>OX333081.1:13737067-14109567 GCA_946863875.1 Alloplasta piceator | reverse complement strand
ACGTCTTTGGAGATCTTGTTCTTTGAGTTCTTGAGACTTGTGAATTTTGTAGGGGTAGTTGCGCTTCTTAACAATTTTCCTCACGGTTTCTCGGTTCATATCTAGGTAGAAAATTTTTTTAAAAGAGTTTACAGTTAATTTAGATTAGTTTAGAGTGGAGAGTCAATTAGAGGGGTGAGGGTCGAAGATTCAACTAACCAATATTTCTAACGGCCGACACCCCGAATTTCACGATTACGAATGTTCGAATAACGAAGCGCCAAAATCTCGGCTTTCTGTCATTCTGGATTTTGGCGCTCCGTTATTCGAACGTTCGTAATCGTGAGATTCGGGATCTCGGCCATTCGAAATATTATTGGATAGTCGAATCTTCGACCCTCACCCAATAACAGTTAATAATTATGTATAATTTGAATTGTATATGCATTTTTCGTACTACAAAAAAAAAGGTTTATTCGATTGAACCAATTCCTTTGAATAATGGCCTAATAAATCTTTTATTAAGCCGGTATTTGAATAAATTTTTTTTTCTTTAAATGTAATTAAATGGAATTTAATTGAAAAGTTCGAAGTACCGGGCAATTAAATGAAATTTAATTAAAACGCTCAAATCAATAGGTTATTTAATCAAATTTATTTGAAATGCTCGAAATAATGGGTAAGTACATGTAATTTAAAATTGAAAAAATTGCTCTCAAAAATTTGAAAAAATCGTTGGTCGAACTTTAAAAATCTCCCAAAAATTGCAAGATTATCCAAACTGGATGAACCAAGCGGCATTTTGAAGTTTGAACGATTACGAAGAGAATGAGCTCAAGCTGGAGTGGATTCGTTAATTAGAAAAAAAATTACAGCCATTTTAGTGAAGCGATTCAGATTTGTCCAAAATGCGAATTTTTTTTTTAATTTTTTTTTCAAATCATATATCAATGTATTTTGCCCCCCCTGAATATGAATTTACCGATAGTTTTCTGAATAAATTAAAAATTTCATGAATTTCGATATCAACTTTTCTTCTCAATTTTAGCTCCATTTTCAAAAACCTCGAAATAGCGAAATTTCAAGTGCTCATAACTTCGGTTCGGTTTGACCGATTCCAAAATTTTTTTTTCGTGCTTCAAGGCTGTCACTGAACTTGGAGAATGGCGTTTGGTACATTACGATAACTTAATTTTTGTAGAAAAGAGAGCACTTTAAAAATCTCCCAATAATTGAAAAATTATCCAAACTGGATGAACCAAACGGCAATTTGAAGGTTGAACGATTACGAAGAGAATAAGCTCAAGTTGGAGGCGATTCGTTAATTAGAAAAAAAAATTACAGCCATTTTAGTGAACCGATTTAAATTTGTCCAAAATGCGAATTAAAAAAAAAACTTTTTTTTAAAATCATATATCAATGTGTTTTGCCCCCCTGAATATGAATTTATCAATAGTTTCCTGAAAAAATTAAAAATTTCATGAATTTCGATGGAAGCCTTTCTCCCCAATTTTAGCTCCATTTTCAAAAACCTCGAAGTAGCGAAATTTCAAGTGCTCATAACTTTGGTTCGGTTTGACCTATTCCAAAATTTTTTTTTCGTACTTCAAAGCTGTCACTAGACTTGGAGAATGGCGTTTGGTTCATCACGATAACTTAATTTTTGTAGAAATGAGAGCACTTTAAAAATCGCTGAAAAAAATGGAAAGGGGTATGCCTTGAAAAATTTGAAAAAATCGTTGGTCGAACTTTAAAAATCTCCCAATAATTGAAAAATTATCCGAACTGGATGAACCAAGCGGCAATTCGAAGGTTGAACGATTACGAAGAGAATGAGCTCAAGCTGGAGTCGATTCGTCAATTAGAAAAAAAATTACAGCCATTTTAGTAAACCGATTTAAATTTGTCCAAAATGCAAACTTTTTTTTTGTAATTTATTTTTTGAAAACCATATATCAATTTATTTTGTCCCCCTGAACATGAATTTACCAATAGTTTTCTCAAAAAATAAAAAATTTCATGAATTTTCGATAAAAAAAGGCTTCAAAACAATGGAAAAAATATATTCCTATGAATTCTTCCTACACTGTTTATGTCAGGAAATTAATTGCAATTAGTATGGAAAGAATTTGTTGTCACCTTCATGCTGTTATTTTGATTATTATTAATGATTTGTTTATATGCTGATTTTTTTTTGCCATACACGTATACGTACTGAGAGTTCTAGCCAAACCTCTAACACTTTGGACAGGCTGCTCGCGAATAATATCCAATATCTCCGCTTCACGTGGTCCACTAACGGGTCTCGGTCGTGGTGCCTTTGGTGGTACCAAAACTCCATGCGCCTGGATCGTCGCAGCGAGCCTTATTCATAACGTTGGAATTATAGGGATGGAAAGGATAGGATGTAGGTGGTTAGTTTTTTAGACAAATGCATACCGTCGAAAACTTTGCCGGGACGGTGTGGGATCGCCATGGGCCGCTCGGAATATGCGGACAGCTTGCGAAAAATTATTTCGCGATTCAACGAGTGCCGCATGCATTCGCACTTTTCGTAAGGCGTCCATATTTGTGAACAAAAAATAAAGAGGTCTACGTCAAAATATACTGAAACGACGCGTTGAAAAAAATTAAGAACTGAATGGAGACATTATAACCAAAGAAATTTGATAAATTGAATGAAAGAATTAATAAGATAAATGCAATTATGTGTGAATGATGAAAAACGTAATGCCACGACGAAATGTGACTGTTTGCAGTAGATACCGACTATAAACTGTCTTTTTCTGTCATTGAGTCTCACGCAACGTCGTTCATTTGTTCGTGCTGAATGTATCTGTTTCCTCACACGACACGCTCTTTCGTTCTCTCTCACACTTTCAGTTGATTTTACATAAAATAATAATCATCATTCGTATCAACAATAAGAATATGTTCATGGAAATCGATTGTCCGTAACGGCTTTCTAAAAACATTTCATTTTATTTCCCCGTACCTAAAAATTTGATGATAAAAAAAATTCGCAATATCCATGCGAGTAGTTTCAAATAAATTCAAAACGTTCAAGGATAATATTTAGAAATAATTGAAGTAAATTTAATTCAATAATCCATTACTTGGATTATTTTGATCAAATTTGAATTGAATATCCATTACTTCGAGCATTTTAATCAAATTTGATGTAAATACCCATTACTTTGAGCATTAGTAATTGAATAAAATTTGATAAAAGTTTTCGGAGTGATTTCATTGCAAATGCTGTAACTAATGAGTAATGGAAAATGTAATTTGGTGACGTACATCACCAAAACACTGAGTATAAACTGTTACGTGACATTTATTAAGTCTTCATGCGGGCCAAAAAATCATGATTTTTTGTTCTATTCCTCTTTATCAACATCTCGAGCTCTATGTCAATGGGAAACAAACCATTGATCGCGAATTTTCAATTAATAAAAATAAATTCTCTCTAAAATTAGGTGAAAAAACTGTTTTTATCCATTTGAAGACTTTTAGGAAAAATAAATGAGAGTTCGCAGAAAGCGAAATAAAACGGCATTTTGCACGCAACTAAAGAGAAGGGTACTTCCTTTTTTTTCCTTTTTTTCAAATTTGAAGCCTCTGAAAAACGGGCTTTTCAGCATGACACATGAGGAACTCACACATGGTAAATAGCATATTCGTGTTTTCGTAGAATTCGAGTCAGTTTTCGGAAAATAAGAAATTTGATAAAATCGATAAACTTTATTTAAAAAAACGATAGACAATTAGGAATAAAGATAACTCTCTCATGGCCAAAGTTCCTTTCAACACAGCGTTGAATTTTGTAAAAATTATTTTAATTAAATATAATAACAAGTGCTCGTATTAATGTTTAATTAAATTTCATTTAATTACAAATGCTTGAAGTAATGAGTATTCAAACTGAAGTTAATTACCAATTACTTCAAGCATTTTAATGAAATTTAATTTAATGACCCATCTCTTTGAGCATGTAAGTAAAATTTTATTTAATTACTGATTACTTCGAGCATTTTGATCAAAATTGACTCAACTGCCAATTACTTTAAGCATTTTGAAAAACTAAGAACTGTCGCGATTATCTAAAGAGTTACTTTAATAAAGTGTGACTTCTTTATTTTACAGTATTTTTGCTGAACATTATTTTTGCACATCCATTTTTGCTGCTGTTTGGGAGTTGTCCGGGAAAGAAATTGCATAAAATCAATAGCCACCCTGTTTATCAAAGCACTGACTTGACTAATGCCTCTTATGTAGCCACTTTCCACATTTAGCTGTATCAGTAGTATCAGGAAAGTCTCAGTGACGTCAAATCCACGTCGGATCAAGTTTCCTTACAAGCAAATTAACAAACGAGATGATAAAGATGATTGCTCTTGTGGGTTAAGAAAATAGAACGCTGAACCAAGCTGTATCCCATTCGCAAGCATCATTGAGTCAAGTTTTCATAGAAAAATTGCCCATTTTCGTCGAATTTTCTCGTGCGGTATTTGACCCACAATGAGCAACCGTCTACTGATCACTGACGTGCTCCAATACTGGAAAACCTCATGATCTTACCGATCCACGGACATTGTGCAGTTAAACTTAGACTCTGAACTCCATGACAGACTTCTTTTATCGAAAAATAATCACAAATTATTAGTTTCGTTTCTCTTAAACTAGTACCCATCGCAGAAAATTGAAGCAACAAGAGTCACTGTAGATTTGAAAAATTCAAGGAAAATAGATTTTCGCTCGAGTCAGGTAGGGTGAGGGTTCGGATGAAATGTCTTGTACATAAAAACCATATGCAATCTTGTTCTCACAGAATGCTATTGATATTTTTATCTGAATGTTTTGAAAATATCAAGTCCACTTCAAGCATTCACCTATTGGACGTTCTGAAGAATAAAATTTTTTTAAAAATGTCACACGTTGGGCTAGAATGATACCGCGTCATTTTGATTGAAGTTACCGACTTGTAAGACGACATTTATCGGGTAACTTTATCATTTTTTTCAGAATAGTCTCGGCGGTGTCAAGTCCATGTTGGATATATTTTCACTCGAGGAAATAAACAGATAAGACAATAAATCGCCGGCTTCTTGTGGGTTAAAAAAAAAACGCTCGAGCAAGTCGTACCCTAATCGCGAGCCTCATTCGGTAACGCTTTAATAGAAGACTTTATCGTTAATGTCGTTTTTCCTGTGCGGCATTTAACCCACTATGAGTTATCGTTTACTGATCACTGACGTGTTCCAATATTGTAAAAACTTATGTTGTCAATGGTCCACGGATATTGAAGAGATGAACTTAGAATTCTAACATCGTGACAAAATACTTTTTTTCCAAAAAATAATCGCAATTAATTGGTTTCGTGTCTGAGAAAACAGTACCCATCTTGAGATATGAAAACAACCAAAGCATTGCAAAATTTGAAAATTCCGTTTTGGAAAATTCGAAGCAAATAAAGTTTTTCTTTGATGATGTAATGAAAAGTCTCGTACATGCGAGCAGCACGCAATCTTGTTCTCATAAAACACTATTGTAATTGTTATTTTTTTAATGTTCCAGAAGTATCAAGTCCACTTCAAGCATAAGAACTTCTTATACGTTATGAAAAAAAACAGTCCGAAAAAAAGTCGCACGTTGAGTTATAATAGTGCTGCGATTCGATTGAAATGACCAGCTTGGAATGCAAAATTTGGCCATTTTTTACATTTGGTTGTATCAATACGATCGGGGAAGTCCCAGCGGTGTCAAGTCGATGTGGAATAAATTTTCCTTGTGAGGAAAATAACAGACAAGATAATAACATTGTTTGTTTTTGTGGGTTAAGAAGATAGAACGCTGGACCGAGCTGTACTATCTTCGCAAGCCTCATTCGGTTACGTTTTCATACCAAATTTCCTCATTTTTGTCATATTTTCATGTGCGGTATTTAACC
Organism: Alloplasta piceator; assembly: GCA_946863875.1. Classification (NCBI taxonomy): domain Eukaryota; kingdom Metazoa; phylum Arthropoda; class Insecta; order Hymenoptera; family Ichneumonidae; genus Alloplasta; species Alloplasta piceator. The sequence continues at coordinate 14,103,638 of OX333081.1, read as the reverse complement.
CGCAATAAGCGATCGTCTACTGACCACTTACGTGCTCCAATATTGTAGAAACTTCATGTTCTCACTGGTCCACGGATATTAAGTAGTTAAACACAGGCTTCTAACATCGTGACAGACTACTCTTTTTTCAAAAAATAAAAAAAAATATATTTGTCTTGTTTCTGTTGAACTAGTACTTATTTCAGGATATTGAAGCAAACAAAGACACTGTAGTTTTGGAAAATTCGAAGCAAACAGATTGTTCCATACGTGAGGTAAAATGAGTATCAAAATAAAAAGTCATGCGAGCCATATGCACTCTTGTTCACACAGAACGCTATTGTTATTTTTATTTCAATTTTTTCAAGGTATCAAGTCCACTTCAAGCATGTGATCGTTTTATACGTTAGGAATAAAGACAGTCCGAAAACAAAGTCGCACGTTGGGTTATAATAGTGTTGCAGTTCGATTAACGTGACCAGCTCGCAATGTAAAATTTAGCCATTTTCTACATCTTGCTGTATCGGATCAATACGATCGGGAAAGTCTCAGCGGTGTCAAGTCCATGTCGGATTAATGTTCCTTATGAAGAAATAAACAGACTAGATAATAACATTGTTTGTTTTTGTGGGTTAAGAAGATAGAACTCTGGACCGAGCTGTACTATCTCCGCAAGCCTCATCCGGTTACGTTTTCATACCAGACTTCATCATTTCCGTCATTTTTTCCGGTGCGGTATTTAACCCACAATGAGCGATCGTCTACTGATCACTTACGTGCTCCAATATTTAAAAAACTCATGTTCTCACCGGTCCACGGATATTGGGTAGTTGAACATAGGCTTCTAACATCGTGACAGACTATTCTTTTTTCGAAAAATAACAAAAAAATCATTGGTCTTGTTTCTGTTGAGCTAGTACCTATTTCAGGATATTGAAGGAAACAAGGACACGGTAGTTTTGGAAAATTCCAAGCAAACAGATTGTTCTATAGGTAAGGTAGAATGAGTATTAAATTGAAAAGTCGTGCGAGCCACATTCACTCTTGTTCTCACAGAACGCCACTGTTATTGTTATTTCAATTTTTTCAAGGTATCAAGTCCACTTCAAGCATGTGAACGTATTGTACGTTATGAAGAAATATTTTTGCTCAGGTCAGGTAGGGTGTGTATTTGGATGAAAAGTCTTGAACATGCAAGTCACATGCAATCTTGTTCTCACAGAACGTTTGTAATCAGCGACCCCAAAACCTCTCGAATACTAACTTTCACTCAAATTAATCGATTTTTTGCATTTTTGGTCTACCATATCGGTTCCGCCATTTTTAATTTCAAAATTCGCATGGCAAATTCGTTATCAGCGAGCCCAAAAATTTTGGAAAGCCACTTAATTGTGCTTTCATCGAGTAAATTGTTTGCATTTTTAGTCCGCTATTTTTAATTTAGAAAACTGCATTGCCGATTCGTAATTAGCGATCGCAAAACTCGTCAAATGCTAATTGTCGCTCTGACCAAGAGATTTTTTTCATATTTTTTGCAAATTCAATTTTTGTTCAATATGAACAATTTCGACGTTTTTTTTAAACGTTTTTTTTCAATCACAAAAATGTTGTCTTGACGAGATCTCAAGAGTCTCGAATTCTCTCGCGGTATTACCATTCCCCTGTCATGCGAATTTTTCGTCCGAAGTGATTCGGAAATGTCATTGCGAATGACATTTAGTCACTTCGATCGCGGCAAACTTGACAGCCGTGTGCTCAGACCGACTGACGGGTGAATAGCACAGCGCACTTCACGCGGCACCTTCGTTCGATGAAATTCATGATTTTTCGTCAACTTTGATATTTTTTTTCACAGCGAAAAAAATATGTAAAGCACTTTAGTACGAGTGGTCTGGATTTGGAAAAATATGAACTTTAATATTATATTTTTTAAATGCATTTCCGATTTTTTTTCGAAAAAAAATTTTTTCCACAGCAAAAACTACAAATCGGATAATAATGCCATATTTTTTTTTAAAGAGAGCGGACAAAATCGTTCGCGCGTACTTAAAATCAGTCAAAATCGCACTATAAATCGGTTCAAAAAAGCATGGCCACCCCCGAATTGTCACCCTGTATATACTTTTTATCAATAGTTCTGTTGATTTTTAATTTAATGAGAGGCTCACTTTCCATGTCCGACAATTTGGGTGCTCATACTAAACAAAGTATTGCTCGGATAAAAAAAAATTATGAGAATAAATTGTAGAACTCTTTGAGGGGCAAACAGAACTCTTTGAAATATTTCGATTTAATAAAAAAAAATTTGTTGATCCCATATTAATATAACGGTAGTTCCAGCTGCCCCCCCCCGCACGGATTTTTAATGTTCTACATACTTTTTATCAATAGTTCTGTTGATTTTTCGCTCGAGAGTTTGTTTTTAATTTAATGAGAGGCTCACTTTCCAAGTCCGACAATTTGGGTGCTCATACTAAACAAAGCATTGCTAGGATAAAAACAATTATAGGAATAAATTGTAGAACTCTTTGAGGGGCAAACAGAACTCTTTGGAAAAATTTCGAATCTTAAACAAAAATTTCTTTTTTTTTTTTTTAATTTGTTGATCCCATATTAATAAAACGCAAGTTCTAACTGCCCCTGAAGGAGTTCTGATATTCTATATACTTTTTATCAATAGTTCTGCTGATTTTTCGCTGGGGAACTTTTTTTTAAATTTAATGAGAGGCTAACTATCCAAATCCGAAATTTTGGGTCCTTATACCAACCGAAGCATTGCTTGGATCGAAAAAAGTCATTGGGATAAATAATAGAACTCTTTGGGGGGCAAACAGAACTCTTTAGAAAAATTTCAAATTTTGGAAATTCTTTTTTCGAAAATAAATTCTTGGATCCCATATGAATATAACGCGAGTTCAAGCTGCCCCTCATGGAGCTCTGATGTTCTATAGACTTTTTATCAATACTTCTGCTGACTTTTCAGTCCAAAGTTTTTGTTTGAATTTCATGAAAGACTCACTTTCCAAATTCAAAACTTTGGGTGCTCATACTGAACAAAGTATTGCTCGGATAAAAAAAAATTATCAAGATAAATTGTGGAACTCTTTGGGAGGGCAAACAGAACTCTTTAGCAAAATTTCCAATTTTAGAGAAACTTTTTTTTTTAATTTTAATTTAATGAAAGATTCATTTTCCAAATCCAGAATTTTGGGTGCTTTTGGGTCACCTCATACCGAACAAAGTATTGCTCGAATCAAAAAAAGTTATGAAGATAAATTGTCGAACTCTTTGGGGGGCAAACAGAACTCTTTGATAAAATTTCGAGTTAAAAAAAAAAAAATTTGTTTGAACATAAATTTTTGGATCCAATATGAATATAACGCGAGTTTTAGCTGTCCCTCATGAAGTTCTGGAGTTCAATCTACTTTTCATTCTTAGTTCTGTTGATTTTTCACTCGAGAGTTCGTTTTTTGAACTTGATGGGGGGCCAACTTCACACATCAGAAACTTTGCGTCCCCATACTAACCAAAGTATTGGTCGAATTTAAAGAAGTTATGAGGATAAATTGTAGAACTCTTTGGGGGGCAAACAGAACTCTTTGAAAAATTTCGATTTTTGAAAAAAAAAAAATTGAAAAAATTTTTTTTGATCCTATATTAATATAACGCGAGTTCTAGCTGCCCCCCCCCCCCACGGAGTTCTCATGTTCTATATACTTTTTATCAATAGTTCTGTTCATTATTCGCTCGAGTTTTTTTTAAATTCAATAAGAGGCTCACTTTCCAAATCAGAAACTTTGGGTGCTCATACTAACCGAAGCATTGCTCGAATCACAAAAAGTCATGAGGATAAATAGTAGAACTTTTCGGGGGGCAGACAGAACTTTTTAGAAAAATTTCCCATTTCGAAAAAAAAAAATTTCGAATGAAAAAAAAGTTCGAATAAAAATGAATAAACAGAACTGTTTGAAAAATTTCGATTGTTAAAAAAAAAAATAATAAATTTAAAATAAATTGTTTGATTTCATGTTAATAGAACGCGAGTTCTAGCTGCCCCCCCACGGAGTTCTGATGTTCTATATACTTTTTATCAATAGTTCTGCTGATTTTTCGCTCTAGTTTTTTTTTAATTTGATGAGAGGCCAACTTTCCAAATTCGAAACTTTGAGTGCTCATACTAACCGAAGCATTGCTCAGATCACAAAAAGTCATAAGGATGAATAATAGACTTTTTTCGGGGGCAAACAGAACTCTTTAGAAAAATTCCCAATTTTGAAAAAAAAAACTTTTTTTTTCGGAAATGAATTTTTTCATCCCATATAAATATAACGCGAGTTCTAGCTGCCCACCATGGAGTGCTGATGTTCTTTATACTCTTTATCAATAGTTCTTCTGATTTTTCACTAGAGATTTTTTTTTTTTAATTTTATGAGAGGCTAACTTTCCAAATCCGAAATTTAGGGTCCTCATACTAAACGAAGCATTGCTCGGATCGGAAAAAGTCAATGGGATAAATAATAGAACTCTTCGGGGAGCCAACAGAACTCTCTAGAAAAATTTCGAATTTTGGAAATTTTTTTTTTTTTCAAACGAATTTTTGGATCCCATATGAATATAACGCAAGTTCTAGCTGCCTCTGCCTCATGGAGCTCTGATGTTCTATAGACTTTTTATCAATATGTCTGCTGATTTTTCAGTCTAAGGTTTTTGTTTAAATTTCATGAAAGACTCACTTTCCAAATCCGATACTTTGGGTGCTCATACTGAACAAAGTATTGCTCGGATAAAAAAAATGTATCAAGATTAATTGTGGAACTCTCGGGGGGGCAAACAGAATTCTTTGATAAGATTTCGAAAATTTCGAAAAAAAAAAATTGTTTGAAAATAAATTTTTGGATCCAATATGAATATAACGCGAGTTTCAGCTGCCCCTCATGAAGTTCTGGAGTTCAATGTACTTCATATCCTTAGTTCTGTTGATTTTTCACTTGAAAGTTTTTTTTTGAACTTGATGGGGGGCCAACTTCACACATCAGAAACTTTGCGTCCCCATACTAATCAAAGTATTGGTCGAATTTGAAAAAGTTATGAGGATAAATTGTAGAACTCTTTAGGGGGCAAACAGAACTCCTCGAAAAAATTTCGAATTTTGAAAAAAAAAAAATTTTTTTTTTAAATTTTTTGTTCGATCCCATATGTAGATAACGCGACTTCTAGCTGCCCCCCATAGAGGCCTGATGTTCTATATACTTTCTATCAATAGTTCTGCTGATTATTCAGTCCAGAGTTTTTTTTTACCTTAATGAGAGACTCACTTTCCACATCGGAAACTTGTGCTCATACTAAAATAAGTATTGCGTGGATCAGAAAAAGTTATGAGGCTAAATTGTAGAACTCTTTAGGGGCAAACAGAACTCATTAGAAAAATTTCAAATTTTGGAAAAAAACTTTTTTTTTTCAAATAAATTTTTTGAGCCCATATGAATATAACGCGAGTTCTAGCTGCCCCCCATGGAGTTCTGATGTTCTATATACTCTTTATCAATAGTTCTTCTGATTTTTCGCTCAAAAGTTTTTTTTTAAATTTAATGAGAGGCTAACTTTTCAAATCCGAAAGTTTGGGTACTCATACTAAACAAAGTATTGCTCGCATGAAAAAAAGTTACTAAGATAAATTGTAGAACTCTTTGAGAGGCAAACAGAACTCTTTGAAAAAATTTCGAATTTCGAAAAAAAAACAATTTTTTTTCTCAAATCAATTGTTTGGTTTCATATTAATAAAACGGGAGTTCTAGCTGCCCCCTAAAGAGTTGTGATGTTCTATATACTTTTTATCAATAGTTCTGCTGATTTTTCGCTCGAGAGTTTTTTTTAAATTTAATGAGAGGCTTACTTTCCAATACCGAAACTTTGAGTGCTCAAACTAACCGAAGCATTGCTCGGATCACGGAAAGTCATGAGGATAAATAATAGAACTTTTTGGGGGGCAAACAGAACTCATTATAAAATTTTCCAATAAAAAAAAAAAAAAAAAAATTTTAAATAAATTTTTTAATCCCATATGAATATAACGCGAGTTCTAGCTGCCCCCCATGGAGTTCTGATGTTCTATATACTTTTATCAATAGTTCTGCTGAGTTTTCAGTCCAAAGTTGATTTTCAAATTTCATGAGAGACTCACTTTCCAAGTCCGAAAATTTGGGTGCTCATACTAAACAAAGTATTGTTCGGATGAAAAAAAATTATACGGATAAATTTTAGAACTCTTTGAGGAGCAAACAGAACTCTTTGGAAAAATTTCGAATTTTGAATAAAATTTTTTTTTTTTAAATAAATTTTTTGATCCCATATTAATATAACGCGAGTTCTAGCTGCCTCTGAAAGAGTTTTGATATTCTATATTCTTTTTATCAATAATTCTGCTGATTTTTTGCTGGAGAATTTTTTTTTAAATTTAATGAGAGGCTAACTTCCCAAATCCGAAATTTTGGGTCCTCATACTAACTGAAGCATTGCTCGGATCGGAAAAAGTCATTAGGATCAATAATATAACTCTTTGGGGGGAAAACAGAACTCTTCAGCAAAATATCCAATTTTAGAAAAAACTTTTTTTTAAAATTCAATTTAATAAAAGACTCACTTTCCAAATCCAGAACTTTGGGTGCTCATACCGAACAAAGTATTGCTCGGATAAAAAAAAATTATTAAGATAACTTGTGGAACTTTTTGATGAAATTTCGAATTTTGGAAAAAAAAATTTTGTTTGAAAATAAATTTTTGGATCCAATATGAATATAACGCGAGTTTTAGCTGCCCCTCATGAAGTTCTTGAGTTCAATGTACTTTTTATCCTTAGTTCTGTTGATTTTTCACTCGAAAGTTTTTTTTTGAACTTGATTGGGGGCCAACTTCACACATCAGAAACATTGCGTCCCTATACTAACCAAAGTATTGGTCGAATCAAAAAAAGTTATGGGGATAAATTGTAGAACTCTTTGGGGGGCAAACAGAACTCTTTGAAAAATTTCTATTTATCAACAAAAAAACAAATTTGAAATAATTTTTTTTGATTCCATATTAATATAACGCGAGTTCTAGCTGCCCCCCCCCCCCCCACGGAGTTCCAATGTTCTATATACTTTTTATCAATAGTTCTGTTCATTTTTCGCTCGAGAGTTTTTTTTTAAATTTAATGAGAGGCTCACTTTTCAAATCCGAAACTTTGGGTGCTCATACTAACCGATGCATTGCTCGGATCGAAAAAATCCATTGGGATAAATAATAGAACTCTTTAGGGGGCAAACAGAACTCTTCAGAAAAATTTCCAAATTGAAAAAAAAAAAAATTCGAAAAGATTGTTTTGGATCCCATATTAATATAACACGAGTTCTAACTGCCCCCCATGGAGTTCTGATGTTCTATATACTTTTTATCAATAGAGCTGCTGATTTTTCACTCCAAGGTTTTTTTCCAAAGTTAATGAGAGACTCACTTTCCAAGTCCGACAATTTAGCCGCTCATACTAAACAAAGTATTGCTCGGATAAAAAAAAATTATAGGATTAAATTGTAGAACTCTTCGAGGGGCAAACAGAACTCATTGGAAAAATTTCGAATTTTGAACAAAATTTTTTTTTTTTAAATAAATTTTTTGATCTCATATTAATAAAACGCGAGTTCTAGCTGCCCCTGAAGGAGTTTTGATATTCTATATACTTTTTATCAATAGTTCTGCTGATTTTTCGCTGGAGAATTTTTTTTTAAATTTAATGAGAGGCTAACTATCCAAATCCGAAATTTTGGGTCCTCATACTAACCGAAGCATTGCTCGGATCGAAAAAAGTCATCGGGATGAATAATGGAACTCTTAGGGGGGCAAACAGAACGCTTTGGAAAAATTTCGATTTTTGAAAAAAAAAAAAAAATTTGAAAAAAAAATTTTTGATTCCATATTAATATAACGCGAGTTCTAGCTGCCCCCCATGGAGTTCTGATGTTCTGATGGTTTATCAATAGTTCTTCTGATTTTTCACTCAAGAGTTTTTTCTTAAATTTAATGAGACTCACTTTCCAAATCAGAAACTTGGCGTGCTCATACGAACCAAAGTATTGCTTGGATCAAAAAAAGTTATAGGAATAAATCGTAGAGTTTTTTAAGGGGCACTCTTTGAAGGAATGTTCAATTTTGAAAAAAAAAATTTCGAAATTTTTTTTTTCGATCCCATGTTAATATAACGCTAGTTCCAGCTGCCTCCCATGAAATTCTGAAATTCGATATACATTCAATTAATAGTTCCGTTGATTTTTCGCTCCAAATTTTTTTTTTTGGTCTTAATGAGAGTCTGACTTTACAAATCAGGAACTTCGCGTGGTCCTACTAACTTAAGTATTGGTCAAATGAAAAAAAAAATTATGGAGATCAATTGTAGAACTCTTTAGGGAGCAAACAGAACTCCGAAAAAATTTCCAATTTTGAATTTTGTTTTCTGTACGATGAAATATTTGAATCCAAATAAATAACGAGAATTCTTGTTCCCCCATAGAGTTCTGGAGTTCAATGTACTTTTCATTTCTAGTTCTGTTGATTTTTTACTGAAAAGTTTTTTTTCAACTCTATGGGGGGCCAACTTCCCGCATCAGACACTTTGCGTCCCCATACTGACCAAAGTATTTGTCGAATTCAAAAAAGTTATGGGACCAAATTGTAGAACTCTTTGGGGGGCAAACAGAACTCTCTGATCAAATTTCAAATTTTAAAAGAAATTTTTTTTTGAAAAGAAATTTTTTGATCCCATATGAATACAACGCGATTTCTGGTTGCCTCCCATGGAGTTCTGCAGTTCTATATACATTTTATCAATAGGTCTGTCGATTTTTCATTTAAAATTTTTTTTTGGCTTGATGAGAGTCTGATTTTAGAAATCAAAAACTTTGCGTGGTCATTAGACTGATTCAAAAAAAGCGACGATTTTTTCTTTTTCGAAGAAATGCATTAAATACTTCCGGGAAGATGAAAAAGATGCCTGTTAAAATTAGAGTTTCCAATAAAAATATTTAGAGGTCCCTCATCGCATATTTTTATTTCCCATTTAAATAATACGGGGAAAAAAAATTCAAACTCTGACATTTTATATTTCGGCTTCAAGTCAATGCACTAAAATGAACGACACATATTCTTGTAGAGAATTGAATGCTCCACAAAAAAGATCTCTAATTATTTTTCGATAAACTCACTCCTTCAAAAGCTATTGAAGGTTAAATTTAAATATAGAGTAAATTTCACTTTTTGTTTTAGTTTCCCGCAAAATGTTAAAACTTATTACTAAATATCGTAAAATTTTTCCTGAATCAAAAGTTTAAATTGCATTAACATAAATTTCCTAATTTTTAAAGAAATGACCAACAGTAGTTCACCCATATTCACAGTCTAATATACATATGGGGCGTTCCACACCAAACCGGACACCATTTAGCTTTTGCGTCTCCGATTTTTTTCAAAATTTTGTATGTTTTAGTATTGGTTGAAAGAGGTCTTCGTGATTTTTTTCAATTTTTTTTGTCGAGCGGTTTTCAAGATATCGATTTTTCAAAAATTAGGCTACTTTTTTTTCAAACGCCCATAACTTTGCGAAAAATGGGCCAAATGGGAGGTTTTTTTTTCAAGATTTTTGTTTTTAAACGTACTTTTGATAAAAAATATCGAAAAAAAAAATTCAAACCGTATTTCTATGAGATTTTCAAGTTTTAAAAATAAATTGTTGATTTACAAAAAACACGTACTGATCGATTTTCTTAAAAAATTTTTGTAAAAAACTGTCATTCATTCCACAACTTTTAAGCCTAACGAGATAATGGGTAAACGATGGGATCTATTTTTTTTTCGACTTTGAATTTAGCACCATTTAGCTTTTGTATCTCCGTTTTTTCCAATTTTTCGATGTTCTCGTATTGGTTGAAAGAGGCCTCTATGATTTTTTTCAATTTTTTTTTGTCGATTCGTTTTCAAGATATAAATTGAATACGGAAATAAAATATGGAAATTGAAAAATCGAAAAAAATAGATCCCATCGTTATCCCATTACCTACTTAGGCATGAAAGTTGTGAAATAAGTGATAGTTTTTCACAAAAAATTTTCAAGAAAATCGATTTGTACGTGTTTTTTGTAAATCAACAATTTAAATTTAAAACTTAAAAATCTTATGGAAATATGGTTTGAAATTTTTTTAAAAATATTTTTTATTAAAAGTACGTTCAAAAACAAAAATTTTGAAAAAAACGTCCTACTTGGCCCATTTTTCGCGAAGTTATAAACGTTTACCAAAAAAAAAAAACATTTTTTGAAAAATTTATATCTTGAAAACGGATCGACAAAAAAAATTGAAAAAAATCATAGAGACCTCTTTCAACCAATACTAAAACGTGAAAAATTTTGAAAAAAATTGGAGGTACAAAAGCTAAATAGTGCTAAATTTAAATTAAAAAAAAATAGATCCCATCGTTTACTCATTATCTCGTTAGGCTTTAAAGTTGTGGAATGGATGATAGTTTTTTACAAAAAAATTTCAAGAAAATCGATCAGTACGTGTTTTTTGTAAATCAACAATTTATTTTTAAAACTTGAAAATCTCATAGAAATACGCTTTGAAATTTTTTTTTTGATATTTTTATCAAAAGTACGTTTAAAAACAAAACTGTTGAAAAAAACGTCCCATTTGGCCCATTTATAGGCGTTTGGAAAAAAAAAAGTTATGGGCGTTTGAAAAAAAAAGTAGCCTAATTTTCGAAAAATCGATATCTTGAAAACGGCTTGACAAAAAAAATTGAAAAAAATCATGAAGACCTCTTTCAACTAATACTAAGTCATACAAAATTTTGAAAAAAATCGGAGATTCAAAAGCTAAATGGTGTCCGGTTTGGTATGGAATGCCCTATATATAGTAGAACGTGAATAACTTTTGAAGGTGTGAGTGACACTCTACCGTTCCTTCTTCTTCTTCTTGTCCTTTTGGTGGGGCCCGTTAATGGAGGGGCGATCCGATGCCGGTGCTTAGGCCCTTCTTCTGTCAGCCAGTTGCGCCTAGAAGAGAGGGGATATGCCAGAGCAGTAGTATTGGTACCCGTCTGGCGCCCCCCACTCCCATCCCCACTCCTACCCCCACCATGCGGCTTCCCCCACCACTCCACTTTTCCCCCCACCACCTTACGGTGGTAGAGAAAAAGTTCGGCGATGAGGTAGACAGTGAGGGGAGGAGTGGGGATGAGCGGGGGCGATAGACGGGTACGAATTTTTTTTTTGCTAAATTTTTTTTTAATTCACTCACCGAACGACGACGACGATCATGATGATAATGATGATGATGATGATGATGATGATGATGATGATGATGATAATGACACACACACACACACACACACACACGCACAAGCACCACACGAATTTTTTTTTTTTTTTTACTCCTCCACTTCCTCACCCACCCCATCATCTGGTTCGTCTTCATCGTAAATCGGCTCCTCTAAGTCCAAGATCGTGTGGACGACGCGTCCAATGTCAGCCCCGTTGTCATCGCGGAGGCGTACGCGAAGGAGCCCCATGCCACAATCACGGGACATTATGCGTCCTTGGATTTCATGGAGCCCAAGGCCCACCAACTCGAGAGCTTCTCGGGCTCCCTCGTCATCCCGGAGTCCCTCCATTCCCCGCAATTCACACTCGATTAAGAGCACCGGCATCAAAGCAAAATATGGCTCGGGGGAGTACAGGCAGAAACTCCAATAAAAATCCGACTCCCCAATGTCGACGAGCCAAACTTCCGCATACCCCTGATCATCCATGTAAATGATTTCACCACGGTATACGGCAAAGTTTTTCACGACGATGCACGAGGCACCGGGAACGAGCTCGTGCCCCTCCAAAAGCCTCCCCATGTTCCCCAAATAAAATGCTTCCAGCATGTATTTGAGCTGCAACACCACCGCCATAATCTCCGTGCGGAGATTTACCCCACAACCGCTCACGACACTCACGACCAGCCCGATAAATTCTTCCGGGTGGAAATTTAAACTGAAACGCGGATACATTTTTTTATTCTTTTAAGCGCGACGTTATCCCGACAATGATTGAATCAAGACTGAAGCTTCGTCCGAAGACATAAAGCCTATCATCATGAGACAAAAAGATGCTCCAGTGCTCAAAAATCCTTGTCAGCGAAATTGCACGTGCAAAATCTCGGGATACACTCGCTGAATGAAGTATAGAGGTAGAGGTAGACATCATCATATACAAATGATTATTTTTATTCATTTTCTATGCGAGCATATAAATTCGACGAATTTGAACATGAGCACGAGTCATCACTTTTATCGAAAAGTTTGCGAGGGATTTTTATTTTTTTTTCTACGGTCGCTTAGGATATATATATATATATATATACATGTATATATATATATATATACATATAAAAGAATGAAGGAGAATATTATAAGCGATAGTATGCATTAATTGAAACTTGAGCGAATAAAAATTTTACAAAATAATTTCTATTTTTACACCGAATCGAAAAATACATACTTTCGCTTATATTCAATAACAACACAATTCGAGGATGATTTCTTTTTGTTTTTGGTTTTTTTTGTTTTTCATATATTTATTATTTTCAGTCATCGTTTACATATAAAACAAAGAAAAAAATATTTATACATAGTTATTCAAAATCTTCGATCAAAGTTGTTACACTTTCCACGATTTTGTCTTTATACAATGTTGTTATTTCGCGGACCGCTAATTCCATCGAATTTTCTACAAATTTTGGATAGTTTTTTTTTAATTTCTCACCAATTTCCGCAAGTATTTTAGTTGCACTGTCTTTTGATTCCACGAACTCTTCCACAGCCGCGCGTTCGGTTGCTCTTCCGCCCAGGTGTTCGCGGATATACGACACCACCTCACTCATGCACTCGTTCATCGCTGCGCTGTCTCGTTGTAAACGTTGTATGTGTACGTCAATACACTTGCTTGTTTCCACGAGAGTTTTGAATGTTTGATGCAGCAAAGTGATATTTGGCGAGTAATTTGGCCTTGATCGTTTTGCTGATAAATTTCCCGTTTCCTCCTTGTCCCTCTCGCTGCACCCAAAACACACGGCTCTCTGCTGATAGCACGTGGTCAATAGCACGGTGAATACGCCGTTATCCATCTTCGTTCCGCACATTCTTTCAGCTTCGATACCCCAGGCATTGAAGTATCGATCGATTCGGGGATAATCGTTTTTAAATGTTTCCCAATCCTCCACTCCAAGCGTCACACCGGCGAAAGAATTTGCCAAAATCTTGACAACCGGAGTGAGATAACCGCTCACCAGCGATAATTCAAATCCCGATGTTATTATTTTTCCGTATGATCTATTTAATCCGTATAGCGTACTTGATGCGAGATGCGGCGAAGTAACGCGTCTTTCAACGTTCGATGCTACGATATTTTCCATTTCAGGTTGCTCTTCGTGCGCTCGTGATTTCTTAAATGATATAAAATCGACAAATTGCGCTGCTTTTAAATCATTTCCCCCTCCAACTCGAATATCGCTCGATATATATTTTTTTATTTTTTATTCGCAATTGTCGTTTTTCTTTGATATCTATAAATTCCGCCGCTGCTGCCAATAACTAGACAGTTAGCCAGTCACACGTGTATATATTTTTTCAAGGACAATAAATACAATGGCGGCAATAAATCAAAAGAAATGCTTACCTCAGCATTTATCATATTACCGTCTCGAGACCATCGCAAAATCATTCAAAGTTTGCTATTGTCTCTGCATCTTGAAAATTTATATTGCGCTCTGCAGCAATTTTTTTTTTTTTATTCGGTAATAAGGCCGTATCTTCGTGGTTATGGCTGGGATCGATTTTGAATCCTGGGATTATAATACCGTCAATATATCCTCTTTCCATTGATATTCTTAATTCAGGGCTATCGATCCTTATTTTCAAAGGAGGGGTGAATTTTCAAAAATGGGAGAAAAATCCCTGTATCTTCCAGGGTTCAAACGGGATCGATTTTGAATCCTGGGGTTATAATATCTCCAGAACCTCCTCTAACCATTGGAAGTGTCATTTCGAATACTCGAATTTTTTAATGTAATTTTTTGTATTTTTTCAGCAAAAAAGCGTTTGCAGCGCTCTAGCGCCCTCGCTATCCTTCTCTACATTACGATAACATTCCTTGACCATCTTTTGTGGTGTGAGGAAAAGTATCATCGAGAGGGAAGCCGTGGCCGCTGCTCGCTCTCTCTCTCTCTCTCTTCGTCAGACTCTCGCACGCGCTCTTTCTCACTCACTCGCGTCTATATCCTTTCTTAATACATGCACGGCCATAATGAATTTGCGGTCGGCCATCATGGAAGTGATAAAAGTTATCGCTCTATACTCTCTTGTATATAATATACGCGGCCATCATGAAACTGATAGCCCTTATCGTATGCGGTTTTTTAAATGCGAGGGTCGCAGCCATCATTTTTATTTGCCACGCCTTATAAATGCGCGAATACATGAATATCGATATTCATGAATGAAAATATAATACAATTGGGGAATTTATGGTAATTATTAAGTTTTTAGAGCCTGCACATTTGCGATGAATATTAATTACGATAAAAATGAAACCGTTTATTCGGCTTCATGAAGATTTATCGGTAATATTCTTGTAAAAATAATAATTTTTCCCCGAGTTTAATACAGAGTGTCGTTGATTAATTTTATTCACACTGATTCTTCAGGTTATATTTTGATACCTTCGAAACTGCAGCGGAATGAGCTCATTCTTTTATGCTATAGATGCTTTGCTTACGATTATATTACAGCATTGAAGAATAGCCCTACCAGCACGGTCTTTTTCTTTACAATAAGAAAGGACACGTATATAAAATAAAATATCTCCTCTGATATTCCTGACATATTAAATGTTGGAGACTATCAAAACTCGACAGTTGATTTGCAACCGACATTGCGAACGTTTCTTTTTCATCATGGTGCGGATTATACAGCGTAGCGTACTTCTTAATTTATTACGCTATTTAATTGATCGAAACCCGCGCTTGGCTACAAAATGGCCTTTCGAAAATTACAAAATGATGGTTAATTATATGCACGCTCGTATTGTTCTTCGAAAAATTCGTGGAGCTTTATATGATTGCTCAAAAAGTCAAATTCTCGAGGCATATAATGCGGGGTATTTTCAATCTCAACCTTTGATTGATTCGCTGGTGAGAGTAATTCGAAGACGGGGATGGTCTTCCGATCCATTATTTCATCCGATATTCAAAGAACGCCGTAAGTTTTATAGTAATTTTTTAATTATTTATACGCACGTGACGGTTACTTGAATTTTATATAATTCAATAGTGTATCGGTATGAAGAAATAAGTTTGGTTGATGCGGAGACATACGATTTCAACGTGGAAGGTAAATCTGATTCGGAACATGAGAGCGATGAAGCCGATGAGACTAAGGAATTTTGGCTCGATGCTTCGAAAAAACGCTACCGCCCTCATGATTTATTGATCGAAGATTCATGTCATCACCCGCGTAATCTGGCGCATCATGGACTAGTTCTCCACCACCACCACCTTCCTCAAGCGGCTCATCGACAACTTCCTTTCCAAATTACGAAAGCGACGGCGAGGTTGAAGTCGTCATGTTAGAGGACAATGAAGAAGAAGAAGAAGACAACGCGGCGGAAATGGAAGAAGAAGAAGAAGAAGAGGAAGAAGAAGAAGAAGAATCCGATGTTGATTCAGGTTTGATATTTATCTTTTTTTTTAATTTATATAAAAAATAATATTTACATAAAAGAGTAAATATTATTTGACACGAGGCGTGATTGTATAAATGATTTCCTAACATATATATATATAGGATATTCCACGGAAGAAGCTCCGTTAATATTGGGTGATCAAGTGTTGCAAAGATATCATCCTTTGATGATCAGAAGAGCAGTAGAGCAAGAATACGCAATTCAAAATCGCTACCCCGATGCTGCCGATGGCTTCGAGTGGTAGAAGTATATATCTTTTATTGTTTAATTTCGATGAGTTATTTATCATTCTATTTGCATAATAAATATATATTTTTTCGTTTTATTACAGATATTCAAGTTGGAGGTGGTGGTGGTGCTGTCGATAACAATGATCGCGACGAGGGGGATATTTTACCTCCTGGGCAGCGATTCATCATTGTCTCTGAAGATACGTGCTATTTTCGCCGTTTCAAAACCCGTGGACGGCGAGTCAGTTTTCGCGTACGATCACCGCCTGCGAACACCGAACACTTATCGTGGTTAGATGGCGCGATACGAGATGTACTCACGCATCTCACGAACTCTTGTCAACCACACGATTACGCGGGGATGACCTTCACAGCACCAGCTTTAACTCATGGACCAGCTTGGATTTCTTTTCGACCGGTGCGTGAATTTTCAGCGAATGATATATGGACGCTCATAAATGACATTGCGCAGAGTGCTCGAGAATTTAGATTGGACGAGGGTGTGTGTGAAATGAGTGTGAGTGTGGTACGCGGTGTCGAGGGTGGTGCAGGCAAACGTCTCACACACGAGGGTATAGCGAAAGACTCGATTCTGCAAATTCATAATCGCGATAATTTGTGTTTACCCCGTTCGATCGTTGCCTCGCTGGTTTACTCTCAACGAGGCGAACTCCGATCGGGTGAATTACACAAAAATTGGCAGAAAATTCGGGACGGTCGTCGCGAGTACCAACGGAGCAAAGCATTGGAACTTGTACGTGAAGCTCGCGTAAAAATACCGGAACGGGGATGCGGCGTACGCGAAATTCATAAATTCCAAGAATACCTGGCTCGTGATGGTATCGCGATTGTAGTTTATGAATTTTTGACTTTCGGAAGACGCGTTCAAGCTCTTTATGACGGACGAGAAACTGTAATCGGGGTGCATGGGCGTATCAAACATAAATTGTACATATTGTATTACGAACGCTCACGCCATTATCAACCAATTCTTAATCTTGCCGGAGCACTAGGCAGTCGTGGTTTTTGCCTGGATTGTAACGCTAAATACACACGAGTACACGAGCATCGCTGCTCCAAGCAATGTCCTCGCTGTAAATCGGTAGCTTGCAGGGGTGATAGAGCAGTTTTCAAGGAATGCAGGGATTGTAATCGCATGTTTTTTGGGAACGAGTGTTTTGCGCTGCATAAGGAACCGAAAAATAGTAGAGGACGAGGTTGTCGTGCTAAACGCGAATTGAGCGTATGTCAGGCCTTAAAAGTATGTCGTGAATGTAATCGTCTAATTAAAAATTCATCAAAGCATCAGCATGTATGTGGAATGATTTTTTGCACTATGTGTAAATTTATGCGCTCAACTTCGCACCAGTGCTATATTTCTCCTGTTAAAGGAACTAATGATTTAAACCCTGTTGGGAAAAAACAAAAAAATCTATCGCTGCAATTCATTTTTTATGATTTTGAAACACAGCAACATTCTCGTTTACCAGGCGATAATTTGACACGTGTGCACGAGCCAAATCTTTGTGTCGCGCAGCGAGTATGTTTGACGTGTCTCGATGATCTTGATATAGAAAATCCGTGATCTATTTGCGGTCAACGCGAATTTGTATTTTCAAACGAGCCAATTGCCGCTCTCGTAGAGCTGGCTATTAATTCAAAATTCTCAAAAATCATATGCATTGCGCACAATGCAAGGGGCTTTGATGGCCAATTTATTCTTCGTAATCTTATCGAGAATAAAAAGACTCAAATGCCAACGTTAATAATGAATGGTACGAAAATTATCTCCATGCGTGTCGGAAATATTGCTTTTCTCGATAGTTTAAATTATCTTCCGATGTCGCTCAGCGCACTACCGAAAGCATTTGGTTTCGCTGAAACAGTTACAAAAGGAACATTTCCGCATTTATTCAATTTACCGGAAAATCAAAATTATATCGGTTCGTTACCATCTCTCGATTATTATTCGCCCGACACGATGTTTTCAGAGGCTCGAGAAAATTTCTTGAAATGGTATAATGAAATTAAGAGCTCGGAATATCAATTCGACTTTGCTAAAGAATTTGTGCATTATTGTCGCACGGATGTAACAGTTTTAAGACGCTCGTGCTTGGCATTTCGAAAACTTTTGATTCAATGCGGAAACGTTTGTCCTTTTGCCGAAAGCTGTACAATCGCTTCTGCATGCTCGCTTGTATTACGTAAAAATTTTTTGCAACGCGATCGCATTGCTATTTTGCCACCCGGTGGATACCGCTGGGGCGATAAGCAATCTCGCAAGGCCGTTTCGTGGCTCATATGGCTCGAAAGAGAACGTCATCGTATTATCATACATGCTGGACGTTCGAGAGAGTATCGCCCGCCCGCGGGGTCACCCCCGGTGGATGGGTACTACGATAAAAACGAAGCCGACATTCGTCACGTGCTTCAATTTCACGGATGTTTTTGGCACGGGTGCCCTCGATGTTATCGTATAAACAGAGATAAACAATTAAAATTCGGTGATACGATGGATGAGCGATACGAACATACTGTAACTATATCGGCGCGAATTAGAGCGCAGGGATATGTATTAGAAGAAATGTGGGAATGTGAATATGACGAATTGATAAAAAATAATGACGAGATGCGTGAGTATGTGGAAAATCATCCCATGGTACTTCCTCATCCGCTCGATCCGCGTGATGCTTTTTTCGGAGGGAGAACAGAAAATTTTGTAAAATTGTACGATATAGAAGTCGGGGAAAAGATAAGATACGTGGATGTTTGCTCGCTGTATCCGTGGGTGTGTAAGACGGCAAAATTTCCGGTAGGACATCCGAGAATATATGTTGGAGATGAATGTCGTGAAATTATTGGTCCAAATAACGAGCTTGATCGTGTTGAGGGTCTCGTCAAATGCGCCGTGCTAGCACCAAGAAATTTATACTTACCCGTGTTACCATATCGCGTACGTGGAAAATTATTATTTGCATTGTGCAGAGCATGCTGCGAAAATATGAATAATAATAATAATCAAAATTGTATACACGATGATCCTAATGAACGCGCATTTTCCGGTACATGGGTCGCGGATGAATTGCGAAAAGCTGTTTCTCTCGGGTATACGATCACTCGGATCGAAGAAATTTGGCAATACGAAATTGCGCGTTATGACCCGATAACGCGAAATGGCGGTTTATTTACCGAGTATATAAACACGTTTTTGAAAATAAAGAAGGAAGCGATTGGGCCACCGGCAAATAGCGCTGATGATCCTAGCGCGATTACTCGTTTCATCGCATCTTACGAGGAAGCCGAGGGTATACGGCTCGATCCAGGTGCTTTGCAATCGAATCCGGGCCTTCGCTCACTCGCTAAACTTGCGTTAAATTCATTTTGGGGTAAATTTGGCCAACGCGAGAATCAGCCTACCACAGCGATTATTTCAACGCGAAGCGAGCTCATGGATCTGCTTACGAGCCCTGAAATTGAAGTCGTTGGCATATTACCGATCAATCATCATGTAATGTATGTCAATTATATAAGCACGCGTACGGCTATTCGACCGTCCTCAACATCAAACGTTGTGATTGCTGCTTATACAACGGCGCAAGCACGTCTCAAATTGCACACATATCTCGAGGGACTCGGCCGTAGAATATTGTATTGCGATACTGACTCGTGTATTTATGTAAGTCGTGAAGGTAGCGGGGAATACGAACCTCCGAAAGGTGAATTTCTCGGTGACCTGACGGATGAGCTGAACGAACATGGTCGTGGTTCATATATTTCTTCGTTTGTATCAGGTGGACCAAAATTCTACGCATTTATCGTTCAAAAATCGGATGGCACAACGAAAGAGGTTTGCAAGGTTAAAGGTATTACGTTAAATTTTGCAAACAGCCTTCACGTAAATTATAAGGCTATTCGCGAGTTCGTGACAGGTGCGCGAAATACTCCTATTGAGTTAAAATTCGACGCGATTCGTCGCACGCCATTTCATAGAGTCGTTACACGGGTAGAAAAAAAAAATGTATCCCGGTAAATGTAAAGCGCCAACGACAGGGAAATTATGCCACGCTTCCTTACGGGTTTTCTCAAAATAATACTTGAACAAATAATTCAAAAATATTAAATATAATATTTTATAATATTGCTATTGTAAAAAAAAAAAGTAAAATTAAAAAAATGTACATTTATATATGTATATAAGCATAAGTATATAAGAAGAAAACAAAATAAAACTATAAATAAAATTTGTGTTCCTACTCCCCTGAATGTGCGAGCTCGTATAATACGCTACGCAAGAAAATAGAGGTTGCGCCTATGCGGCCGCTATCCTTCTTGCTCCCGCGGAAAGCATAGCGAGAAAGTTTCATTCTCGCGTAGTAGCTTGCCTCCCGCACCGCGCTTCCTCTGACGCCGTATATCCCGCGCGGCAGCCATCATTGTTCGCGTGACGTAGTACCAGCAGCATACCCCCTGCACCGCGCTGTCCGGCGCCATGCCGTCTGACTGGGATTCTCTCTCTTTCTCACATTCGCTCCTTCTCTCTCTCAATCTCACTCGCGCGATGAGACTTTATCTTTTGATATGAGCGCGGCCATAATGAATTAGCGCTCGGCCATCATGAAAGCGATAGCCCTTATCGCATACACACTTTTTAAACGCTGAGAACGCGGCCATAATGAAATTACTTTTATTCATCACGCCCATTGAATACGCAATAATGCGATAATCGATCATTCTTCAATGAAAATCGCGGAATTTTTGCAAATTATCAAGTTTTTATATCCGACTTTATTATTACGGATATTAATTGCTGTAAAATAAAATCATTAATCAAAATTTATTCATTTCACCAATAATATTATCTGTTTCTCTTGCGGGCGCGCGTCTAATGAGCTTGCAAAGCCGCGCGCATTATAAGCTCATATTCGCGCTCATATAAGCTTGCAATTCCGCGCGCGTTTGAGCTTTTAAAAGCGCTCATCATATCAGCTCGTACCGCGGTCCCGCCGCCGCCGCCGCCGCCGCCGCCATGTAAGCTTATTTAAATAGTCATTCCGTAAAATAAATTGCACAGTCGCGATTATGGATACACGCTGGAAACATCCATGGACCTCAATGATATGTGGTCCCACGGGATGTGGAAAAACATATTTTGTAAAAAAATTTTTTAAATACATACGTGAAATGTCGGATGTACGATTTGAACGCGTGCTGTTTTATTACTCGGAATGGCAGCCTGGGTATACGGAATATGGGGAAAAAATTGAATTTCGCGAAGGATTACCCCAGTCGGCGGATTATTCGAATGATCAACGCCCGAAACTCATCGTCATCGATGATCTCATGCGCGAAGCTTCGAATAATGGCATCGTCGATTTATTTACGAAGGGTAGCCATCATAAAAATCTCAGCGTAATTTATATCATGCAAAATCTTTTTCATCAAGGACATGGGCAGCGTGATATATCATTGAACGCAAATTATATCGTCGTATTTAAAAATCCACGAGATCGCGCGCAAATTCAGCATCTCGCGTGACAGGTGTGTCCGGAAAATCCGCGATTCGTCCAATAGGTGTATTTTGATGCGACTGCAGCGCCTCATGGGTATCTATTGTTCGATCTCAAACAATCTACACCAGATAATTGTCGTTTCCGCGCCTGCGTATTTCCCGATGATGAGTATCATTATGTATACGTACCACGAAAAGAAATAAAAATACGAGACTCTAGCCGCGATGTACCAGTAATGCGGCTGTAATGGCTGAGCAAGGAGCTCTCGGGAAAAAACAGTGCATTATTTTACACGCATTGTGTTATCTCACACAGACGCAATTGCACACGATTTTGCGCGTAGCTAATACGTCTTTGATACGAAGCATATGCGAGTGTGTGTTGAATTTTTTACGCGGAAATGTGAAGCTCAATGATCGCCAACGAAAACGTTTGCGCCGTCATGCTACGCTTCTTCGTCGTTTAGCTGAAAAGAAAGGAAGTTGGGTGGGAAAACGGCGATTAATTGCAAAAAAACAAAACAGTTTGACATTTTTCAAAAATCTGTTAATTCCTGTTTTGCGGTATATTAATCATGGAGCATGCTAGAAAAATGGTTCTCATTCCTCATGATAATATACAGAGACTAGGCGAGCAAAAGTCGCTGCAAGGAAACGCTGAGTCAGCTACACAGCTGAGCGGCAACACCGTGCAGACCAGTGGAACA
The DNA here is from genome assembly GCA_946863875.1 of Alloplasta piceator. Classification (NCBI taxonomy): domain Eukaryota; kingdom Metazoa; phylum Arthropoda; class Insecta; order Hymenoptera; family Ichneumonidae; genus Alloplasta; species Alloplasta piceator. The sequence goes on along the minus strand of OX333081.1, from coordinate 14,081,405 downwards.
CCGCTCTCGCGCCTCGATACAGAAATGCATGAAATATTAAACTCTGATCTGTACGAGAGCGAGAAAGACAAGTGGAGTGCTTATGTGCAGGTTTTACAGCGTTACCTTCGAATAGCCTTGGCTTCGCGTAACGACAGCGATGACTCGAACAATCTCCCAGCGAAGGATGACGCCAGTGTGAAAATATCGAAAATTCGCGAAGATAATATCAACGCCGGTAATACGGCATTAATCGATGCCGTTAAATCCCAATTGAACGATACACTGATTATCGATAGTGTACCGAAAAAATTTCGAACAAAGGCAAAATTATTATTGCGCAATTTGCATAGAAATACTTCGCCCAATAAAAAAATCAGTTGGGACAGGAATGGCGCGGTTTCCATTGGTGGTACGAGAATTCCAAATTCAAACATAGTTGATCTCGTGAATGACGCTATGCGTGCGAGAAAAAGGGCAAAACCTGAGGGCAGAGCTCACTTTGCCGAACACCTCCGGAAGATACAGATGCCACAGGAGTTTATAGGAAATCCGGAATTGCTGCGAGAAGAGACTGCCCCCTCAGCTGTGACTTCGACACCGCGTAAGCGTCTCATATTGCCAAAGACGGTCAAGAACATTGGCCTCAGTAGCAGCAGCAGCAGCGATAACGACGGCGAGGGAGAGACAAGCGGCACTGCATTTTACACCGGACCAGCTGAGGAATCGGATGACAAGGAAGTAGATAAGACGCTCGCGAATCAGCAAGGCCGTGGACATCAGCTGCCGGATAATAACAAGCCGAAAAGACGACGCCTTGCTTGGACAACGCTTAAATTATGAAGATCCTTGATAAAATTTATCACGATCCTGCTCATCCTGCATCCTTTTCCCGCATGCAAACTCTTAAACATGCCATTATCGATAAAAGAATCAATAAGAAAAATATATTGCTATGGCTTGAGTCACAAGATTCGTATAACATGCATCGATTTGTACGGCGTAAATTTCCTCGTCGTACATATAATGTGAGTAATATCGATGATGTATGGGAGGCAGATTTAGCCGATCTTCGTTCAATCGCAACGTATAATGATAATTTCGTATATCTCTTGGTAGTGATAGATGTATTGAGCAAATACGCTTGGGTCGAGCCGTTGAGCGATAAAACGAGTGTCAATGTTTCCCGAGCTTTTGCACGAATACTCGCTCGTAGTAAAAATAGAGTGCCTCATCAGTTGCAAGCTGATCGTGGCAAGGAGTTTATCGGAGCACCTTTTCAGGAATTTTTGAAGAAAAAAAATATTTCTTTTCGCACGGTGCGTAATCCCGATGTAAAAGCTGCGATCGCCGAGAGATTTAATCGTACGTTAAAAGAAAGAATGTGGCGTTATTTCACACATACGCGAAACAAACGTTACATCGATGTGTTGCAAAAAATTGTCAATGCCTATAACCATGCACGTCACAGCGGAACAAGATTACGGCCGGCAGAGGTGACTTTAGAAAACGCCGCCGAGGCGCGAAAAAATCTTGCTCGACGATACGCGCATAACCGAAAAAATAAAATGCCTAAATATAAGCTGGGTGATGTGGTACGAATCAGTAGTGCGAAAGCAGCATTCGCGAAAGGATACGAACGTGGATGGAGCAACGAATTATTTAAAATCGATAGAATATCCAAAAATCGTAATCCAATCGTGTATATCTTACGCGATCTCGATAACGAAATTATCGACGGTATTTTTTATACCGAGGAATTGACACGTGTTCGCGAGAGTAAAACCCGATATTAGACAGCATGAATTTACGAGAAAATAATTATTTCTTTGTCGTATTACCGAGTAACAGTAGTATGGAATACTTTCCGGATAATATGACGACAAAATATATCACAAAATTACCGAGACAATTACGATTGGAAGGAGATTGGGCGGTTTCGCTAGCAGAAATTAGCTACCCAATGACTTACCTCCATATCCCCCAATCGGAAAATAGAGTAATCGTCGAAGATGGAGACTACGATAAATCTGGTCGTAATGAACATACGAGACGAGCGATAAAGTTCGATATCGTGCCCAGCGGGATATATTCCTCTATCGATACTTTACTCGCCTGTATTAATAAACTAACATGTATATACGGCCATTTTTATTTCAAACTCGAGCCCAACGGTCGGGTTAGAGTTTCACGAATATGCGATGATTCGCGTTATCATGATTTTCGTGTGTCTCCCATTATAGCGCAATTGCTAGGACTGGGTGACCAGGCTCTGAAAAATCTGGCTTTAGGGCCGAAGCAATCGTTCCAAGGTCCGCATCCCGCATCGCTTTCTCGAGCTATCCCGGATAGTTTATTTATCTATTCGGATATATGTGAATCGAGTATCATTGGCGATATACAGGCACCATTATTACGCGTCGTACCAGTGGACGGAGGCGGAGAATATGGTACAACCAGAATAAAATATTTTCCCGCACAACGCTATATCCCTCTTATTCGCAATAATTTGCACACGATCGAGATCGATATAAGGGACGAGTTTGGCAAACCTGTACCATTCGAGTACGGAACGTTAACGGTGACGTTGCAGTTCAAACGGCTGCACTAACAAGTCTGTATGGAGCAATATTATTACGACGGCGGCGAGATTCATAGCGGCGATCTACAGATCGGCTTGGGTCGACGAGGATACGGCGGAATTAGCCACGTTTACATTGGCACACCCAATCAGCGCGGTCACGGGATCGGAAGCTTTCTCGGAGGGCTTTTTCGTCGTGTTTTACCACTCCTGCGCAAAGGCGCGACAGCTGTGGGTAAAGAGGCGATGCGTGCCGGTGCGAATATCGCCGGGGATATGCTACAAAGAGATATGACGCTTAAAGATGCTTTTCGCGCAAGAGGGCGTGAATCAGGAAGTAATCTGAAACGGAAGGCCGAGGAAAAAATTGATCGATTGATGCAGGGCTCGGGATATAAGAAGCGGAAAATTTCGCGCACCCGACATTCGACCAGTAGACGTGTTAAGCGACGTGTCTCTCCGAAAAAGAAGAAGAAAATCAACAGCACGAAAAAGAAGACGTTGAAAAAAAATAAAAAAATAAAGAGAAAAAATCAACGGACTGTAGCTGATATTTTCGCGTAAGCAAAAAAAAAAATGGCTTTCCTCCATGCGCATTCGTGCGAGTGCATGAAATCCGAACTCGAGCTGTTTTCTCTTCCTCCAACGCAAACTACGATTGAGGGGTCAAACTGGGTTTATTACAAACCAATTTCATCACTCACGGATGATTCCCCCATAGAATTTGTCGTGCCTGGTCAAGGTGACGAGTACATAGATCTCGCCCACACTATGCTCAGTCTTCACGTACAAATAAAAAAACCTAATATCGCAAGCACGAGTGAAAAAACAGCTCTTACAGAGAAAATTCCTGAAATTGGTCCCGTGAACAATTTTTTGCATTCATTGTTTAATCAAGTTGATGTCTATTTAAATCAAAAATTGGTCTCTCCGCCTAATAATGCATACGCTTATCGCGCGTATATAGAGACATTATTAAATTATGGACCGAGCGCTAAAAATTCGCATCTCACCTCGGTATTGTGGTACGATGATACGCCCGGAGCTATGGATGATACGAGTGGAGAAAATAATTCTGGCCTAAGGGAACGGAAGGAGCTATTGTCAGCGGGGAAAACGATCGATTTGCTCAGGCATTTACATTGCGATATATTTAATCAAGAGCGTTTTCTCTTGAATGGAGTAGAAATGCGATTACGCCTTGTACGAGCCAGAGATTCATTTTGTCTTATGGCTGCATCCCTGAATAACGGTGTTGGATTAAAAATTCTCGAAGCGTCGCTTCTTGTACGGCGAACAAAAATCGCGCCGGGGATTCTGCTCTCTCACGCTCGAGCCTTGGCAAAATCCACAGCTAAATATCCGCTGACTCGTGTCGAGGTAAAGGCTGTTTCATTACACGCCGGAGTACACGGGGAAACAATTGACAATGTGGTACTCGGTCAGTTACCGAAACGACTAATTATCGGATTTGTCGATAATAGAGCGTTTAACGGAAATTCTACCCTCAATCCGTTTAATTTTCAAAATTATAAAATTAATTATTTCTCTTTATATGTGGATGGATTGCAAATTCCCTCTCGACCTTTGCAACCGAACTTTACCAAAAATGAGCTTTATGTAGACGCGTACCAAACATTATTCTCGGGTACGGGAATACATTTTCTCAACGAGGGTAATTCGATAGATTGTGGAAATTATCCAAATGGTTATTGTCTGTTTGCTTTCGATCTGACACCCGATCTTTCGGCAAACAGCTGCTCGCATTGGAATTTAATAAAACACGGTAGTGTGAGGATTGAAGTCCGATTCGAGGAAGCGCTCAAGTCGACGGTAAATTGTGTCGTATATGCAGAATATGACAATGTCCTTGAAATCGACTCCTCTCGGCAAGTAATTGCTGACTTCTCTGGATAGTCGCATGCACGTGTGAAGGATCGAATTACACCGCCTTTGTCGGCTTTTGATCTTTTCTCGACATTGCGAAGAAAAAAAAGAAATCAGTTTATCGTGAGCGTTCGAACGAAATGGACACGAGAATGGATATCATAATCGATATACAGGGTATGCGTGACAGGGAAAATCGTTTTTTACCGAAAGAAATTGCTATTGTCGATGTCGATCATCCGAATATGATGCATTGGATCGTTGCACCTCCGTACGCTTTTTCTGAATTACCCGAGGTTGCGCAAAAGCAAAATCGCTTTTTAACGCTCGACTTTCACGGATTGGAGTGGTACGAAGGTGATGTGACATGCCGACAAGTATATGCAAATTTACGCGACAATGCTCGGCGTGCGCGAAATATTATAACGCGGGGGCGTGAAAAAGCTGATTTGCTGCGTAACGTATTGTCTCGCGATGTGATCGATCTCGAGTCAGAACACCGCGAGTGTCCAGGTTTTGAAAAAATGCCCCTCGCACACCGCGAATGTTTGCGACATTGCATGGGAATGCTACAACACCGACGAAAGTGCGCATTATCACAGGCAAATATGCTCAAGGCGTGGTATCAAAAAAATATACGACCCGTAGAAGATAATTGGCATATGGGAGAAAACCCTGTGGTAATTAAAGAAGAAAAAAAGGAAGGGATGGATTCATCAGACGAGTGCGATGGATGTGTTTGGTGCGAAGACTAGCAATTCGTTGAGTATGTGTGAGGCTCATAATTTTTTACCACGCTCGCTTTCACGCTGGACATATGTGTGAATCAGTCTGTCAGCAGTTGTTAACTCAAACGGTCGCAGTATGGCTATTGTCGTGGATATTCGAGGCATGATAGATGACTCGTTCAATATAATTCCAAAAGAAGTGGCTGTTGTGGCTCTTGATAAACAAGTCACAAGGCATTGGATTGTACAACCGCCATATCCATACGAAAAATTGGGAGTTATGACTAGACTCCTAAATAATTCTCGCTCGATGTTCGCGCATGGCCTTAAGTGGCACGACGGAGACATAACAAGTCTTGAAATGTCTGATCATTTGCGTAAAATTGTGAACGAGTCGAAGCAAATATATACATGGGAATTGGAAACTGCAGAATTTCTCGAAGAGATCAGCGGAAAAAAAAATATTATATGCCTCAAAAATAATATGTTTTCGCAAGAGTTTGAAAAATTAGTAAAAACGGCGCCTGAAAAATGTCTAGTTCACGCATTGAAACACACACCGGACGCGTTCGAATGTGCGTTAACATACGCATCGGCGATGAAAAAATGGATCAAGCGTAACAGCCTGAAGAAGAGATAGGCAATAAAATCATATTTATATGCGCATATGAAGAAAACATTATCATTTGGAGGTCGTTTCGCCGCTGAGTATGAACTCAGCTGTAATACGAGAAGCTCTACGAGTTTTACCCGTCGCAACTACAGGAGTATTTCCGGCTGACGAGATTCCACGTGTATGGACTAAACCCGCGGGAATAATAGTCAATACAGATGAGCACACCAAACCAGGCGAGCACTGGGTCGCCATGTACGTCGATCGAGATGGCAGAGGCTGGTACTTTGACAGCTATGGATTACCACCAATCATACCGCAGCACATCGCAGGACTCCGGAGAAATTGCAAGTTCTTTCGCTGCAACAACAAGTAGCTCCAGAGTGATACATCGGATGTGTGTGGACAGTTTTGTATTATTTTTTTGCATCTCCTGTCTTCTGGTATTAGTATGGCTCGATTTAATAATCTCTTCAGCGATAATACACGAAAAAATGACAAATTAGTGCGCGAATATTACAACGCTTTTTCAACGGCGAAACGAACAGTTAAAAACTATGGTAATAAATCATTTATCGGAAACGGTGGTTTTATCGAGCGAGGATTTTCTTGTACGCAGGGATGTTGTATGCGTCGATAAAAATGGGTTGCATTATATAGCTTTTATGGGAAATTGGGTAAATAAAATATTATAATTATACTGAAAAATCTTCGTAGTTATTTCAGACTGTTCCTATATTCCTTTAATGATAATTTTTGCATTTTCAGCAGAAAAAAAGCACTGGTATCCGTCTGGCGTCCCCGCCTACCCCCACTTCTCCCCTCACTATCGTTCTCAACATCACGATAATATTTCTCTACCGGTGGTGGGGGAAAATTATTGTGGTGGGGGAAAATTATTGTGGTGGGGGAAGCCGCATGGTGGGGGTAGGAGTGGGGATGGGAGTGGGGGGCGCCAGACGGGTACCAATACTACTCAGAGCTCTTGAAAGAGTGGGGTGACGCTATAGCGTCAGATTTGAGTTACTGCTGCACATCCAAGGCAATGAGCTGATCGTGCGAGAGCAGAGCATCGAATATATATGACCCTCTGGCTACCACTAGCGAACTGTAGCGAACACTGAATGCGATTACGACACGTGTGGTAACTTTTTCAGATCTTTCCTAGTGAAGAATAACGACTAACTGATGTTCTCAATTTAATACTTGTTTCTTAGGTCCATTTTCAAAGTCAAAAGGATATAGATTTTATTTTCGTACTTTTCTTCTCTTTTTTTTTCTCTTATAAAACCTCACTCATAACAAAGACGAAAGTCCATAATTTTAAGTTATAAAACTTCGTTTATAAAACCTTGAACAATGTTTGTTTTTAATAGCTATCAATAAAAAAAATTTCCGAGTCCGACCTGTCGCGTAATTTTTTTCCAGAATTCTCTTACATCTTTAATTTCGTTTATAATATATTAATTTTTTGAAAAACCCGTTTATCTATTTCAAACATGTATACCGAGTAAATTACGTTTTTCTTTCCTTTTTTTTCCACATCCCTATATTCATCATGTACGATAAAGCGGTTCTAGGGAAAATTTTATCCAAAAAAAAAATACAGGACCGTCGACGAGTATGGACTGGTTCTAAAACCGTCGCATGAAGTTTTTGCAGCTATAGCTGATGCAATGATGAAACAGGGTTCCGGAATAACAAAAAAACATTTTCACATCATCGTCAACAACAATCGTAACAACTTCCGAGATATGGTGTTGGAAATATTCTGCCCCGATATGGCCAGTATCGATATTCAGAACCGATCGAACCGAAAAACAGCCAATTCGAGTCTCGATCTTTCGAACGTGAGTACGGGGTCTGAATCGTCACTTTCCAATTTTGATCTCGTTATATCTGCTAATGATTGGACGCCGGTTGCACCGGGACCAGTGACGTATGGTAAAAGAACGTATCACGTACTTCAACCAGACGCATGGACAGATCTGTTCGCAAAAAAAAATTGGGAGCAAAGGAAGATTACGTGCGCATTTTCTTTTAAGCGCGACAAGGTTTATAATAGTTCCGACGCCGCGTACTATTGCCACTTCGCAGGGACGTGCAAGGAATGCGGCTCTGCTTTGAAGGGCTATCTTTTTACGAAACCGGCCAAAAAGTCAGATGCCGTATTTAAATGCATACTGTAAGGCCCTTTCGCGAAGGTTGAGCATACGAAGAAAAGATACTTGGCAGGGAAACGTCGTCGGAAAGTTGCAAGTACCCTTGTCGACTGTCGCAAAGATGCTAACACTTGGCAATGCGAGGAGAGTAAATCTCTCATGCATTTTGGCGACAAGATTCCTCCAATTCTGTACAATGCGACAGTACTCCGGAAAGCCAAAGAGGAAGAATCGGTCAGACGCTTGCAACTCGAGACCACCGATCCGATCGAAAACTTAAGACGCGCGAAATATTCAATGGTTGCCAATATCGATCCATGAAATCGGCGTAGACAGCTTCTTCGTTGAATATTGGTCTGAAGAACAAATGGTGACATATAAACGGGAAATTAAACATAATTCATCTGCGTATATGACCATCGACGCAACTGGAGGGGTTTGTCAAAAATTCAAATTGCCCAATGGCGACAAATCGCTGCACTTTTTTTTATATCAGTGCATGTGCGTTACAGGGGACGAGAGCTTCCCGGTGTTTCAGATGGTATCGACGCGCCAGGATGCTGTGATAATTACGAGCTTTTTATCTGATACACTCAGACTGGGTGCACCCACACCACGGTTGGTCATTTCCGATTTTGGACGAGCTATCTTGATCGCAGTCTCACGAACTTTTGCAAGCTGCAATAATCTTATGGATTATATGCAAGCATGCTACGACGTGATCGTCCTACGAATCAGCACAAAATTGCCAACTTGCTACATTCGTTTGGACGTCAGTCATTTAATTGCCATGGTAGCCCGATGGCCATGCTTAAAAGGAAAAGTGTCGAAATTTCGACAGTTTTTCATACGGTGCGTGGCCCAGGCATACTAGATGCAAGATTTCGATGAGATTGAAGGATTTTTCAGATCGGTATTGGTCGTTGCTTTAAGTGAGACTACGGGTCGAAACGACGATCGGACCGCTGTTCCATCGGAAAAGCACTTAACATTGGTCACGGAGGTAATACGAGGTAGGACGGAAGAGGATAAGTTTGAAGAACCCGATGAAAATGAAATGAAGGAAAGTATGTATCCTACGAAGGAGGATATAAAAGCGGATGCTGGGATCGGTTGGAGTGAATGGGCCGAAAATTTATTTATTGAAGCAGAAAACGTGGCTGCTCTTTTTCAAGATGGCATTACAGTTAATGCTTTCTACAGTCCGCAGGTTGCAAAAAAGCTATTGGATTTGATTATGTACGGCTCAATATGGACGGGGATGCTCTCGCCCCATTTTAAACGCCCAGTGACAATCGCGACATCATCCTCCGTAGAAGCCGAATTCTGCAACTTGAAAAACCAGGTTTTTAGAGGAGAGTTGCCGCTGCGGGCCGACAAATTCGTCTTGCGCCACCTCGATTACATCGACGGAAAAATGCGGTTGACTGCGGGTAACATGCGGCGCCAGCCGAAACGAAAGTTCAAGAAGAACAAAGAATTTGATGAATTTAACAATTCAACTGACAATGAGTGGGCCGAAGTTGAAGATTGGCGAGGACTGGGGAAAGCCCGTAGGCCCAAAATCTACGTATCTGCGCAATGGGATCGAATTGATGAGGACGTTCATAAGGTTACGACCTCATCACTCGAGGAACATTCGGAAGTGCAATTTTCCGATCACAGTCTCGCTTCCCATACTTCCCGTGGGGCTACTTTCATCTTCGATAGAGATATCGACGAAAGAGAGATCGGCGCGAAACACATCGGTGATAGAGAGATCAGCGCGAAACACATCGGTGATAGAGAGATCGGCGCGGGACAGATCGGCGATAGAGAGATCGGTGAGGGACAAATCGACGATAGAGAGATCGGTGAGGGACAAATCGGCGATAGAGAGATCGGTGAGCGGAATGTCGTCGATAGAGAGATCGGCGCGAGACACATCGGCGTGGAGAGATTGGCACGGGACAAATCGACGATAGAGAGATCGGCGAGGGACAAATCGGCGATAGAGAGATCAGCGCGCGAAATATCGTCGATAGAGAAATCGGCGCGAGACACATCGGTCATAGAGAGATCGGTGCGGGACAAATCGGCGATACATAGATCGGCGCAAGACAGATCCAAGAACCCACAAGATCGAAGAGGCGAAGGCGTACTTATCTCGATAAGTGCCCTGATTGGAATGTCGTAAATGTGATTAACACGAGTTTTGGAATGCCGTTATTAGAAAATGGAAATCTGATGAAGCCCATAATTATGGCTAAGCATGCCTTGAAAGTAAGGAACACGTGTGCATTCGACTCACTGATGCAAATTTTGATGAATTCGATCTCGCTCTTTGAGGCATATAAGGAAAACGTTCAAATGTCATCGAATGAATCCGCAAAATACGCTCTTTCCATTTTGAGTAAGGGTAAAATGACTGCCAAACTATATAAAAAAAACTCGACGCCAAATGTAACGCCGCACATCTCGTCCAATATATGTTTCGTAGTTTGCCAAGCGTGACAACATCGGCTGAATGTTCGAAATGTTCGTACAAAAAAACGAGGGTCTTGCCCTTCCTGAGCATAAATGTGGATATGATTTCGGATCATGGATTCAATCATCTTCAGCAAGCTACTGACGATAGCATTTTACCGTCGACAACCTCGTGCAATCAGTGCAAGAATAATGTACGGATAAAATCAACGTATGAACCGCAATTATTCATTGATACAAGTATTCTGACGGATCCAGTATATCTTAAAACGAAGGTCAAAATGCAGCAGTGCTATCCTCTGAGCTCGATTCCGCTAAAAATCAAAGTTGGAAATGAAGATTATTTCCTAAGTGGAATTTCTTCATATGTTGAGCATAGAGAGCACTATACTGCCATCGTATACAGCGGGTTAGGATGGCACACATACGACGATCTGTGTTCTAGACGAACAAGCTCAAATGAAGATACTAACGTGATTCCGCATGTACTAATGTACGTGCGTTAATAAGATTCGGCGCGAGATAGATCGGCGATAGAGATCGCCGCGAAACACATCGGTGACAGACGATGTCTGTTGATCTGTTTTTAACGTGCGTGCGTTAACCAACTCATGAAAATAAAGTTAAAAGTCATTGAATCCGCGTCATCATTCGTATTTTTCTTTTTATTATTCCTGTCTTTCAATGTACCCTTGACATGTAAGAAAAGAGGAAAAAATAAAAAAATACACATACATCTAAAATATAAACAAATGAATTTTGAAAAATTGCAATATGAAAACAACAAAAAAAAAATAAAAAAACAAAAAAAAATAATTTAAAAAAAACAAAAAAGAATGAAAAACATAAAAATTAAAAAAAATCTATATATGTATAAAAATATTTAAAAAAATAAAACCTCCCCATTGGATCTCTGCCGTGACGAAGGCTGCTTATAGCCGGGCGGGGAGGCTTGCGTGTTTCTACGGTCGACAAATCCTCGAAGAAATAGTGTAAATAGTAGAGTTGGGTTGCAATAATATTAAGACGTAGGAACCTGACAAAAAGAGACTCCGAATTATTTTTAAAATAGTGCTGAAACTTGCACTACACAAAAAAAGGTTTAGTAATATCAATTACCCAGCTGCGATCACGGAAAATTGGTTTGAATCAATCGTAACATATTTGATTTGATTACCCCGTTGTTGAAATAATAAAACTGGTGTCGTCGTTTCAACCTATAAAATTAAAAAATAAACTTTCGAGTGAAAAATCAACAGAACTAGAGATAAAAAGTTATTCATTTTTTTTTACAGAAAAAATTAATTCAAAGTTTCGAATTTTTTCAAAGAGTTCTGTTTCAAATTCAAAATTTTGAATGTCGGAACTATTCGTTAATCTCCTCAAGAACCCTAGAACTATCTATAAGCATTCAAAAAACGCCCAGAACTCACATCAATGGACCAGCAGATCACTGTAGTTCTGCTATAAGCTTTTTGGAAAATGTTAATAATTTTGCATAATTTTCAAAATGTCAGAACTATTCGTTAATTTCCTTACAAACCCTAGAACTATCGATAAACATACAAAGAAACCCCCAGAACTGTAGCTAGTGCAACAGCAGATCACTTTAGTTCAGCTGTAATCTTTCTAAAAGTTGTTAATAGTTTTTTGATATTTGTTAAAAGTCAGAACTATTCCTCAATTCTCCGAAGAGTTCTAGAACTATCTATAAACATACAAAAAACGCTTAGAACTTCAGTTAACGCATTAGCAGATCATGTAGGACGAAAAATTTGACAATTGTTAAAAAATAATTAAAAAAATCTTTTATACAGTTCTATGAACAGAACTATTGATTTCTATCACAGAGAACTGTAGGGATTGTTGAAAGCGGTTACTTTTAACGTTAGAAAAAAATGATCTGCTACCGGAATATTTTGGTTTTATGGGCACGCAAAGTTTATGATTTGGAAAGTGGATCTCATTGAATTTGAAAAAAAAACTGGAGTGAAAAAACAGCAGAACTATTGATAAAAAGTCGATGGAACATCAGAACTCCGTGGGGGGCAGCTAGAAGTCGCGTTCTATCCATATGGGATCATAAAAATTTATTTAAAGAAAAAACTTTGATTTCGGAATTCAACATTTTTTCAAAGAGTTCTGTTTGCCCCCAAAAGAGTTCTACAATTTATTCCTATAACTTTTTTTAATTCGACCAATACTTTGGTTAGTGTGAGGACGCAAAGTTTCTGATGTGTGAAGTTGGCCCCCCATCAAGTTCAAAAAAAAACTTTCGAGTGAAAAATCAACAGAACTAAGGATAAAAAGTACATTGAACTCCAGAACTTCATGAGGGGCAGCTAGAACTCGCTTTATATTCAAATGGGATCCAAAAATTTATTTGAAAAAAAAAAAATTCCGAAATTGAAAATTTTTCTAAAGAGTTCTGTTTGCCCCCGAAAAAGTTCTATTATTTATCCTCATGACTTTTTGTGATCCGAGCAATGCTTCGGTTAGTATGGGCACTCAAAGTTTCGGATTTGGAAGGTTGGCCTCTCATTAAATTTAAAAAAAAACTCGAGCGAAAAATCCGCAGAACTATTGATAAAAAGTATATAGAACATGACAACTCTTTGGGGGGCAGCTGGAACTCGCGTTTTATTAATATGAAATATAAAAATTTATTTAAAAAAAAATTATTTTTTTTTCATTCAAACTTTTTTTTCATTCGAAATTTCTGTTTTTCAAAATGGGAAATTTTTCTAAAAAGTTTTGTTTGCCCCCCGAAAAGTTTTACCATTTATCCTCATGACTTTTTGTGATTATAGCAATGCTTCGGTTAGTATGAGCACCCAAAGTTTCGGATTTGGAAAGAGAGCCTCTCATTAAATTTAAAAAAAACTCTCGAGCGAAAAATCAGCAGAACTATTGATAAAAAGTATATGGAACATCAGAACTCCGTTGGGAGGCAGCTAGAACTAGCGTTATATTAATATGGGATCAAAAAATTTATTTTCGAAAAAAGATTTTTTTTTTTCAAAATTAGAAATTCTGCTAAAGAGTTCTGTTTGCTCCCCCTAAGAGTTATATGATTAATCCTAATGACTTTTTTTTATCCGAGCAATGGTTCGGTTAGTATGAGCACATAAAGTTTCGGAATTGAAAAGTGAGCCTCTCATTAAATTTATAAAAAAACTCTCGAGTGAAAAATCAGAAGAACTATTGATAAAGAGTATATAGAACATCAGAACTCCATGGGGGGCAGCTATAACTCACGTTATATTCATATGGGATGAAAAAATTTATTTTGAAAAAAACATTTTTTTTTTTTAATTGGAAATTTTCCCAAAGAGTTCTATTTGCTCCCAAAAAAGTTCTATTATTTATCCCCATGACTTTTCGTGATCCGAGCAATGCTTCGGTTAGTATGAGCACCTAAAGTTTCGGATTTGGAAAGTGAGCCTCTCATTAAATTAAAAACAAACTCTCGAGCGAAAAATCAACAGAACTATTGATAAAAAGTATATAGAACATTAAAAATCCATGGGTGGGGGGGCAGCTAGAACTAGCGTTATATTAATATAGGATCAAAAAAATTTTTTTCAAAATTTTTTTTTTTTTTTTAAATTGAAAATTTTCCAAAGAGTTCTGTTTGCCCCCCTAAGAGTTCTATTGTTTATCCCAATGACTTTTTCAGATCCGAGCAATGCTTCGGTTTGTATGAGCACTCAAAGTTTCGGATTTCGAAAGTGGGCGTTGTTACGTACCGAGAGGCACGTTTCAAGGATAGAAAGGATTCAAGTATATCGAAGTAATCCTGAAATAATCGTTAAAAAGGTATTGGGCGCCTCCACGTCGTCCCATACGGGCCCGACCACCACCGAGAGGAGAGGGTCTCATCAGTAAAAGAATAAATGCATCTTGAGTAATATTGAGAATATATATATTAGACTGGTCCAAAAAAAAAATTTTTTTTTTTTTCGGTCCGCCTTCCTCATTAAACTGTTGTTTATGATGAAAAACAAATCCTCTGCAAATTTTAGCTTGATCGGAGAAGATTTAGAGGTCCCGCTATCGATTTTTTCGTTTTTACATTGAAATAACACGTAAAAAAATGTTTACGTTAACTCACGGTCGATTTCGCGTGAAAAATATAGACGTGAATGAAAAATCGCGTGCCTAATGCCAAAAGGGCCTATTACAGCAAGAAGATAGGGGTCCATGCCAAAAGGGCCTATAAAAAATTTTTTTTTTGCCATTCTTCTTAAAATTGCTTGAAACGTGAAGATCTGTAAAAAAAAAAATTTTGATGTACTAAAACCAAAAGGGCCTATAAAAAAATCAAAATTTTTCAAAGTTTTGAATAGAAATTGCATACCAGAGCATTTTTTTTTTGGAAAATTTTTTTTTTTTTTTTTTTAAATTTTTTTTTTGGAAAAAAAAAATTTTTTTTTTGGAATTTTTTTTTTTTTTTATTGAAAAAAAAATTTTTTTTTTTTTGAAATTTTTTTTTTTTTTTTTTTTTGAAAAAAAAAGTTTAAATAATTTGTTATTGTTTATTTGTTTCAACATTTTGTTATTTTTTATTTGTTTAAGCAATTTGTTTAAACGTTTGTTTAAATTATTTGACTTGTTTTCATTTTTTTTTTTTTTGCAAAAAAAAAGTTGAAGTAATTTGTTATTGTTTATTTGTTTCAACAATTTGTTATTTTTTATTTGTTTAAAGAATTTGTTATTGTTTATTTGTTCAAACAATTTGTTCTTATTTATATGCTTAAAGAATTTGTTATTGTTTATTTGTTCAAACAATTTGTTCTTTTTTTAAACAATTTGTTATAGTTTATTTGTTTAAATAATTTGTTATTGTTTATTTGTTTGAACAAATAAACAATAACAAATTCTTTAAACAAATAAAAAAGAACAAATTGTTGAAACAAATAAACAATAACAAATTGTTGAAACAAATAAATAATAACAAATGATTTAAACTTTTTTTTCCATATAAAAAAAAAATTTTCCAAAAAAAATTTTCAATTTTCTTAGCGGAAAGTAAAAAAAAAAAATTATAGGCCCTTTTGGCTTTAGATCACTAAATTTTCAATGTCCCAAAGCCAAAATTTGAGACTAGGTCCTTTTGGCTTTGGAAAATTTTTTTTTGTCTTTAGGCTTAGAAAATGTTGGCAAAACGATTGGCGCAAAAAAAAAAATTATAGGCCCTTTTGGTTTTGCGAAGCCAAAAGGGCCTATAACTTTTATAGGCCCTTTTGGCATTAGGCACGCGACATATCTAGAGACCTTTTTTGTACCAAATATTATCACCTACAAAAAAGTTCTCTTGATATTTTTCATTCACGTCTATATTTTCACGCGAAATCGACCGTGAGTTAACGTAAACATTTTTTTACGTGTTATTTCAATGTAAAAACGAAAAAATCGATAGCGGGACCTCTAAATCTTCTCCGATCAAGCTAAAATTTGCAGAGGATTTGTTTGTCATCATAAACAACAGTTTAATGAGGAAGGCGGACCGAAAAAAAAAAAATTTTTTTTTTGGACCAGTCTAATATATATATATCGTTTATTGTACCGGCTCACCACGGGTGAGACGATACGTAAAAGGCGGGTAGAGATTCGTCTGCACGGCGAATGAACATAAGAGAGAGAGAGACGGCGCTTACAATCTCGCGCGCGCCGTCGCTCGTGAGAATACAGCTGACTTACATGAGCCGGAGCTCTGGCTGGCGTGCGACACAGCGTTGGAGGGGTCCCCGCGCCCGCTGATAAGGGGAGACCTCTTGGGCCTCGCGCTGAGCGTTGGCGTTTCCCAGTAGTTCCCGCGTGCACACTATTGTCCCTATAGGTCCTCACACACACTAGCAGTCTCTAAAGAGTCCTTCACGCGCACCGATGCCCGAAGGCGCGAAGGGTTGACTCGCACTCGCCGCGGCGTTCGTAGGTCGCGGTCACTCACGGCGCACGGATATGTATAGATGTTTACTCGATATTCTCCGTCGCACTGGTTGTCTTGAGAAACGTTTATATTTGACGAATGTTCGAATTTGTTGAATGGTTTGGTTTTTCCAGATATTTGTTCGGATGATATATTTGTTTGGATATTGTATGTGTTTGAATATTATATATATGTTTGAATATTATATATATATTTGAATAACATATGTGGTTGAATATTATATATATTTGAATATTATATATATTTGAATATTATATCCCACATGGAAGTAAAATATATCGGCAAATATTTCGGAAAATATATTTTTGGATATATTAAGTACATTTTGTCCGAAAATGTATGTATTACAAATATGATTTTAGGTACATTTTTAATCTATTTAAAAATATTACAATATAAATATAAAAAATGTATTGAAGATATATACTTAATATATCATACATATATATTGAGTGCATGTTCTATATATCTTAGATACATTTTTAATTGGTGTTTAAATATACACAATATATATGTAAAAAATATATTTAAAATATATACTAAATGCATCAAAGATATATATTGAGTGTACGTTTTATATATTTTGGATATATTTTTAATATATGTTTACATATACACAATATATGTTTTTACATATATCAAAAAATATATTTTTATGCACAATAATCATATATCTATAAAATATTTAATATATATTTCAAAGAAGTATTTTCTGCCGAAAATGTACTTATCACGAATATATTTTTGAGTATATTTCTTATATGGAATATACATATTATATATTTAATATATATCTGATATATATTTTAGATACATCTAAAATGTATTTAGAATATATAATGTACACTTCAAATATATTTTAAATATATTTTTACGTATATCGAAAAATATATTTTCCGGTATATTATATTTCCGTGTGGGATATATTTGAATAGTATATATATGTTTGAATATTATATATATTTGAATAGTAGCAGCCCGAGACTTATGGGTCCACGCGAGTACCCCCGTGACGCACCAAGTTTAAATCGAGCGAGCGTATTAATCTACACGGTCGCGTGGGGTATTATGCCGCTATGACTGGCTGAAAGCTGGAGTAATTTTCCCCGATTCACCTGTCGGTGGTTAGCGAGGTACTGGCTCGTCTCGGCAACGGTCCTTAGAACGTTGACGAGCCGAGCGAGGATTTTTGCAAGTCAGCTTTTCCCGAAACGGCGCGTGCACGCGCCGAGCTCGCTCAAGGTGATCGGAAGGCGCTGACTGTGGCTTGCGACACATGGGGTGATCGCGCGCACATACCACACAAGTCTCAGGAATCCGCTGACGCGAGCGCTTTAACGTGGGACCGTGAGTCCACGTCCGTTCTCGCGAAAGGAAAATTTGGCGAAATAGGGACGTGACAGCGTCTCATTGAATTTAAAAAAAACTCGAGCGAAAAAACAGCAGAACTATTGATAAAAAGTATATTGAACATCACAACTTTTTGGGGGGCAGCTAGAACTCGCGTTTTATTAATTTGAAATCAGAAAATTTATTTAACAAAAAAATAATTTTTTTTTTCAAATTCGAAATTTTTCCCAAGAGTTCTGTTTGCCCCTCAAAGAGTTCTACAATTTATCCCTATAACTTTTTTTTTATCCGAGCAATACTTTTTTTAGTATGAGCACCCAAATTTTTGGATTTGGAAAGTGAGTCTCTCATTAAATTTGAAAAAAACTTTGGACTGAAAAATCAGCAGATCTATTGATAAAAAGTATATAGAACATCAGAGCTTCATGAGGGGCAGCTAGAACATTCGTATGGGATCCAAAAATATAGTTGAAAAAAAAATTTTTTTTCAAAATTGGATATTTTTCTAAAGAGTTCTGTTTGCCCTCCAAAGAGTTCTATTATTTATCCCAATGACTTTTTCCGATCCGAGCAATGCTTCGGTTAGTATGAGCACAAAAAGTTTCGGATTTGAAAAGTGAGCCTCTCATTAAATTTAAAAAAAAAAACACTCGAGGAAAAAATCAGCAGAACTATCGATAAAAAGTATATAGAACATCAGAACTACATGGGGGGCAGCTAGAACTTGCGTTATATTCATATGGGATTAAAAAATTTATTAAAAAAAAAAAAAAATTCCAAAATTGGAAAATTTTCTAATGAGTTCTGTTTGCCCCCCAAAAAGTTCTATTATTTATCCTCATGACTTTTTGTGATCCGAGCAATGCTTCGGTTAGTATGAGCACTCAAAGTTTCGGATTTGGAAAGTTTGCCTCTCATTAAATTTAAAAAAAAACTCTCGAGTGAAAAATCAGAAGAACTATTGATAAATGGTATATAGAACATCAGAACTCCATGGGGGGCAGCTAGAACTCGCGTTATATTCATATGGGCTGTCACGGTACCATACAGTTCTTTCTCACGCCATCCATCCATCTACACTACTTTCTTATCGCTTCACTCTCACGCTCAAACCTCTCGCCTCAGCATTTTCCTAATCTCCTTTCCTCGAAACCTCTCTTATTGTCCTTGGTCCCACGGGCTTCATTCCGCCGGCTCGGGGCCTCCCTCCACTCGCCTGGACCCCTACTTCACCCCACTTTCCACCTCACACTTCCACTCTCTTCTAATCCCAGATTAGTTCTTCTCCAACTCTATTACGAGCAAGATCAGCTCTACCTTTCCACCTAACATCTAACCACCCAAACGTGCACTCCCTTCCTAATCAACAATCTTTGCATCAATAAATATTCACTCAACAATAAACGAAAATCATTTATATTAATCATTTATCAAACCCGCTCGTCCGTCACATTTTGGCGTCAGAAAAGCGATCCCGAAAAGCTCACTCAAGTGGTAAGGAAAGAAAAATCAATCAACGAACATTTTAAAACATTGAAAGCACACCACAAATTTAAAAAAAAAAAAAAAAAAAAAAAAAACAATAGAACAACGATTAAAAGTGAAAAAAAACCAACAAATATTTAAAAAAAAAGTACATCAAAAACGACAATTTTTGTGACACAAAAACAAAAAGAAACCAAAAACAAAACATCGAAAAACGATACAAAAAACGTGAAAGTAAAAAATTTTACGTAAAGTGACAGTGACGAGCGAAAGTGAAAGCGACGAATGACAAAGACATCTACAAAAATCGAAGACCGTCGCACCAAACGCACGCACACCCACACGTTGTGTCACGTATACGCGCGTTTTACTGGCACGCACGAACGACGCTACGCTGCACCACACGCACGCACACTAACCGGACGGACCACACAAATACAGGAAAAAACATATATATATATATATATATATATATATATATATATATATATATATATAAAGAAGGAAGGAAGAAAAACAAAAATCCCAAAGATTGACAAACCAATATATGAAAATACGAATCATCCTTATCGCGGCAATGTAAGTACCCCTTTTTATAGAATTTTTTTTTTTTACGAAAAATTTGAAAAATTATGATTTGATGTGAAAAAAACACATTTTCGATTTTGTTGTTGTTGTTGTTGTTCAAAAAAAGTTGTTGTTGAATCGGCTTCGATTCGGCCAGTGAGTGATTCCAGGTGTCGATGAATTAAAATGTTTTTGGTTTTTACGTTTCGATCCTTTGTTCGGATCTTCCTCAGATATTTATTTACTCTATAAATTATATTACATTGTTTTATGTAAAAGTTTCATATGTGAAGTATAAGGTATGATAAATATAATGCGTGTGATAATATAGATATATGTATATATAGAACATGGTATGTATAAATTTTGTGTTATCTTATCAATTTTTAGGTTATGCGGTATGGTAGTGACTGACCTGGGTTTTGTTGATTTTTCTACTTTCATGTTTGTGTGGTTATAAGTTGATATTGTGGTGTTTATTGATGAAGAAGCAATAAAGTCCAAAAAAAATATAAAAAGGTTGATTTTCAATTGATCGAAAGAGTGATCGTTTTTTGGTGATCTCTGTCGTCTGTGAAATTTTTGTGTGTCATGAGTTTTTTAATTTTGCGTATTTGAATTGGTGTGATATTATATTAAATAAATTATTTACCTATTGAAATTCATAATTTTATATTTTCTAAGCACACATAACAGAAAACTAGAAATTATTAATTGTTCTACATGATAAAATGTGGATTCTCTGAATGTTCGAGAAGAACTAAGTGGTGTCTAAAGTTTCTTGAGCGCGGGAGGTGTTAAGGATCATTTTGGCAGTGCCGTGTCAAGCGTATTAATATAATGTATTTGGGGCGGTTTCTTTTGGTTTTGAATTCGGATATGCAAATTTATATGTGTGTATCTAGTTAGCATCGGTCGGTAATAATTATTTATCTATCGGTAATAAGTTATGGAGATGTGATATATGAGGTAATTAATATAAGTGTATATATAAGTATTTAATAGTATAAAGGGTCATTTAATTAAAATAAGTGTGTGTCAATTGTTAAGAAGTGTTAGTTGATGTGATTTAATATTGTACGTATTATTGAATTATATACGCAGCTTAGTTTGTCGATATCTGTTCGGAAATTAATGGCATTGGGGTGCGCTTTAATTTCGATCATTTCTAGGATCAGTCGTTTTTTTAGCCATTCTTCGTTGTGTAGGATTTTGACGTCATCGAATTTAAAATTGTGTTTTTGTTCTATTGCATGTTGTGCTAAGGCTGTGTGTATTGCAGTTGTGTGTTTTATGCTGTTTTTGTGTTCATTTATTCTGGTTTTTAAGTATCTTTTCGTTTGACCAATGTAAACTGCGTCGCAATCATTGCAATCAATTTTGTAAACTATATTTGATTTGTTTATATTTTCAATTATGTCTTTGGTGGAGCCTATGATGGAGAAAATGTTATGTTTATTGTTTGTTACTAATGTTATGTTATATTGTTGAAGAAGACGAATTAGTTGGTGATGGATGTTTTTTGTGTATGGTAAATTAATTAGTCTCGAGGAGTCAAAATCGTTAATGTTACTTTGTTGTGTGTTTTGTGTGAAAAATGTTGGTGCTTCGCGTGAGCCCTTGTGACGCATGAGCGTATACCGCTGGCCTTGTCACATCGATACGGCTCAACACATGCATTTTTCCCGAGTGAACAAACGCTCTATTCATTTTTTTTTCTCTTCTCTCTTTTTCTCTTCCCCTTTCTCGTACCACTTAACATCTCATTTCCCTCGAATATACCCATGCGATGAAAAACGACCATTCCACAGAAAACTTTAAAAATACTAAATTCATTATTTCCTGCCAGATAAACTTTCAAAAATCCTAAAAAAAAAAAAGACAATAATAACTTGAATAAAAGTAAATAAATCACAATTAATAATTTTTTTTTCTTCTCTTCTCTCTCTCTCTCTCTCTCTTCCTCTCTCTCTCTCTCTCTGAAAAATAATATTTCCCTTTTCTCGCATAATAAACCTTTTTTTCTCTTCTCACAAAAATAACATTTATTGCACTTCTCTCACATAATAAAATTTTCTTTCAAAAATAAAAATTTATTCCTTTTTTTTTGTTTCCCACAATAAATTTTCCCTGTGAAATAAAATTCATTTTTTTCCTCCTCTTTCACGTAATAAAAGATTTTCTCTGAAAAAGTAAGAATTCTATCTCTTTCTCTTATTTAATAATAATAATAATAATTCTTTTTTCTCTCCTTTCAAAAACAAAATACATTTTCTTTCTCTCACATAATTTAAGAAATTTTTATGATAAAAATTCCTTTTTTTACATATTCTGAAAAAATTCGCAGAACAAAATATTATTTTACTTCATTTTCTTCTCTCTCAACAATTTTTTTTTATTACTTTATTAAAAAAGTAAAAATTTCGTTTTGCATAAATAAGTACACATTTTTTTTCTCTCTTCTCTCTTTTCCTCTTTTTCCGTTCTCTCAAAAATTGACATTTTCGTTAAATAAGTCATGAAGAATCCTTAAAAATATAAAAAAAAATTTTAAAAAAAACTTCTGAATATGAAATTTGATTTGATTTTATTTTGTTTAACCCGTAACCGTCACTGTGGGTGGCGCACACCCATGGCAAAATTCAAGTTTAAATATCTAAATATTTTAAATGTCTAAATATTTCATGTTTTGGCAATACATACTTTTATAACAAATGACGTTTTCTACCAGAAAAATCGTTTACAATCACTAAAAAGTCCTATATATATATGTTCCAAATTACCTTATACCTCATACGTCATTTATCAAACTTCAAACTTCGGAATAAATATACTTTTTGAAAAGTTCAAGGTAAAACTATTTTTTTTCTAAAAGTATTACACTTTGAGAGTAGAATCCCGTAAGAATTAAAAAATAAAAAAATTAATTACATTTTTTATGAATTTTTATGTCCAAAAAGTCAAAATTTCCGAATTTTTTTTTGTCGCCGTTTTTTTACTATTATAAAATCAAAATTATCCAAAAATACTCATTGCATTACATAAAATAAACCTTAAACTAACTTCAGTTAAAATTTCAAGTCATTATGTCAAGTAGAAGTGAAATGACAGCAACTTTTCTGAATAGGGTGGTTGCCACCCAGTATGACGGTTACGGTATTTTTACGAGGTGTGACGGTTACGGGTTAAATAAACATTTTTTTTAACAATCTATTTTTAATATCTTTGAAAAAAAACTCCGCATTGTAAATAAGCATCTTTACTCGATTATTTTCAGGAAATTTTACCCGTTTCATATAATTATTTTATGTTCCTTTTTTTTAAGAAAATACGCGTCAATTTTTTTTTCCCCGTATACATATATATTTATATATATATATAACAATACTCTTTTTTTTTATGAACAAACCGATATATATGTATTGACACATGTTGTCTATGCACATCGCTCAATATTTTCTTTGCAGGTTTTTTTCTTTCAAAATCGTTATAATAATTAATTTTTTTCTTGCGAACCAAATCAACGAAAATCGTTCAAATAAATTTTGAATAAAAAACGAATCCAACCTTTTCAAAAATAATAGGAACAATAATAATAATAATAACAACAATAACAAAAAATAGTAATCAACGTATCTGTTTTTTTTTCAAAGTTTTTAACAAAAGTATCCGAAACATTTTTTTTCCTCTCTCTCCCTTTTATCATTATTTAAATAATTCTTTTCGACACGCAAATACTCGCAACATGTTAAAGCAACTGTGCACGTAGAAAAGAGGAATTCATCGGAAAAAAAAACAAAATACTGAAACTGATCGCCTTTGTCCAAAAAAAAAGGTTTTTTTTTTAAATCTGATAGACATTAATTTTTTTTTGTGTATTTTTATAATACCCGCAACAAAATAAAATCTATACGAAATAACCTATACAAAAATTCAAATAACAAAGTTTAGGAAAATAACAGGACCACACAGGACCGATGTTTTAGACATTTAAGAATAAATATCACGAACTGTGTTTACATTTACTTGTATTTATTATTGCTGACAAAACCTTTTTTTTTATTCTTTTTTTTCTCTGAATTGAAAAAAAGGCCCCCAAAAATTGAACCTGTAAGACCACCCCGGCGCACTAGCACGCGCCAAAACCTCACCCCTGCTTTTTTCGCATTACCCGGTACACGAAACATGCCAAACGAAATGGTACAGCTTAATATGAGAGCTACCGATGCTCTCAATTTGATCCCGATATTCGACGGAAGAAATATAGCCACCTATTACTACATTCGGAATTGCAACGACGTAAAAAGTATGTTAGCCGAAAACCAACACACACAATTTTTAAGACTTCTGCGACACAGATTAGCAGGACTCGCGTACGATTTAGCAGCGACAAAATCATACCAAACAATCGATGAATTTCTTCAGGATATGAACGAAAATTTTGGTTCTAAATGCGAATTACCGGACCTTGAGCACGAATTAAATACACTTGCACAAAAGTATAACGAAGATATCATTGAATACGCGACAAGAACTAGAGTAATTGTGTGCCGAATAAACGAAAGACTCGACGAGTATTATGCTCAAGAAGATCAAAGACAATATCTCACCAACAGAAAAGAAGAGGTATCAAAAACCGCGACGAGATCGTTCATAGGGTGTCTCTTTGACACAATCGGAACCTGTTTAATAAACCCCGAAAAAAGAACGCTAGAACAAGCAATAAAAGAGGCAGCGAAAGTCGAACGAGAACTCGGAAAACGCCAAATAGTCCACCAGAATCGAGCATTCCTGGAACATGGACAAAACACACGCGGTGAAACAGCGAAAGTCCACTTTGCGGAAATGCAGGACAAACAATCCTCAAAATACTGTACTTTTCATGAGACAGCTACCCACGACACGTCGGAGTGTTTTGTATTAAAAAATCGCAACAGAAATTCCGAAAAAAATAAAAATAACCGGCAAAACGATTCCCAGGACGGTTATCGCAGCGACTCGCGCGACCGACAGCGAAGTAATTATAGGAACTATTCACGTGATAGGTACAATAACAACCGAGACAGATACCGCGACGATTCAAGAGATAGATACCGCAACGAATCAAGAGACAGATACCGCGACGATTCAAGAGATAGATACCTCAACAAAGCCGACTGCTCACGTTGAACCCTTTCCTCGACAAGGAGGGGCTATTGCGCGTGGGAGGGAGAATAAGAAATGCCCACATGCCGTTTCAGCAGCGGCATCCTTTCATTCTTCCAAAAAATCATATCGTCACCCGACTGCTCGTCGAAGAAGAGCATCGCGCACACTTACATGCCGGTGTACTGACGACATTATATGCATTGAGACGGCGATTTTGGATAATAGACGGACGAAACACTGTACGGAAACATTTAAGGAGTTGCGTCACCTGTTGTAAGCTGCGACCGCCATCGATCGAATATCTGATGGGCGACTTACCAAAGGATCGAATCACCATGGTTCGGCCATTCAGCAAGGTTGGAATCGACTATTGCGGCCCTTTTTTCATAAAGGAGAAGAAGCACCGAAACCGCAATAAAATCAAAATTTACGTCGCAATTTTTGTCTGTTTCTCAGTAAAGGCCGTGCATTTGGAGATAGTAAGCGATCTCACAACAGACGCATATCTCGCGGCACTACGGAGATTTGTAGCACGTCGAGGGATTTGCACGGACATATATAGCGACAACGGGACCAACTTTGTCGGAGCACAGAATGAGTTAAAGGAACTATTCGAATTCTTCAAAAACGAGGAAAATAAAAAACAATTGCAGGAAAACGTCCAAGGAATGGGCATACAGTGGCATTTCATTCCAGCCAGAGCGCCAAATTTTGGAGGGCTCTGGGGAGCCTCAGTTAAATCATTTAAGCACCATCTCCGTCGCGTGATCGGCAACACACTGCTCACATACGAGGAATTTAATACATTCACGACCGAAGTCGAAGCTACCTTAAACTCGCGTCCTTTAACTCCAATTTCGTCTGATCCTAACGATCTTCTCGTCCTTACCCCCGGCCACTTCCTAATTGGTGATTCTTTAACGAGTTTACCCGAACAGGATCTTCGAGAGATAAACACAAATCGTTTATCGAACTGGCAGCACATTCAACAGATGCGACAACATTTTTGGTCACGTTGGACTCGTGAGTATGTCAACGAACTCACGGTCCGCCACAAATGGACCACGGGTCAGCCCAGCTTCCGAGAAGGGACCATCGTCGTCGTCAAGGAAGATAACCTTCCTCCATTGCAATGGGTAATGGGGAGGATCATCGAGCTACATCCGGGTCCATACGGGGTCACACGAGTCGTCACCATTCGAACGCCGACCAACATTATAAAAAGGAGCGTGAAAAAAGTGGCTCCACTGCCGATAAAGACAATTGAAACCTAAAAAAAAAATGGACCGTTGATAGATCTAGTGTTCGCACGCATACTCATTCAACGGTTTCGATTAAACATACAATTATAATGTACATCTTAGGATAAAATTGATCAGACTACATCTGATCAAGGGGGGGAGAATGTTCGGTTCTCACTCGAAATATTATTAGTTTACAACCATAGCGCTCGAGCACGAGGGTCGCCCGCTCGCATTTTCACATTTATTGCAGCACGCTATAGAATCGGAGAAACAAAGGTCATTCAACCTTCTGGAACGAAATATTATTCGACCAATTTTAATCTTTTTATAAGCGACGGGAAATTTGTTCCAAAATATTAAACTCAGAGGATCGGGAAATCCTAATCTTTTCACCCTTCGCCATCTGTTTCTCGACGCTGTCTCGACACACTTTTTATGCGTTTATTTGTATTGCTTTCAGACGGTTTTCCCGATCGCAAAACCTTCATTAACTTTCATCCGCCTTTTCGTCTCTTTGCGAATCCTCTTTTATGGATTCATGTTTCTATTCATCGCCAGATTTTTCCCCGACACAACGACTACAATTTTCACATTTTTGAAAATCCAAAAAGGTTGTAATTTCCACCTCCACAAAGTGTTAATTTCCACCTCCACACAAAATTTCTAGCCAATGAGATTACTTGTAACCCCACCGAGGGAAAAACTTAGTTTTTAGCAGAAGGTTTCGACGCTTTGATGTATAAAAATTTAAGTTAGTTGAAAACTGGACACGATTTGGAGCGGATCTTCAAGTCTTACACACTCCGAGTCGTTTGAGCTTCAACACTTGAACTCTGGATTACTTTGACACACGACTCGAGTGCTCAACTCAAAACATTATTTTATCTCTTTAGATTAAATTTAGTGTAATTAAATAAATACATTATTTCAACATAAAAAACGAGTCAACCCTTCATTTAAATAAATCGACTACGATCTCTTAAGTGACATCGTAGACATTCGCGCCACAAAAAAAATACAGTCCACTTCGAATCAACAATAAAGAACTCATATCTCGCGAATGTACAATACAATATCCAAAAATTTATTCTCTGAAACATATATTTTACTTACGCATTTATATCCATACTTTTATACATTTATTCATCTCTATATTTTTAATCATCCACTTATTTCAATACTACTATATCACTTTTTCGGAATAAATATAAATGTATCGCCAAAAACGCTCAAGTATCGCTCAGTCGTCACACCGGTCAAACGAGAACCAATCCAACCAGATCCTGGCTAACACATCTTTTCCCACTAACCAACTGCTAATAAGTACTTAGACTGTTTCAGGTAATCCATAACTTGAATAAGGAAATAACAAATTTGGAAACAATATGAAACAAATAATTAGACAATATCAAAGGCTACCTCAACAACATATATAACAGGATTGGAACGATCGATGGAAAAACCAATAAGAAGAAAACAAAGGAAAAAGAATGGAAACCAATAACAGGAATAATTACACAGAAAAACCAAAGACAACCGAAAATTAACAGGAAAAATACGAATCATATTACTTTATACTAAATTTAAGCTCAATCCAAGTTGTGTGCGGCCGTGTTTATGAATATTAGTTGTTGTTGAATCGGCTTCGATTCGACCAGAGAAATTTCCAAGGTCTCGATGGAAATAAGAGTTTTTGTGTTTTACGTTTCGATCCTTGATTTGGATCCTTTTCAGAATTTTATTTGCTCTATAATTATGATTTACATAGTTTATAATATTTATAGAAATTCGATGAGGTTTAATATAAATGTGTTTTGTAGTATGTCAATATTTTTATTTTGTAGTATGTTCATTTATTGATGGTTATGTGATGTGAGTAGTATGTGAAAGTGTGATTTATTCTATTACTGTTATATATTTATAAGTTATGTAATATGTCAAATGACTAACCTGAATATTATTGATATTTCTAGTTTCATGTTTGTGATTGGAAGATGAAAAGAATATATTGATGACAATGCAATAATGTCTTGTAGATATGAATCAAAGGAGTGATTCAGATCGTTGGTTTCAATTGATGAGAGAATTGATCGTTTTTTGGCGATCTTTATCATCTGTGAAAATTATATTTTATAAGAGAAATTTCGGTTCGATCTATGACAATTAATGTGATGTTGGATGAGTGTGATATTTACCTATTGAATTTTATATTATTACATCTTCCAATGCACAAAGGAGAAATTTAAGCATCCTTTAACCACCCCATATCCAAAATAACAAATCAACCCCACTAACACAAACACTAATCCAGGCATTCAGTTTCAGTTTTCACAACAGCTTCAGGATTTATAATTGAAACGTATTGAACAAATCAGAAGGAAGACTAATAGAGTTTAAAGGATGACTACCCAACAACTAAACAATAACGACCATCCAGCCACAATTTTTTTTCCGAACAAGGAAACGACAAATATAACGAATGAAAATTACAACATTACACACCTTTTCTTTCAATAAAAAAAAAACACACGATTTCATTGTATCGAGCCACACATAATAAACAAAACCAAATGTAGACAACATTTTCATTATATAGCATCAATCCAAATTTGAACCAAATTATTGTAACCTGCGATGGGGACCATCGTTGTTTTTTAAGAGGGGGAGTGTCACGGTATCATACATTCCTTTCTCACGCCATCCATCCATCTACACTACTTTCTTATCGCTTCACTCTCACGCTCAAACCTCTCGCCTCACCATTTTCCTAATCTCCTTTCCTCGAAACCTCTCTTATTATCCTTGGTCCCACGGGCTTCATTTCACCGGCTCGTGGCCTCCCTCCACTCGCCTGGACCCCTACTTTACCCCACTTTCCACCTCACACTTCCACTCTCTTCTAATCCCAGTTTAGTTCTTCTCCAACTTTATTACGAGCAAGATCAACTCCACCTTTCCATCTAACATCTAACCACCCAAACGTGCACTCCCTTCCTAATCAACAATCTTTGCATCAATAAATATTCACTCAACAATAAACGAAAATCATTTATATTAATCATTTATCAAACCCGCTCGTCCGTCACAGGGCTCAAAAAATTTATTTGAAAAAAAAAGTTTTTTTCCAAAATTTGAAATTTTTCTAATGAGTTCTGTTTGCCCCTAAAGAGTTTTACAATTTAGCGTTATAACTTTTTCTGATCCAAGAAATACTTTTCTTAGTATGAGCACAAGTTTCCGATTTGGAAAGTGAGTCTCATTAAGGTAAAAAAAAACTCTGGACTGAAAAATCAGCAGAACTATTGATAAAAAGTATATATAACATCAGGACTCTATGGGGGGCAGCTAGAAATCGCGTTATATACATATGAAATCGAACAAAAAATTTGTCAAAAAAAATTTTTTTTTTTTTCAAAATTCGAAATTTTTTCAAAGAGTTCTGTTTGCCCCCCAAAGAGTTCTACAATTTATTCCTATAACTTTTTTTAATTCGACCAATACTTTGGTTCGTATGAGGACGCAATTTTTTTGTTTTGTGAAGTTGGCCCGCCATTAAGTTCAATAATCAATTTCTCGTGGAAAAGAAACAGAACTTGGTATCTGAGAGCTCAAAAACAGCTCATAATTCAGGGACCCGAACGATACGTCTAGGTATGGAAACAAAAAAGGAGCGCTAATTTTTGTTAACTTCAGGCTAGAGTAGATGTAGACAGCCGGTTCTGGATCAAGAGCTCTACCCCGACATTTACCGACCTTTTTCAACCCGCGATTCGAGGCACTTAGCCGAGACACAAACCACTTAGCCGAGACACAAGCCGTTACGCGTCGTGAGTGGGTGGCTTACGGGTGGCCAGTGGGTGGTGGGTGGGCGGCTCAGGGGGGGGGGATTTTTTCGTCCGCACATCTTGTGCGTATATACGTATGCGTGTGCATGTGTGTGTGTGTGTGTATGTTGCGCACAGGAGGTGGTGGGTGGTGGGTGGGCAGGTGCATCGCGGGTGGCAGGTAGAGAAGGGGGAGGGGAGGATCTCGAGATTTTCTGCCAGCATGTCTTGCGTGTACGTGCGGGTACGTGTGTGCATACGTGCGTGCGTGCGTGCGTTAGGGGGGGGGGGATTGTCGATGCCAGAGATTTTTTGAAGAAAGCATTAGGCGTCGTCACTAGCGTTGACTCATGCTCTCTCTCTCACCCTCTCTCTCTCGCACGCGCACTCTTTGTCGCCCGCGCTCTCACGCGCCGAGTGTCAAGTATCAAATTTACGATGTATACAACTCTGTATCCAAACATGATCCAAATTTTTTCGTCGCGACACATATTATCGACACATAGCTGCATAGATGATTATTGCTATAAAATTTCATTCGATCTGCTCCACTCGTTCAAATGCTTGATCCGCTGACCGTTAAAATGGACACGAGTAAGCGCGTGGTTACCCTGCAAAAGCACCGTGGGACTTGACGCAAAATGATCTGAAATATATGACGAAAGAGGTAATTTTAATGTTTTATTCGCGAAATATATACTGGCTGTGGGATTGTTTACCTCAGCATTTACGCCGGGATAAAGAAATAATCTCATGTCTACCGTGCGTAAAACATTGGAATGCGATTGACATGCTGGAAACTCGCATAGACGGGCCCACACCTCCACGACGAGATTGCGTTAAATGTTTATGGGAGGCGAAGGAGGAGGAAAAGGCGAAGAAAGCAGAAGAGAGTATCGAGGAGCGTTGATTTTTCGTCGTCCGTTGCATTGAGCGCGAGGGGAGAGCGGCGTTCTCGGAATTTTTGTAGGCATGCCTTTTGATATTTAAACAAATGGCGTGATAGAGTGATCACGTTGAGACGTGAATTTCATCGAGAAAAAATCTCAGTTGACCCTCTGCCATCATCGTGTGTGGTTTAAGATGGATTCGAGTGGACGAGTGTATTATCCGCGAAAAGAAGTGTCAAAATTGACACATGAAGATTCAAAATATATGCCAAAAGAGATAATTTTACTATCATACTCGCAAAATATTAACTCGCTGTGGAATCGTTTACCCGAGAATCTACGCGAGGATAAGGAAATTATCTCATATTTATGGTGCGAAAAACATTCGAATGCTGGGCCGACTGGAGATTGCATAGATGGTCCCCCACCCCCTCGACGAGATTGCGTTCGATGTTGTATGGAGGCGAAAGAGGAGGAGGAGGAGGCGAACAAAGCAGAAGAGAGTATCGAGGAGCGTTAATTTTTCGGCGCCCGTTGCGTGGGAGGAGGGGGTAAATTTGGAGGCGGAAGAAATGTGCATGGTGAATCAAGTCAACGTTCAAATGTCACCTCAACGTCGTGAACTCAAGACGCGCCGAGAGTCGCTCATAAAAGAAATCGATAAAGTTAAAAAAATCATTCGAACGAGATCTGATCTCCACTTTATCACTTCATCGCTGCAGAATATTTACGTCAATCGCAATAGATTTCGGGAAAATCAACAAAGTGGCAAAAATGGGAGAATTTCTGCCCATCAAAAAGTTGTCGGAGCTAGTTCTACAGTCGGATTATCAAATATCTGATGTCAGACCCGTCGAGACTAAATTCGGCAGGAGAATCGTCGTGGACGTCAGCGACGAGTTTGCAGTTTTCCTTCCGGCCAGGCTTGCAAAGGCCTTTGACGACGATCGTGACACATTGACGAAAATGGTGGATGCCGCTCACAATGGTCAATTGTACATGAACTACTTTGGTGGAAAGTACAACAGCATTGAGTTTAAACAAATATGAAGAGAATTGTGGATCCACCATGTCATCCAACTTTATCCAACCATGGTGGCTGAATCATCTCATCATCATACATTCGAGAATATCGCTGCTGCACCATCACAAGAGATCAGAGAAGACCGCACGATCGAAAAGAAGAAAAAACGACGATTTTTGCGCTGCTGGTGGTGGAAAGTGAATTTGAACAATATACGTGAAAAAACATAACAAGGACTGGAAAGTGTGGAAAAAAAAAATTATTTCAAGTTTTTTCAAAAAATTTCATAAATAATCTACATTCTTCGTTAAACTAGCTATTAAGGAAAATTGTATGTGTCGATTTTTTCCACGCTTCGAACAATAATAAAACAAGCAAGACACGATTTATCGACGAAATAAAAGTTTTTCTTTATTTAAAAAATCCCGCGTTCATACAATGCCTCGTATACATTTAACCATTTTTTCAGCGATTTCACATTTGCATTCGCACAATTGTACTTTGAGTCGAACAAGTGCAGCGAGCAGCTCGTATTTAGTGGAATTTTCGGTAATTGTCGCAGCGCTGGACAGTCCAAGGTCTCCATGTCAATAATCTCCATCGAGGGATCAATTATTTTCGACAGCCAGAGTGATTTCTCCAATCCTTTGACGTAGATTATACGAGCACCTTCCAAGCTCGCACGAATCTTTTTTACGGCTGCACTATACGATATTTCGCCGGAATTCCATTTCAGTCCATGATAATTTCGTTCTAGCCATGCATTAATCGCCTTGTATTTTGCTGGCAGAGATGTCCACGGCGTCGTTGGTTTGATATGAAGAGTCAAGGGTTCCACGTTGCGATCCAAGGCAATTATTGATATTTCCTTCTGTACAAATTCATTGATGGGTCTTTTCAAGCCCTGTAGATCTACGATAAAGTCCATCTCGGCAAAGACTAACGTGCATTCGCGCTCTGAATATGATTTTATAGTAATTTTTTCACACCACCGCTCAGCGGGCTATACTCGACTATACGATCATGTATGATCAAACAATATGCGGATGTTTGAGCGGGGAAATTAGCTCTTGCTTCAAATTCAAGGAGCACATCGACAGGTCCGGACTTGAGTGAATCGTTCTGTTTCGAGCAATCAATGACGACGAGAGGCGCGTAATTGAGAAATTCAGTCTTTTCGAGCCATGGTTCCGCCTCTTTGCCATAATATGCGTTCTGAAAGTTTGCGTACATTTCGTAGAGCATGGCATACTGGTTTTGTCCTATATTTAGATTCAAATTTCCATATGGATAACATTGCGAATTCAAATAAAGCTTAATGTCGGCAATATTACAATGATCGAAATTGCTCGCATTCTTTTTCACGCGATTTTTTCGATCGGTCTGAAAGGCGAGAATAACATAACGAGGTTTTTCAAGCTGAGTGGATGTTTTGACAGTCCACACGTGCTTTGACGTAGCCGGAAGCATTGGATATTCATACAATTCCCACGTGCGAAAACTCATAGAGATTGGCGCGTCTTTGGCAATAAACTTTAAAAGTTGCATTCGCCGTTGATCGGAAATTGTCACGTATGGTATGAGCCATTCAACTTTTTGCAACACCAGCTTATAATCTTCCGCAGGCGGTCGATTAACTGCATTATCTTCCACATCCGTTTGAATAACTGCATTATCATCGCTCTTGGATCGCGAGAGAATTAATTCGTGCTTGGCATTGACGAAAATTTTTTGATAATCTTCGACAAAACCGAGCAGCATGCTCAGCGGTATGCATATATCGAAAAAGCCCGCGGCATCGGTTATGTGTTTCGTTTCATCCACGTCGAGCCAGCCCGTATTTTCAAGCATGGAAATTTTACCAGCGCCCAACGACGCGTAACCCTTCATCAGACTCGTGAGCCCAACATTTTTATTTCGATCGATTTCTATGGCATTGAGTTCATAACGTATCTCCTGAAACAAATGGCAAATTGCATTATTTACGAGTTTAGTGGTGGTGCATGGAGCATCATTGGGTTTACTCAATTTCCCGCATATATGAAGAGAACTTTTGCTCGGTAGTAGACAGAGATCTTGATGCTGAATGGAAATACGTATTTCATCGCTGTTGTTGAACGTCGATGAAGCGTATGGCTGGTGATCATGAATCTCCGAGTGCACGATAGATTCGTCAAAGATAATTGGTGTGTGAATATTCACTATTGCTTCCGCCATCTTGTACAGCAAATGCAAAGTACACATAAAAAGTAATGTTTCACAGTCCTTTGCCACGAACGTGAAGGCCGAGACTCTTCAACAATTGCACGTTTTGAGGTGTTAGTCCTCTGAATGTAGTTCGACGACTGATTGCCTTTACCCATGGTACTCTATTATTATTCACAGTTGACGTTGTTGTTGTTGTCGTTCTATCAAAGACTATACCCATTATCCGGATTTGATGTGCAATCGTATGGTTATAACCTCACCACGAAAATTGACTAAATCACCGTCTTGATCTACTATTCGAAGCTGAACATGATCTATTGTCTTGCTCGTTATTGGCAGATAAATGACGTGCGAGGGAACTTCAATGATTTTATAGCCCGGTGGTGCGAGTGGAAAAAATTCGTGAATTGTGTGGACTTTTCGCTCGTTTATAGATGCACCTGCTGTGATGCTACATTCGACACGCAAGGCGTTCACTTTCAGAATGGCCACCGGAAGATCAGATTTGTGGTTTTTATTGGCTTCGAGGATGCGTCGGGTGAATCCCAATAGAGATCCAATTGAATCATCGGATGAAAAATTTACATCGCGATTACACACAATTTTACTTCGCAGCGTATTGTTATTGGGTTTAATTGTAATGTTGATGTTCTTATTGGTCAACTCTGATTGCAAGTATGCCTCAATATCGTCAATTTCGTAGCTGCCGGTGGGTATCGTTACTATTTCATCGCCGGCGTAAAATTTATCATTGCCCGCGTCTATGTTGGGAATAGAATTGAAGGTTAACAGCTCAACGAGTCCGAGAGTATAATTTTTGTGCGCGTCAAGTTCAATTGGGGGAAAATATTGCGCCTCGAGGATAGAAGATGTCCCCGATATTGTCAGGGTGAAACTATCATCCATGCTGATCGCGCGATACTGATACTGATTTCATCAAGATGCACATTTATATAGGCTATAAATGTCTTTTCGATTAAGCTGTTTGCAGAGAAATTTAAGGCATAA
Organism: Alloplasta piceator; assembly: GCA_946863875.1. Taxonomy (NCBI): domain Eukaryota; kingdom Metazoa; phylum Arthropoda; class Insecta; order Hymenoptera; family Ichneumonidae; genus Alloplasta; species Alloplasta piceator. The sequence goes on along the minus strand of OX333081.1, from coordinate 14,046,288 downwards.
ATGTCCGCACTCTATCGTGTCGTAGTTCTGATATCGTATATAATTGTAATTAACGCTACGCACACCGAGATATCTCATGAGTTCGGATGGTGGTTGAAGATCACCGAAACTGTCAAAGTATACGACTTTGCGTCCGATCTTCGTGTATGCGACCCAGTGTGTGCCTGGTCCACTACACTCGTCGAGATTAATAATCGCCGACTCACGTTTCCACGGCCCACCCTCGGGCAAGCCATTTCACATGAAAACACCACGAAAATGGGGAATTTTCAGGGATTTTGTGAACTTGAGAATATCGACGTCGGTGAGGGCTTGGCGTGGTAGCGTTATTTTACGTTTTTTGACGCAATATGAAGACCAAGACCCTTCTTGTATAGCTTGAGATGCAAACCCCTACCCAATGCAATGGATTCCATCGTTTTATTATGTCGTTTACTCTCATCCAATTCACGTTTCGCAGCCTGAGCAGCATTTACAGCTTTTGCTATACTCGCTGCACCACCCGTCAGTGCTCCAGCAGCACTAAGACCGGCAAATATTGGCACGAGGAATGGCAAGAAACCGCCAATTTTCCCCGGCACCGGAAGAATCCGCGGAGTACGCAATTTTTGTTTACCCCCCATCCTCTTTACAGCAGCACGTGCACCCTTCAAAGCTGACGTAATTATAACCTTCGGGTCACTACTATGACTCATTGTCTTCCTCGCAGCACCGATAATTCGTTTAAGGTTACAAATCTTCTTTTTCTTCGGCGCCCCCGCACCCATACCGAATTTTCTCTTGCCCTTCATGATAGTCGCTACACCCCAAGCACTTGCTTTTTCCGCGATACTCGCGGCTTTCGCGAAAACTCGTTTCCAAGCGTTCTCAGCCAATACTCTATCAGCCTCGCTTCTCGCCTCGAGATTTTCACGATTCTTCGAATAAGCAATATCGTGCTGTTTGCAGGCTGCGTCTAGTGGATTAATGCCCGGATCACCTCGAGCAAGACGTTTTGCTACTTTTGTGCCAGGACCACAGTACTGATAACCGGGCAAATGCAGCTCAACGGGAAGATTGTTGATGATACTGTTTACCAGACCGCTGACACACTTTTCTTTTCCCTCTCCGCGAGTATGCACGATCATGTCCATACAGGAGTAACTACCCGACTGACTAATGACATCTATAAAAAGCTTATTTATACTTATTGGCGAGTTAGTCGTGATCAAGATGGTGTCCAAGCAACAGGGATTACCTATAATGAATTTTGACGCATTAACGCAGCGCGAGGAGAAGGGGGCGAAACGTCACGGTCATTTATTGCCGAATAGCATTCGCGCGGTATTCTGCGGATCGTCAAATTGTGGCAAAACTAATGCATTATTCAGTCTCATTACTCATCCAAATGGCGTAAGATTTGAAAATGTTTACGTATACTCAAAGTCGTTGAAGCAGCCAAAATACAAGCTGCTCGAACGTTTGCTCAAGCCAGTGCCCGATATCGAATATTTGCCCTTCAACGAGCACGAACAAGTGATTACACCGAATGATGCACGTCCAAACTCGATATTCATCTTTGACGATGTAGCGTGCGAAAAACAGGACAATATTCGAGCCTTTTTCGCCATGGGCCGACATCAAAATGTCGATTGTTTTTATCTTTGTCAAACATACGCACGTATTCCCAAGCATCTAATCCGAGATAATACAAATTTCGTTGTTCTCTTCAAGCAGGATGAAATGAATCTCCGACATGTGTACAACGATCATGTGAATACTGACATGCCGTATGAGAAATTTAAGAATTTGTGCTCGGAATGTTGGCGTGCCGGCAAGTATGCATTTATCATGATTGACAAGGATAGTGAAATGAATAAGGGTCGATATAGGCGAGGTTTTGACAATTTTTTCAGCACAGAGTGATAAATAATGTATCGTATGACGATGGCGGCACAGTAGCATCGTTGACCCAGCACCGACAACATGAAAGTGCTCGAGGAAAAAGACGTTTTGCGCGAGATTGTGCGAGCGAGCGACGCTATACGGCGAAAGCATCGTATGATAAAGCTGGGCAGAGACAATGCTAAGCGCGCGATGCAAGATGTTTTCCAGCCGATAGTACAGCCATTGGAGAAGCTGGTGAATGTATCGCGCAAGAGATCCCCCATCAAGCGGGAAATTAAACGTGAAAAAACTGAAAATAGCGTGAAACGTGAGGAGGAGAAGGAGGAGGAGGAGGAGGAGGAGGAGGAGGACGAGGAGCAGGAAGAGGACAACGATGATGAAGAGGAGGAGGAGGAGGTGGAAAAGGAGACAAAAGGAGAAGAAGAAGAAGAGGAGGAGAATGAAAATGTAGCGAATGAAGAAAATGAGCTCAGCATGAAGGAACAATCGGATGATTTCGATGAATCCTTCCGGTCGGCAGAGGGAGACGCAATGTCCAGCAATGCCGATGAATTAATCAATGAGTATCTTTCGTTGTTGCGCTCGAATAGAAAAACAAGCCTCGATGTCACGTATGGTGTGAGAAACCTCGCCAATGACAAGCTAATGATTGGCGATTCGCTGATAGATTTTTCCTCATCCTTCGGAATTCGCGTGAGAGAGAAAAATTATGCAGAAACCGGTGGATTATTTGAGCTGTTATTCAAAAAACAGCCTGTTGATTTTACCACGGATGATTTGCGAGCGTATGAAAAAATTGTCACGGAGACAAATGCTTATCGGAAATATTACAAAGCCTCGGGCGCTATACGTGCGGATAATAGCACTAAATTCAAAAATTACATATCCAAGATATCCGCCCGCTCAGTACACAGCGGCAAATGTATGTCGAAATACAAGATTGCGCGAAAAAAACCGGCAAAATTCGATTATGTTTATTGGGATGATCCTAATGAGCTTGTTGATCGTCTACGTTTGCTCTTATCATCTCAGGCTGCCGGAAATCTATCGCATTCGAATGAAATTATATCGATAATCGAGGAGTTGCGTGAGGCCAAAATCATTTATTAATCCGTTGTGTGTTAATGTTCCGCACATTCGCAACATGAGCGTTGACGTGTTTGGACGACAGTTGAATAAGAGTGTGCTCGGAAACAGTCGAGGTCCCCCCGGCAGACCGGGTATTGGATTTGAAACTACCGCCAGCGGTGATTACGATTTAGAGGGAAAACGACTGTGCAATGTTGCCGATCCTGAAGAGTCAAGCGAGGTCGCCACGTTAAATGCGCTGCATAAAAAATCACACAGCAACATAAAATTTCTGCGTAAAGAGATAAATCAGAGTAATTCATTGCTGGTGCAAGGACTCGAAGCTAGCATACAAAACATTGCGCAAACTCTCAACGCAAAAGTGCAGGCAGTACAAGATTTGACCATTCGCATCTCACATCTAATCTCTCAACTCGATACTCGATTAACGGCTCTGGAGACAAAGAGAGAGGGAGGCAAAAATGAGTGAGATCGAGCGAGAAGCGCTGGTGGGGGAACTACACAAACCCGCTCGACGAAATTACCCACGTCGCTGCGTGGATATACGTGGCTTGGATGAAACCTGGCAAGCCGATTTGGTGGATATGTCAACGTACGCGAACGAAAACTCCGGACACAAGTTCCTCCTCACCTGCATCGATATATTCTCCAAATATGCATGGGCCGTTCCGATGAAAAGCAAGAATGGCAAGGATACAATGAGAGCTATGAAATCTATTCTCAGCGAGGGACGCGTGCCAATGAAACTTCACGTTGATCGCGGAAAAGAATTTTATAATTCAGATTTTGAATCTCTCATGCGGAAATATAATATTCACATGTACTCGACATACAGCAACTTGAAGGCATCCATCTGCGAACGATTTAATCGCACATTGAAAAATAAAATGTGGATGCAATTTAGCTTACGTGGAAAGTACAAATGGATCGATATTCTCGATAATTTACTCGCTGATTACAATAATTCCACGCATCGCACTATTCGTATGAAACCGCGAAATGTTAATGCTGGAAATGAAAAGCAACTACTTCAGCGTGTATTCAAGAAGAAGAATTGTGAACCAACGAAAAAGAAAAAATTCAAAATTGGCGACAAAGTGCGAATAATTAAATTTAAAAATGTTTTTGCAAAGGGTTATACTCCCAATTGGACGACGGAAATATTTACCATCAGCCGAGTGAATAATACCAATCCTGTGACGTATAATATCGATGATTATCAGAACGAGCCCATCGCCGGTGGATTTTACGAACAAGAACTGTTGAAAGTCAAATATCCAGATATTTATCTGATTGAAAAAGTTCTACGGAAGCGTGGTGATAAAATTTTTGTAAAATGGCTGGGATTCGATGATACCCACAACACTTGGATCAATAAAGCAGATTTATGAAATTTATGGATGTTTATAAATTTAAATTTATTTATGAAAAATAATTGTTTATACATTCTTAGGATAATTCTTAAACATTATTAAATTTCGTAGATTTATATATATTTTTTGACAAAATTCGTCGCATGAAAAATAAATGTTTATACATTTTTAGTCTAATTTTCAAACATTTTTCCGTTTTCAATGTTTTTTTAGAGTTTTTTTTCCCTGTTTTGCATCATTCATCCATATCTTCGATAATCTTATAGCCCCATGGTAACGTATCCGTGGAATTCTGGATTAAAATTCTTTTATTGTCCTCCCAACTGAGAGCTAACTTTGTCTGCGCAACAGTTTCGACAACGTGTTTTCGACTGCGAATTAAGTGCTGAGTTTTTTCGAGATTTTCATGGTGAAACAAACATTCTTTATAATCATTAAACGTTATCGATCTTAACGTCGCTGCTCGAATGCCTTTGGCTCTTTTCTCTTCTTTCTTATTCTCGCGATGGACTCTGAAGGCGTATAATTTCGCTCTCAAACCAACAAATTCCTCCATTATCTTCCCATTATTTTCATCCTTCATCAGTCCTAATATTTTTTTATTAACCAATGGAATGCCATAGGGATTGTTGGTTTCATAATCGGATGTATCAAATTTGTGCGAATCGTCCTTAATATCGCTGTATATATCGGGGGTTGTGATGTGATAAATGAGACTGTCCGTATCGGTGTAAAGTGGTTGGGTTGATCAAAATTTTTCTTCTTCATGTAATTATAATGAAAGTCGTAGATGAAGATTTTCGACATGTCGAGAATGGAAAAGCCCACATATATTGGTTTTGCGAATTTTACTTTAACTCGATTTGATTCAATTATCACCATATCGTGATCAAAAATCGTGCAGCTGTGAAATGTCGCCTTTGCGATTAAAGCCTTTGCACCAAAAGGACCGTCCCATTTCGTTACAAGCTTAACATTTCGATGTCGCCTAACGTTCTCCATCATCTTGCCGAAAACTGCGTTGTTCATGACTTTGAAAAAGTTTTTCTCAAATTCATTTTTCGCTTTTTTGCGCAGGTCTGTGTTAATATCAATATACTTTTTCAGCCATGCTTTTTGCCGGAATTTTAATGTGCGATGAATTTTCGTTATACGAAGTCTGAGGGTTAGAGCTTGTTTTAAATTGTGATCGTTGATCCACTCCATGATGTTTGTTGTTGGTAATATTACTGCGTTCGCAGTCTGAAACGCTTTTTCCTCCTCGGCGATATTGGCACTTTTCACGATACGAAATATGCAAACTAGAGTGACATTACATTTTAAATTTCCGTGAATTTGTAATAACTCGGTTAGCCGCTCATCGATAAGTTTTACCGCATCATCCAAAAAAGGTCCAAGATCTTTATGCGATATATTGATTACCAGCCCTGTGGTTATTCTGGACTGGAATGCCGAATCCATTTCCTCCCATTCGACTCCAGGCACAGACACTCCCGAACCACGCTTCTTTAATTTTTCCGCGAGCGATAGTAAAGCAGCAATCGTTGATTGAATGCTCAAATTTTCGCCAACATTCAAATTAGACGCTCGCAAACTTTTACGTAATAGCGCCACATTGCGATCACTGAACGCTATACACTTTTGCACTTCAACGTGTGAAGGAGGTTTATCCTTGTGCGCGGAATATCCTTTTCTCATAATCGTTAAAGTTCTTTTGCACTTTTTCGCGTCCATTCTCGTACCGTTGATGAAAAAAAAAATGTATGGATGAAAAAACAGAGAAGTCGACGGAATGCGTGATCAACTCGGAATGAAAAAAGAAAATCGAGAACGTCAATAGACCCCAACCTCTCGCCCGCACAATCTCATGGTTTAAAACATAGGGATGCAAGAGGTCCAGAGCACAAATGAGAGAGATAAAGATATGCAGGGAAAGAGAGAGAGAGAGAGAGAAAGAGAGAGAGAGAGAGTGAGTGAGAGACAAGCTGACTGAAAGAGAGTAAGGGTGAGACGGATCATACATTGAATACTTGAGGAAAAAATTCCGTCACTCCACGAAAATATATATTTTGAAAATTGTGGACCAATGTATGCAGCTATGTGTTGATATTATACCGCATACGTCGCGACGAAGAAATTTGGATCATGTTTGGATACAGAGTTGTATACATCGTAAATTTGATACTTGACACTCGGCGCGTGAGAGCGCGGGCGACAAAGAGTGCGCGTGCGAGAGAGAGAGGGTGAGAGAGAGAGCATGAGTCAACGCCAGTGACGACGCCTAATGCTTTTAATTTTGATAATGTATGACGTATCTCTGTTTCGGCAATAATGTTGTCATAAGTTTGGTTTGCTTGAACCCCGGAGGTGTGTAATGTTCGGGACATAGAGGGAGATCTTTGTGGAGATCGTGAATGTCTTCCGGATTATCTAGATCAACCTCGAATATATATCCGATTTCATCGTCATCGGCAAGCAATTGGATGCTATTTATAACAAAATTTTGTACCCACTCGAAGGAACTATAAGGCAATGGATTGCTCATAGCCGCACCATATAAATTGTTGACATCAAAATACATCAAGTAGCTCTCAGGTTCGTTTTTATTAAAGTCTGATTTCATGTACCGATTATTGGCTTTTGCATATCGATTCAAGCATTGCGCCACACCACCCCGAATACCCCGCTCGATAAATAATAGCATGTCAATGTCAGTGAGGAGTTCAAGTTCAATATTAGTGATCTTGAGCATAGCATCAAACGCAAGACCGGGCGCTGTATAATAGTGCAGTGGATCGAGATTGTATGCCTCCAAGCAGTTGGATCGAAAATTTTCAAAAATATCAGCAAGAAGCAATATATCAGTCTTGAGATACAAGTCCGAATATTCCCCCAAGTCTTTTATTTTAAGAGTTGTCCAAACGTCACGTGCATGTGCATAGTCATCGTCCGTAATGTCCTCGTCGTAAAGTTTAGAGTAGAATTTTTCTTTACTAGGTAATTCAGGCTCGTCGAGTTTCGTCCAAGAATCGAGATAATCATAGGGAAAGACCCCCTTTCTTGCCAATAATTCCAGCTCTACCGCACTATTACAATGCTTACCCGTGATCGATTTACAGTCATTTGTGAGATAAGAGGCCAATTTCTCAAGACCACTCGGCATGAAACGGTATGAATCAATAAACCGATATTGTATACATGTACCTTTGACGACTTTTGTAAATGAGATGTATTTTTCTTTATTCACGGGCAAGAGATTTACCCTTCCCTCGAATTCCTTGGCCAATGCTCGAATCAAAAAATGCGCGTCATAACCTGAGAGATTGTGGAAGACGACGGGGACTACGTGTGACTTTCTGTAATTCAAATTACAGTTCTGATGGGCTGCACTACGAAATTCTCCCGTAAAGTGACAATGATCACGAACTTTCATACATCCAGCAACAAAAGGTTTTTCGCATATATGACATATTTTAGCTGAATAGAATTTACGACGATTCTGGGCGTTGAATTGTTCCATCTTTTTGATCGTTTTTATTCGCTCGTGAAGACTGCTTGACAATGTCACCTATTTTTCCATAAACCAATTAATACAATTTTTACCACGACGGCTCTTATATTCACTCTTTGAATCGTCAAAAGAACAATTTAAATAATAGCCGATACTGTAAGGTGTGTGTTTTTGATAACTGACAGTGCGTGTTTGACAATTCTGTTGCCCATTAATTGGCTCAAGGAGACATTCTAGATCAGCGTAAATAACGAATGAAACGCTCAATTTATTACGAAAATTTTTGAATTTTAAAATTGCCTGTTCTGGTTCGGGCAATATCGCTCGACAAGCTTTACGTATATTGGCACAGTCAACGAGATGTTTTCTTAAAGTTATTTCTTTTTGAAAATGACATAGACATCTGTCACATAGATACGTACAATGTTCATTTTTTGACGTTTGCGCGCTGACTAGACGAGAGAGATCTCGTATCCAAGCGAAGTGATGGATTGGCTTGCGTAGTTGAAATTCGTCGTCATCGGCGTCGTCGTCTTCGTCGTCGTCATCGTCGTTCTCACATTCCACAATGAGCAAATGAATGGTCGGTCTTTGCGATTGGTTTGAACTCACATATACCGGCACAATCTCACTACGCTCATTTTGTCCCTTTTCTATGCCATAAATGTTTATGGCTAGATCGTTCATTCTCTCAAATTTTCCAACATTTGCAATGCTCATGGGAAAATCGAGTCCCGCGTAATTGAGCACTTCACTGAAATGCGGATATGAATTTGTTCGATTTCTATTCATCGGGGGTAGTGGCGAAAGAGCAGCCGTAACTGACCATAAAAAACAATACGGATCATTGTTCTCAATGTTCACCACTGCTCCTTTCCTTCGCACATCGTCAGGAAGACGCACAAACGTTGAGACACCCCCTCGCAATGGTTGGTATCGATTAATGTTTACTTGCAGATGTAAAACTTCACGAAGCGTCCAACCAGATTCGTTCTCCTCAAAGTCTTCAACTTTCGCGAGCAAGGCTGTTTTTACGTGATCGTTGATCCACTCCATGATGTTTGTTGTTGGTAATATTACTGCGTTCGCAGTCTGAAACGCTTTTTCCTCCTCGGCGATATTGGCACTTTTCACGATACGAAATATGCAAACTAGAGTGACATTACATTTTAAATTTCCGTGAATTTGTAATGACTCGGTTAGCCGCTCATCGATAAGTTTTACCGCATCATCCAAAAAAGGTCCAAGATCTTTATGCGATATATTGATTACCAGCCCTGTGGTTATTCTGGACTGGAATGCCGAATCCATTTCCTCCCATTCGACTCCAGGCACAGACACTCCCGAACCACGCTTCTTCAATTTTTCCGCGAGCGATAGTAAAGCAGCAATCGTTGATTGAATGCTCAATTTTTCGCCAACATTCAAATTAGACGCTCGCAAACTTTTACGTAATAGCGCCACATTGCGATCACTGAACGCTATACACTTTTGCACTTCAACGTGTGAAGGAGGTTTATCCTTGTGCGCGGAATATCCTTTTCTCATAATCGTTAAAGTTCTTTTGCACTTTTTCGCGTCCATTCTCGTACCGTTGATGAAAAAAAAATGTATGGATGAAAAAACAGAGAAGTCGACGGAATGCGTGATCAACTCGGAATGAAAAAAGAAAATCGAGAACGTCAATAGACCCCAACCTCTCGCCCGCACAATCTCATGGTTTAAAACATAGGGATGCAAGAGGTCCAGAGCACAAATGAGAGAGATAAAGATATGCAGGGAAAGAGAGAGAGAGAGAGAAAGAGAGAGAGAGAGAGTGAGTGAGAGACAAGCTGACTGAAAGAGAGTAAGGGTGAGACGGATCATACATTGAATACTTGAGGAAAAAATTCCGTCACTCCACGAAAATATATATTTTGAAAATTGTGGACCAATGTATGCAGCTATGTGTTGATATTATACCGCATAAGTCGCGACGAAGAAATTTGGATCATGTTTGGATACAGAGTTGTATACATCGTAAATTTGATACTTGACACTCGGCGCGTGAGAGCGCGGGCGACAAAGAGTGCGCGTGCGAGAGAGAGAGGGTGAGAGAGAGAGCATGAGTCAACGCCAGTGACGACGCCTAATGCTTTCTTCAAAAAATCTCTGGCATCGACAATCCCCCCCCCCTAACGCACGCACGCACGCACGTATGCACGCACGTACCCGCACGTACACGCAAGACATGCTGGCAGAAAATCTCGAAATCCTCCCCCTTCTCAACCTGCCACCCGCGATGCATCTGCCCACCCACCACCCCTTGTGCGCAACATACACACACACACACACACACATGCACATGCATACGTATATACACACAAGATGTGCGGACGAAAAAATCCCCCCCCCCCCGAGCCACCCACCCACTACCCACTGGCCACCCGTAAGCCACCCACTCACGACGCGCAACGGTTTGTGTCTCGGCTAAGTGGTTTGTGTCTCGGCTAAGTGCCTCGAATCGCGGGTTGAAAAAGGTCGGTAAATGTCGGGGTAGAGCTCTTGATCCAGAACCGGCTGTCTATCACTACTGGCTAGCAACACGACATTGAAAATTTGATTTTCTTCGAAATAAAAAGAGCTAAGAATTTTTTTCAACGATATTTGAGAGCTTAGACGCAGCCCAAAATTCAGGGACCCGAACGTTGCGTCTCACTGTGGAACGTCAATAGACCCCAACCTCTCGCCCGCACAATCTCATGGTTTAAAACATAGGGATGCAAGAGGTCCAGAGCACAAATGAGAGAGATAAAGATATGCAGGGAAAGAGAGAGAGAGAGAGAAAGAGAGAGAGAGAGAGTGAGTGAGAGACAAGCTGACTGAAAGAGAGTAAGGGTGAGACGGATCATACATTGAATACTTGAGGAAAAAATTCCGTCACTCCACGAAAATATATATTTTGAAAATTGTGGACCAATGTATGCAGCTATGTGTTGATATTATACCGCATAAGTCGCGACGAAGAAATTTGGATCATGTTTGGATACAGAGTTGTATACATCGTAAATTTGATACTTGACACTCGGCGCGTGAGAGCGCGGGCGACAAAGAGTGCGCGTGCGAGAGAGAGAGGGTGAGAGAGAGAGCATGAGTCAACGCCAGTGACGACGCCTAATGCTTTCTTCAAAAAATCTCTGGCATCGACAATCCCCCCCCCCCTAACGCACGCACGCACGCACGTATGCACGCACGTACCCGCACGTACACGCAAGACATGCTGGCAGAAAATCTCGAAATCCTCCCCCTTCTCAACCTGCCACCCGCGATGCATCTGCCCACCCACCACCCCTTGTGCGCAACATACACACACACACACACACACACATGCACATGCATACGTATATACACACAAGATGTGCGGACGAAAAAATCCCCCCCCCTTCCCGAGCCACCCACCCACTACCCACTGGCCACCCGTAAGCCACCCACTCACGACGCGCAACGGTTTGTGTCTCGGCTAAGTGGTTTGTGTCTCGGCTAAGTGCCTCGAATCGCGGGTTGAAAAAGGTCGGTAAATGTCGGGGTAGAGCTCTTGATCCAGAACCGGCTGTCTATCACTACTGGCTAGCAACACGACATTGAAAATTTGATTTTCTTCGAAATAAAAAGAGCTAAGAATTTTTTTCAACGATATTTGAGAGCTTAGACGCAGCCCAAAATTCAGGGACCCGAACGTTGCGTCTCACTGTGGAAACAAAAAACGAGCGCTAATTTTCGTTAACTTCAGGCTAGCAGCACGACATTAAAAATTCGATTTTCGTAGGTCTTTGATAGTTGAAAAATAGCTCATACTTCAGGGACCCGAACGATGCGTCTAGCTATTCAAACAAAAAAGGAGCTCTCATTTTTATGAAATTCAGGCTAGCAATACAACATTAAAAATTGGAAACAAAACGAGGTCTAATTTTTTTTCAATTGTATTAGAGAGCTCAGAAGTAGCGAAAAATTCAGGGACCCTGACGTTGCGTCTAACTTTGGAAACAAAAAAGGAGCGCTAATTTGTGTAAAATTCAGGCTAGCAACACGAGATTAAAAATCTGGATTTCTTCGAAACAAAAGAAGATAAAAAATTATTCTCTACGGTATTTGAAAACTCAAAAGTAGCTCAAAATTCAGGGACTCGAAAGCTGCGTCTAACTATGGAACAAAAAAGGAGCGCTAATTGTTGTTAACTCCAGACTAGCAACACGACATTAAAAATTCGATATTTTCGAAACAAAGAGTGCTGAGCATTTTTTTTCAATGGTATTTAAGTTGGCAAAAACAGCTCATAATTCAGGGACTCAAACGATTCGTCTAACTATGGAAACACGAAAGTAGCACTAATTTTTGGTAACCTCAAGCTATGAACACGACATTAAAAATTCGGTTTTATTGGAAACAAAAATAGCAAAGAATTTTCTCTCAACGGTATTTGAGAATTCAAAAATAACTGAAATTGCAGGGACTTGAACGATGCGTTTAACTATGGGAATAAAGAAGGAGTGCACATTTTTGTTAACGTTCAGCTAGCAAAACCACATTAAAAATTCGATTTTCTTCGAAACAAAAAGAGCTTAGAATTTATTTTCAACGGTATTTGAGAACTCAAAAATAGCTCAAAATTAAGGGATCTGAACGATGCGTCTAAGTATGGAAATGAAAAAGAAGCGCTTATTTTCGTTAACTGTGAGCTAGCAACACCAAATTAAAAATTCGATTTCATTCTAAATAAAAAGAGCTAAGAATTGTATGTAAATGGTATTTGAGAATTCGAAATTAGCCAAAAATTCAGGGACCCGAATGATGGTACAAAAAAGTGTTCGCTAATGGACACAATTTTACCGGCAATTCCCGATTCGAAACACAGGCTTTGTTGAACCTTGAAGGTACGAAGAAAAAAATTTCCTCAGCTCCGTGCTCGGATCCGCCAAGGACATGTGCAAATGGATCCACCAAATTTGTTTTTGGCACTTTTAAGCACGTTCCGTAACGAATTTTTCATCGCAAATCGCTTATTCGTGTTTCCCAAGAAATTTCCTATGTAAAGCATACATTTTGAACCTTCAAACAACTTTTTCTTGAGTAACGCAGACCCTCTGCGGGTCATATGTGACGGATATTTCACTGAAGCGCTAGAGCGTTGATAGTAAATCTGTTGCTCGCGTCAGCGCGTGTTTAGGATCCTAGTTTTTTTTACAGTACATTTAAAAACAAGAAATTCGAAAAAAAGTCCCGATAAGTAAACTTTTGAAAATGTTATGGAATTTTGAAAAATAAATAGTTTTTTTTTTTAATTGATAACTTTTAAATTTCATTTATTATTATTATTTTTTAACTGTGAAGTTCATTCTACATCCTCATAAATCCCTAGAGTGGTATTATGAGAAATAAGCTGAGTAAAATGAAATTATTGTTTTTGAATTGAACGAAAATAATAATCCCACTCTGACAATTTCAGAGAACTTGCATGAAATGTCAACGTTTCTAATGAAAAAAAGAAAAAAAAGCAAAAATGTTTATCATCGAGAAATTGTCGGTTTTTTTCGAAAAATTTAAAAAAAACGATGACGATCGGCCTGAATAATTTTTGTAAATATTTTTCTGCAAAGTCCATTTGGAAACAAAAATTAAAAATGAAAGAAGTACCGATGAGTCATTTTTTAAAAAGTTTATGGACAGTTGAAAAATAGCCTTTTTCAATTTCATGACTTTTTGGTTTTTGGGTAAGGAAATTTCAAAAAATGCTGGAAAATTTTATTGTTAATTTATTTTATGTCAACCGGAACGGGGTGGGGTCAAAAGTGGTCGATTTTGTGTGGAATGCCCTACATACAGTAAGAACTAGCGGTAATTGGTAAATTAAAAGTTAAAAAAATGGACGATTCAATATGGCGACCAAAATTTAAAAAATGGATATTCGTGAAAGTCAATTTCCTATTTTTTTTTAAGTTTCGCGAATTCGAATATCTCAATCGGAGCTGTAGCAAAATTTGTAGAATTAATAATGGGGTTCTATTTGATAAAAAAATATGGTGAAAAATAGTGCAACTTTTGTGCAAGTGTGTGTGTTTATATGAAACTAAAATATGAAAAAAAAAATTGGAATCGAAATTCAAACACACATACACACACACACATGGCATGGTGTGTTAATGGCATCCTTTTCATTCACGACAGTTTCGGAACGTCATTGAGCCTCTTGACGGGATACCACAATAGACCGAGAAGCAGGTTCAACCTTGGATAGATAATGCGCTTAAGCTATCGTTGGAATCCATCGATGACTTCAAGTTGTACGAAAAATGTAAGGTAACCATCGGAGAAAAGCATACTGGTAAGAAAACCAAGGGAAAAGCACAACGTACTGCCATAGCCGTCAAATACTTGAACGCTTGAAAGAAAATATCGGCGTCGGAGTCGAAGACGAGGTTGCAGACAGTATTTCGGTTGACAGACGCTCCGTCGTATCGCGCTTGGAAGAATACTTCGTGCTTGCAACCCAAGCGAGAATTCACTTGCATGGATTGTAGCAAGAATTTAAAATCGCGCCAGTCATTAGCGAATCATCGCTTGAGATGGTGCAACAAAAAGAAAATGACCTGAACAATGAGAAAAGAAGAAACGTTGATAAATATCCATGCTCATTCGAATCATGCTTATTTGAATATGAAGTTGAATTTTCAATATTGATGATATTTGACTTTTTTCTTTTTAGTCATATTCGTTTGAATATTGCTATAAATGACTTAAAATAATATATTTCTGTGTTTTTGTTATCAGGACCTCATAAGGAAACGTGTCCGGTTGTCGATCAGCAAATACTGGAAGCTGGCTTGCCTATCGAGGTGTGCGCTGATTTCGACAGATTGAAGCCAGAGACATTCCAAAGAAGTTTGCTGTTATCGAAGCAACGATCCTCCTTCAAGACATGAGCAGCTTTCGACAAGTTGCTTGGAGAAACCAAATTCACCTGATAAGATATTATCTCGGAGAAGTGTGCTGTTTCCGACGAGCAACGAGTTGAAGCCATAAAATTCTCTGGAGCGTGTGCTAATTTCAATGACGGACGATTCGAAGCCAAAGGCACGTAGAAGCTCCTGCTTCGAAGCCACTGCTTCTGTTACGTCCTGACGTAACGTCCATAAATGAGATTATTTAACGAAACTTCCACCGAAAACATAATTAAAAACTTAAAGATTTGTGAGAGAAAGGTTTGTCGTTTCCTACGTTATTCCGTTCAATTCAATAATAAAAATTAGAAATTTACATTACCGACTGAAAATCTCAAGGAAAAGGCCATCGATAAAATCGGGTAGTAAGGAAGGGAAAACCAGGGTGAAAGATCCCTACAGGAAAAGCCATAGGCTCGTCACACCATCTGGTGGGTCAGGCACACTAACGTCGCTTTCCTAACTGACGTACCCTCTACCGGCCTATCGGTCCGAGAGATAGATCATTGGATCCGAAAATGCTCTTACCATTGGGAAAAGAAAAGAAAAAGCACATAGTATTTGACTCTGCCGTAAAGCCAACGAGGGGCGCTGATTACACCCTCTCGAAGAACTAGCATACAAGGAAACGGTGCATTCCTCTTCTCATACACAAACGTGTATGTGTATGAGTATATATGCGTATATTCGAAGCAAGAACGAACGGAATGACGCTAAACAGCGATGGATTTTCCTATCTCGAATCAATATAGAATTTTGAAACATTAATTAAAATTTATTCAAATAACGAACTTTCGGGAGAAATTCGCAATGGAATTAAGGGAAACAAAACGAAATAAATAAATGAAACCAAATAATACTTCAACAAACAGAAGAGACTGAATATTGGTTAACTAAACAAATGAAATAGTTGAAAATATATCTATAACTCTCTTGATCAAAAATAGGTAACAAAGATTATAATTAAGAACGAGATCCAAAATAAATATAAAGTCAACTTGAAACGATGAGTATTGACAAGGGAGAAGATTATGGCAAAACGGAAAGGAAACCACTAGTCGTTCCCAAGAGGGCAATGACCTCACAAAAATACAAGAAGGGAAGCGAGAAAAGATTTTAAAGAGGCCTATGCGTAGGATCACTGTTTCTTGACCTTCTCTCTCTCTCTCTCTCACTCATGTTGCAAGGCGCGAAAAACTCCGAACCGTCCTTAAGACCCAATTCTGTACACCTCACAAAACAGGTATCGGGGCACGCGTACATATATATATATATATATATATATATATATATGCACTAGAATATACACACTGTCATTTATCTATGTGTGAGTAAGAGTAGGAATATACGCGTGGAAATACTCTAGGATAAAAAAATACTCATTTAAAGTTATTCCTCTTAAATGGGAAAATCGTTACGCAATGTTGAATAATATTTCGAAGAATTAACAATTTAAAGAAACCTACAATTGCGAAATAAAATTATGCACCGAATTCGGTTGATGCTAAATCCAATAATCAAACTCCGGAAGAAACAAGTTAAAACTTACATTATTTAGCTTAAAAAGTTACAAACTCAAAATATTATTTAACTATGTTCAAATCAAGAAGAAAGTAAAAAGCAAAAACGCCCCGAAGTCCACGAGCAGAAGCAGAGCTCATTTACATAATCCCCTCCCCTCTTTCGACGATCCACGGAGTTTGCGTGGCAAAGCGAGGAGCTTGGCTCTCGTTACTACCCGGAGACCGTTCGAATGCCTCCCCACTCTCCACCCTCTATTCTAGCCTCACCCTTTTGATCTACCCAATAAATCTCCCGTCTCTCTCTCTCGAAGGAAAAGAGGACGCGAATAAGAGTTGAGTTTTTTCCTAGTCATGCGCCGTAGCTCCCTACCTCCCCTTTTTCTCGTGGACTCATACAAGAAGCCTATGCGACCACACCCCAAAGGAAAAAATATAAAAATATCAAAACTAAGAAAACGATGTTTCAATCGCAGGATTAATTTTTAATCATAAATACTTGAACACTAACAATTCAAAATCCACGAAAAAATTGTCAACAAAATTATTTATAACAATTTGGATTGTAATTTTAATCTACAAAAATATCGCACAAATATTCAATTCATTTGGATTTACTATTCTGATGTTCAATTCGAAAACAACAATTTTTTTCATTTTAATAATAATTAAACAAACAATAAGATATAAGAAAGGAAGGTAATTTTAACAAATGGGCAACCCGATAAATATAAAGGAAAATATAAGAATTCCATCCATGATAAATAAGCAACTAAAAAAATATTTTTAATACTAAAATTAAAATTGTTCATAAGAAAGTAATATTATATACAGAATAAGAATGTAAGAAGCGTGCGGCATAAGCGTGTACATGTGTGGGGGTACACGTGCCGCGATACAGCCACGCGCGCCGCAATACAGCCACGCGCGCCGCGATGCAGCCACACGCATAGGGCCCACCCTGTGATCTACGCTAGCGCCCTCGCTATGACCCCGATTTGTCAAGGGAAGCTCACGAAATAGAAAAGGAAAATGCATTGCATCAGAAAAATGCATCCTCTGTCTTTATCATCAATTCCCACTTTCATCGAACGGGTTAGCCTGGATCACGGGTATATAAAGGCCGGAAAAAGGGCTCTCGGCAGACTTCTTCAACTTTTTTCCGACGTGGAAACTACGAAACCCATCGTACTCATCGAATCCATTCTTGGGCTGAACTTGCGAAATTTTTCGACGGAGACGTTCTTGATTATGGAATTTTCCAAGTCAATTCGTTTTGGACTTAGAATTTCACTCGATTTTCAAAGGAAGATAGTTTTTTTCGGTTCGGAATTTCAAATCTTGAATTCTGAGTCGAATTGAAATTGCTTCTATTTTGAATTCTCGAGATTTCGGGTTGGCCTCTGAATGTCGGAAGAGACGTTGGACCTCGTTTTTATTCTATTTTATTTTCCTTTGTCTAGTTATTATTTTCTGTTTAGTGATTTTCGTTTATTTTACTTTGACATCCGCAATCCACGAAATATTGGATAACGTATACATCGCGGTTATTGTTAAATGAATTGCGAAATTTAAGACTGAATCTTTGTTAACCATTTCTTTCTTTTTACAATAATTTGAATAAAATTTTCGATCTCGAAAATTAAACTCTGTGCATCGACAAATTCTTTGACTTAATCGCCAACCTGCCACGCCCTTGATCTACTGCCGATTCAACTTCACCGTTTCCGTCTGAGTCGCCGGTGCGGCTACAAATGCTGTCACCCTTTCCGTTTGGAGAACGTCTCAGCCAGTACGTGAAGTTTTATTACAACCTCATCTTCCTCTCGTGAAATTGTGAGGAATAGTTCGGGAAAAATTGAACACAGTGAATATCATAAATTCGGACGGAATTAATCGATCAAATTCAATTAAAACCCGGTTAGTTGATTATTTTTGGAGAATCTCTATTTTTGAAATCTCTATCCAAGTGATCCTAAATTCAAATTACCCCTGCGGCGTTGGTGATTTAATTGTCCATAAAAGGCTTTATTTAAAACAATTTCATTAAAATAATTTAAAAGAAGAAGTTTCAACATTATCCAAGTGAATCTTAAATCTAGATTGTTCTTGCGGCATTACTGAGTCAAGTTTCATAAAACTTTAATTAAATCAACTCTTCGAGATAATTTGAAGGAGGAAAATTCATCCACGTGAAGTTTAACAAAGGCGTATCAACCCCCCCCTTTTTCTTTCCATCATTGAAATCGTGTCATTCGGGAGTTAGTATCAATCTTTTTATGCGCGAAATCAAGACAAAGTGAATATCGTGGAAAAAACGGTAAAATTCAAGGAAAGGTTTAATAACAAATTGACCAATTTTGAGACTCTCGCGAACAAATGACTCATCGTAAATCACGGAACAAAGTTCAATTGGCATTCTTTCGGCATTCCATTAGAAGTTTAAACAATTTATCAAATCCAATCCAAAGAATTTTTCCTCTCCAACGATTAAATTTAAAGTAAGAATCCTACCATTCTCTCTCTACTATTCGTTCAACTTATTCGATTCAGTACGGTTGTGTAAATCTGCAACTTCATCCGAGGATTCGTGTTCTTTACTTTACTCTCCCCCCCGTGCGAAAAACTTGGTCGGGACTAGAGTTGCGTCAGGTTGCACGCCCACCAACTATTCGTAGTCCTCCCCTCCGTGCGGAAAACTTGGTTGGGACTAGAGTTGCGTCAGGTTGCACGCTCACCAAGTATTCGTTCACCTCTCCTTACGCAAAGTTTGGTTGGGACAAGGGTTGCGTAAGGTTGCACGCTCACCAAATATTTGCACTCCTTCGTTTTCCTTGGCGGAAATCTGGTTGGGACTAGGGTTGCGTCAGGTTGCACGCTCACCAGAGATTCACCCTGGATACTCTCCCCTTAAATTACATGAGAGTCACCCCCCTTGTACCGCGCAAAAAGAAAAGAACACGCAGAGCCGGACGAAGATATCCATTACGTAAACTCGACGCGATATATTTGAATCCATGGCCAAAAAGGTAAAATCCTGTTCAAAGATCTAAATCAAATTATCATGGAGTACAGGCCTTGCCCGCAGGAACAGAGATAGTTAGAGAGGCTCCAAAACCCACAATTATTTGCACTGAAATCATTAAACATCCAATAACTATTTACAAACTACGGCCGATCGATTTTTTCCCAATCATTCCTTCATTTATTAAAACTAACGATCAGGATCCACGTGGTAAAACTAACAGTAATTTATATCGAAATGAAAGATCCGAAAATTCAATAGACATCAACGTGATTAAAGGTTCAACAGTGATTCCAAGCCCATTTCCCGAGTAATTTTCCGAAAGGTTAGACTCAAAAACAGGGGCAGACGTGTTCGAGATTGATTCCAGGAGTAGTACGGAAATTTAATTCCACGACTAGAGAGTCTCAATCAAATTCAGCACGTCATACGTCAGAAATTATTAATAGTTCGCGAAAACTCCCATTTCTGACGTAACACTTCGAGCCAGCTCGTTTTTCAAGAAGGAAGCTGATTTCGATGGATAGTGAGTCGAAGCCAGAGGCATCTCCAGATGAGTGTGCTCGTTTTTGATAAGCAATGTGCAGGGTTGCCAATGAGTCACTATTGTCGCTATTTTTCACTATTCTAAAATCGTGACACTTTTCTCACTATTTTCGAAATTTGGTCACTATTATCACTGTTCCAGAGCTCAGAAGTGGTTAGAATGAAGGTGCTGGTTGAATAGGGCACAAATTTGTACCTCGACTCGGTTACTACGGTAAACTCGCATAGGGGAAAAATTTGTCCCGGGCAGAATCACTTTCAATTCACGGTGTTCTTCTTCATATGCCCTTTTTTTAAATAGATGGTTTTACTTGCAATTTTGAAACCGGTCAATTGTAAGTAAAGTTAAGGACACCTGAGATTTCGCAATTTTGAGGTTTTTGAAAATATGGCAAAAATTAAACGACAGAGGTTTTTGATGAAATTTCTTAAAAATTTGGATTTTTTGGGAAAACGATTGTTTAATTCGTGTTGAGGGGGGAAAAATACATCGATATAAGGTTTAATAAGAAAAAAATTGAAAAAATTGATTTTTGGCATTTGGCAGAAATTTGATCTGTTTACTAAAATGAATGTAGCTTTTTTGTAGATGGAATTCCGGTTACCTCTTAAACTCATTTCTTTCGTAATCGTTCAAGCTTCAAAATGCCGCTTGGTTCATCCAAATCCGATTATTTTTTGATTTTTGGCTGATTTTTCAAGTTTGATCATCGATTTTTGCAAATTTTTGCACACATAGCCCTTTCAATTTTTTTCGACGATTTT
This sequence comes from Alloplasta piceator, assembly GCA_946863875.1. Taxonomy (NCBI): domain Eukaryota; kingdom Metazoa; phylum Arthropoda; class Insecta; order Hymenoptera; family Ichneumonidae; genus Alloplasta; species Alloplasta piceator. Next base: position 14,025,598 of record OX333081.1, on the reverse strand, counting down.
CAAACTGCTTTCATTTTTACAAAAATTGAGTTATCGGAATGAACCAAACGCCATTCTCTAAGTTTAGTGACACCCTTCAAGTACGAAAAGAGAAATTGTGGTATCGGTCTAAGCGAAGTAAAGTAATGATCACTTGAAATTTCGCTATATTGAGGTTTTTGAAAATGGGGCCAAAATTGAGCAGAGCGGTTTTTAAAGAAAATTCTGGAAAATTGCGATTTTTTTGAACAAACTATTGGTAGATTCGTGTTCAGGGGGAAAAAGTACATACATTTAAGGAACGAAAAAAAATCATTTTGGAAAAAATTCAATTCGTTAATTAAAGTGGTTGTAGCTTTTTTTCTAGATGGAATTTCGGTTACCACTTGAACTCATTATTGTTGGGGTCGTTGAAGCTTCAAAATGCCGCTTAGTTTATCTAATTCCGATAATTTTTTGAATTTTTGGCAGATTTTTAAGGTTTGATCATTAACTTTTGCAAGTTTTTTCATACATACCATTCCATTTTTACTTTTCCATTTTTTCGGCGATTTTGAAATTGCTTTCATTTCTACAAAAATTGAGATATCGGAATGAACCTAACGCTATTCTCTAAGTTTAGTGATAGGCTTTAAGTACAAAAAAAAGTTCCGAATCGGTTAAACTGAACTAAAATTATGAGCAATTGAAATTTCGATATTTTGAGATTTCCGAAAAGTTGCCGGAAAATTAACAAAAAATTTTTTGTTCAATTTTTATCGTTTTCAAGCGTCATTTCGATGGGAAATTCACCGCTGATTGCAAGCCATGCATAACTTTCGTCCAAAAAAAATGTATTCATGAGAAAAAGCAAAGAAAAACTAAAAAATATATATTTTAATTTCTTTTTGAGATGCCTTTTTTGAAGAGGTGGTTTCGCTCATCAGCTTTTTATCCTATAAATTTCTCATGAAAATACTGCAAATGAGCTCAAAAACGTGAAAAAAATACGACTAGCTGTCACAAAACTTCCTAAATTAGTTGGGAAAACGTCACTATTTTGTCATTATTCAGACGATTGAGTCACTATCATGTCACTATTTCTGGGAAAGTAAGTTACTATTCTACTATTTTTTACCCTCTGAAGCGCTGGCAACCCTGGCAACGTGTCGAAACCACAGTAGTCTTTCGAGATATTTGCCGATTTTGACAAGCCACGAGTTAAAGACAGTTATTTAAAGAAACATATGGCGATTTTGACAGACTACTGGCAGAATCAATGTACGTTGATCTTGGTTCGTAACAAGACAAAATGAAGAGCAATTGAAAATTTAACACGTAGCGATCCGAGGCTACAGGAATCTTCACAGAAGTGCGCTATTTTTAATGAGCAAATTGTCGAAGTCATGATAGTCTACCGAGACACCTGCTGATTCTGACATTGCGAATTGAAGACAGAGTCATCTAACGAGATATATGCTGATTTCGACAAACTGCTATCCAAGTCAATAAAAGTCCGCAGATTTCAATGAGCATTGAGTCAAAGTCAAAAGCATTTCAAGAAAGCATTCAAAATGTAGGCATGTAGCGAGCGGAAACTAGAAGCATCTCCAGTGAAGAGTGCTGTTTTCGATGAGCCACATATTGAAGCCGTAATGGACTTCCGATACATGTGCTGATATCGACAAAATACGAATTAAATTAATCATCTAATAAAATGTATACCGATTTGAACAAATTGCTGTCGAAGTCAATGACAGCTAGTATACTGATTTTGGTTACTATCAAGTCAAAGTCTAAAACATTGAAACAGAGATTTTTGCCTTTTGACATCTCCATAGAAATGCGCTGTTTTTGATGAGCAATGTGTCGAAGCCACAATGGTCATTCGCGACATATGCCATTTTCGACAAGTCGCGAATCGAAGACAGTCATCTAACGAGATAATATGCCGGTTTTGACAAACTGCTTTCCATGTCAATGAAAATTCGCAGATTATGATGAGGAACGAAGCGCTGTTTTCGATAAGCCCCGTATTGAAGCCACATCGGTCTTCCGAGGCATGAGCTGAATTTAAAAAGTAGGGAATAAAAGGTATGTATGATCCAATGAGATGTTCGTCGACTGATTTCGGTTAGTATCAAGTCAAAGTCTAAAACATTGCAACCAAAATTCTCTGTTGAATCAACAGAGAATTTTGAATTTTGATATGTAGCAAGCCGAGGCTAGAGGCATCTCCACAGAAGTTCGCTGTTTTTAATGCGCAACGTGTAAAAACCACAATGGTCTTCCGAGACATATACTATTTTCGACAAGTTGCGTGTCGAAGACAGAGTCATCTAAGGAGATAATATGCCGGTTTTGACAAATTGCTTTCCAAGGCAATGAAAATCCACAGATCACGATAAGGAACGAAGCAAAGTCAAGGGCATTTAAAATTTTTGCATGTAGCGAGCCGAACCTAGAGGCACCTTCAGTGAAATGCGCTGCTTTCGATAAGCCCCGTGTCGAAGCCACATTAGTCTTCCGAGATATGAGCTGAATTCAAAAAGTAGCGAATGATAGGTATAAATGGTCCAATAAGATGTTCGCTGATTTTGACTGGTTGCTATCGAAGTCAGTAAAAGTCGACTGATTTCGGATAGTATCAAGTCAAAGTCTAAAACATTTCAACAGATAATTTCGATTTTTGATACGTAGCGAGCCGAGGCTAGCGGCATCTCCACAGAAGTGCGCTGTTTTCAATACGCAACGTGTAAAAACCACAATGGTCTTCCGAAATATATACTATTTTTGACACGTTGCATGTCGAAGACCTTATTTCTCATAATACTACTCTAGGGATTTATGAGAAATAAGCTTAGTTAAAAAAAATAATTTTTTTAATTGAAAAAAAAATGGAATACAAAATAATCCCACTCTGAACATTTGAGAGAATTTGCAGGAAATGTAAAAGTTTCTAATAAAAAAAAAAAAATGGACATCATCGAGAAATTCTCGTTTTTTTCCGAGAATTAAAAAAAAAAAAATAAAGATCTATCTGAATAATATTTTTGAATATTTTTCTGAAAAATGTATTAAAAAACAAAAATTAAAAAAAAAATCCTCCCGATAAGTAAATTTTTGGAAAAGTTATGGACATTTGAAAAATAAATAGCCATTTTCAAAAATTCATAACTTTTAAACTTCATTAATTATTGTTTTTTAACTTGAAAGTTCTCTTTACATCCTCATAAATCCCCAGAGTAGTTAGATGAGAAATGAGCTGAGTTAAACGAAATAATTTTTTGAAATTGAAAAAAAAAAAATAAAAAGCAATGATCCCACTCCGAAAATTTCAGAGAACTTGCAGAAAATGTTAACGTTTCTAATAAAAGAAAGAAAAAAAATTGAAAAAGACGTTCATCGAGAAATTTTCATTTTTTTAAATATTTTTTAAAAACATTTTTTCAAAAAGTACATTCAAGAACAAAAATTTTGAACAATAACGTCCCGATAAGACAATTTTGTGAAAAAGTTATGGATATTTGAAAAATAAATAGCAATTGTTTTTAAATTTATAACTTTTGAATTTCATTAAATGTTATTGTTTTTTCAACTTTAAAGTCCCCTCTACATCCCAATAAATCTCCTGAGTGATAATATAAGGAATAAGCTGAGTTGAAAAAAAATCATTTGTTTAGATTGAAAAAAAAAATAGAAAAAAAATAATCCTACTCTGCAAATTTCAGAGAACTTATAGAAAATGTCAGTTTCTAATGAAAAAAAAAGAAAAAAAATTAAAAATGTCAATCATGAAGAAATTTTCGTTTTTTCCAAAATTCAAGAAAAAGACGATGTAGGTCGGTCTGAATAATTTTTTTAAATATTTTTCTGTAAAGTGAATTTAAAAACAAAAGTTTTGAAAAATACGTTCCGATATATTAATTTATTGGAAAGTTCTAATGAGATGTTCGCTGATTTTGACTGATTGCTATCGAAGTCAGTAAAAGTCGACTGATTTTGGATAGTATCAAGTCAAAGTCCAAAACATTTCAACAGAGAATTTCGATTTTTGATATGTAGCGAGCCGAGGCTAGTGACAGGCATCTCCACAGGAGTGCGCTGTTTTCAATACGCAACGTGTCAAAGCCACGATGGTCTTCCAAGACATATGCTATTTTTGACTCGTTGCATGTTGAAGACAGAGTCATCTAGTGAAAAACTCTCTAGCTTCCGCAAACATAACCTCAACTGCGCTAAAAGACGTTGAATCTGTAGTCCACTCAGTTGAACACAGAGCGCGCCGCACAGTGGTCCCAAATCGCCAAAAGCTGGCCAAAAGTCGAAAAAAAAATATTTTTTTCTAGGGACTTTCAATGGTTGGAATAGTTTTAGTGGTACCTCTAGTATGTATTATGACCGTTAAGAAAAGGGAAGCGTCCATACCTGGCTCAGGAATCCATTTTATTCGTGAGCGTCGAGCCGACCGCATTGTTTGCTCGTCACGCGGAGAAATAAGACGAAAGTTTCGACGCGTCTGGAAGAGTGAAAAGTTAACGGATTTGGATTTTACAAAATGGGTTCTTCTCGAGAAAGTAAGTACAATTTGAGTGTGTTGCTCAAAATTATCGATAACGATGTGTGAAATTGTAAATCATTAATGAAAGGAGTGGTATTTTTCTTCGTTATGTTCTGAAAAGTCGTGTTAGAAAAAGCAATAAGTCAAAACCCCTATCGACCCTCGCTCTTAAACTAAATGGAAATTGTTACTTAGACATTTCTTCGAAACATATCCAAAAATTAGCTGCTCGTAGCTGCTCCTTCGGTTTTGAGTGTAATTTTATGCCCCCCCGGCAGTAAAAGTTTTAAATGGCATATACGTGTATTTTACACGGTCAACAATTTGAACAATTTTTCAACTTAGTCAATACTCATATAAAAATTTGAAACTTGGCACATATATTCCCCACAGTAGAAGATATAATTGTAGTAGTTTATGAAATTTATTATCTTCGTTTTTTGAATATACACTCTCACTCAAAAGTGTGCTACACTAGTCGAAATTTTGTCGCACTAAAAATTCGATAGTGGTGGCAAAAATGCTTTCTGCAGTTTTTTGTAATTTTCGCGTCTGAAATATTGTTCATAGGAAATTAATAAAGATAATTCTTCTATTAATGTTATTTTGCATTTCCTACAGATCCTCTGGATAATACCGACGAAATTTCTTTCACGAGAAAGGAAATTTACATACTTGTGAAATCGGTATTAAAAGAAAATATCAACATTGTCACTGACATTGTTGAAATGGAGGTGTCAAAACAATTGAAGCATCCATACATTTTGTCGAAAAATCTGAAAGATGCCATGGGTAGATTGGTATCGAATTTCATAAAGAGGTGGCAAGAAGCGAGGAGGGACGAAACCAATTTCTTCAATAAATTCGATGAGTGGCTCAACGTTCCTGTGTCTTTTACGATTGAAAAAGAACGTTTGAAGACTTCCACGGAAAACACAATGAAGCGTCCTTCTACGGAAAACACAATGGGGCATCCTTCTACGGAAAGCACAATGGGGCGTCCTTCCACAAGCTGGGGCGATTCAAGTGATCGGTCAAAACGTAGGAAGACGGAAAAGGTTCGAAAAGAACATACCGTCCACGAATTGGCCTACGCTACACAAATGGGTCTCCAGGCTTCTGGAAATTTACAAGCTTCAAAGGTAATTAGGGATGTCACAGAAGGCAGTCCATCAAAACCATCACAGTACCGTAAGTCTATGGAACGCGTTTCAGAAGATGTACTGTCAGGTAACGAAGCATTATCACGTGTGGTAAAAGGTAAAATGACCAAAAGTCAATACCAATTACTACGTTCTGTAAGCTTGAAAAAAAATTGTAAATTATACCCGCCTTATAAATGTGTATTGGATTCTAAAAAAAAGTGTTACCCTTCAAAGTCAGAAATTTCTGTAACTGAATGTGGAGCCACAGTTGGACTTCAAGCATTGCTAAATCATACAGCTGAAAGAATATTAACGTTACAATCGGACGTTATTGGAAGTCTTCCTGAAAACAAAGTTGGTAATTTAGAATTGATATGCAAGCGGGGATGCGATGGAACTTCTGGTCAAAGTACTTACAAACAAAAATTTAACGATGGAGACGGCAATAAATCAGATGCCAACATTTTCTTTATTTCACTTGTTCCCTTGCAAATCTTTGATAAAGTCAATCCACACGTGATAATTTGGAAAAATCCTCGTCCTTCGTCACCAAGATTTTATCGCCCAATTAAAATTGAATTCTTTCACGAAACTGCCGAAGCAACTAGGGCAGAAGTTGATTGTATCCAAGCGCAAGAGAGAAACCTTGTCCCCTTTGAAACTGTAATTGGCGGCAAAAAAATTAACATCAATTTCAAACTTGTGTTGACAATGATAGATTCGTTACTTCCTATCGGACAAATGTCTGAAGAAGCTCAGGAATCATGCAATAAGTACATTAAAAGATTCCGAGAAGATTTTTCACGAAAATGTAACCGGATCAAAAACATGGAAGACATTTTTTGCAGATGTTTAGTAACGTCAGATCCAGTAACATCCACTTTGCGAAAACTTCCTCCGAAGAAACTAAGATCGTTATCCCCATACGCGGTTGAACTATTGATTCCACCTTCAGTTCCAGAATCAAGGCAGATTTTTTCTGATGATACGAGCGATACATGTGACGATGATGACAGTTCACAGGACAGTGATTAATTGTAAAAAAAGCTAAAATTATATCGATTAGAAATAAAAGAATGAAAGAAATATATTATGAATGTTCATTGTCATTGTAATAATGATTATAATGACTGTATTCCAATCCTCTTCTTCCCAAGTCTTCAAGTCTTCAAATGTCACCCGAATTAAATACGTTTTTGACGAAATTTCCCGCCATATTGGATCCGCCATTTTGTTTTGCTAAATTTTGACTTCATATTCGTAGTCAGCGACCCCGAAAACCTCGGAGTACAGACTTTCACCCGAATTGAATACGTTTTTGACGAAATTTCCCGCCATATTGGATCCGCCATTTAGTTCTGCTAAATTTTGACTTCATATTCGTAGTCAGCGACCCCGAAAACCCCGGAGTACAGACTTTCACCCGAACTGAATACATTTTCGACTTTTGGCCAGCTTTTTGGGACTGTCCGCTTTAGGCAGCAGTTCGTAACGTCGATTTTAAGTTTTTATAGTTCAAACATAATGGCGCTGGGGTCGCGTCAATCTGAATAATCGCGGTTGAGGGGCCTTGAAATTTTTTTAATACTGAATATTGAACCTCGACAATATCATGTAAAAAAATCAGCGTTTAATATAATACTAAGTCTAGCGCTCATACATCTTTAACGCTTGGGCCCTGTTAGTTTCGCTCGAGAGGGTCTTAGCTGTGGAGCAAGGTTGACACTCGCGCGTTATCGAGTTATTTTCTGACGTGCCAAAAATACCACAGCACAATACATACATACGTGCTGAAAGCGTGTAAGTGTCTAAGGCGAATGCAGCCCATAACATACTTCTGCTTGTTTACATATTTTACGCGCATGATAGTAAATGTATAAACGTATTGAGCGATAGATAGCAATTTTGAGAAAGCCGAATTGTATTATTATTGTCGATTTTCTGAGTCGTTCCGCACACCGTCGACGTAAAAATTGTAAAATAATTCTTAAAATATGGGATTTTCATGTAAAAATTATAAGAGTCATTAGCCAGTGCCTCTAAAATGTTGTCTGTGGTTTAGATTTTTTTCTACAAAAGCATTGAAGAAGATAGAAAAAAATCTATCGACTCCGAGTAATAATTTACAAATTTTTATATAAAAATTAGGATTTTTCAAAATTTTCTCAAAATTATATTACCTTACATTCATTTTCTCACTTACATGTGTCATTTTGGCCCGAACTTGAGCATTTTTGAAAATGTCGACTTATCACTTCAGAAATAGATGCAAAAGTGATCAAAGAACGTATAAATTGAATTTTGAAAAATCAATTTTTTTGAAAATTTCAACTGAATCGACCCCCTCAAGTGAGATCGTAAATCAAGATATTTCTGAATGTAATGAATAAAGATGATTACGAAAGTGCGCTAAATGACCAAAAATATTTTTGTATCGCAATAAAAAAAAATATAAGCAAAAACAAAAATAATTAAAATGGTCTGACTGAATACTTATTATAATTATATTATAATTTAATAATTTATAACATCAAATATAAGCCAACATACGAAATTTTTCAAAACATCGCGGTTAATTTCTGTTTGAATTACTTGGCTCGAAGAGCGCTCACGATTTTCATTATATAGAATATTTGCTTGTCGTGCTTTGTGAAAATTTCATATAGACCAATTTGCAGTAGGTATCAAAAATATTCACTAGTTGTCGGGTACGTCGCATCGAGAACGTGGAAGGATTTAAAACAGAGGTCCAACGCTATTAAGGCTGACGGTACTTCGTACATGATCGTATCAATGCAAACGAAAAACATTTGAATGTCTGCGAATGTTTCTTTAACGACGATTATGTATGGTTGAACCGTCAATCCTATCTGATTCATAGCTTCGATTCTTTCTTCTTGGATTCACGACACATCGCCTGGAATCTATAAAAATACACATGCTTCAGAATCATCTCAATCGTTAACATTGTGCATTAAATTGGATAGTTACACGAACCTTTCCCTGCAGTCAATCGTTGTCGGCTTTCAGTGCGATTTCCTAGCTTTACTCTTCCTTTCGGGACACGAGGGATGCCAAAAATGATATTTGCGTTGCCACTTTTTTCTCTATGTGAATATGAATACATGTTATAAAGTATTCGAATGAAACCCAAAGAATTCAAATAATGCGAAACACATTGATATCGAAATTATAAAACTTCATTCCTACCATCGCTGATATCGTTCTGATTCATGATTTCCATTAGCTCGATGGCGGCTGCACCAGGCTTAATCTGAAGATGGCAAAATCGAAGTTTTGGAAAAAAATCCTTCCATTCGTCAACCCTTAAAAATTTCTCCGTCAATTTCATGAAAGTAAAATGTTCTTCGATCAGTATATGTTGCGTCGGATTTTTTAAAATCGGCCAGATGTCGATTATTCTGTTAATAGATTTATCCGTAATTTTATAAATCTGTTCTTGCCAATACTTTGCAGTTTTATTCCAATGTTCCATGACTGTCTATCATGGTGATTGATTCTTTCCAAACCAATTGACGCTCTCGGCATTCAAAATATCTATGCAAAAAAACATGCGGTAAATTCAGTGATATTTGCGATTAAAAAAAGAGTGATCAAATTGCTCAAGCCGATACGATTGTAGCCAAAGAATAAAATTTCCATAGTCCACGCCAAATCGACCTACTTCCTTATCTTTCACATTCTGTTTGGCTCAAAATGGTGAAGGAAAGAACCTCCTTATATTTATTTTAGAATCGTTTGTCCATCCACAAATAAAATATGATTTTGTTCTCAATCGTCTATAACTTTCTAAAAAATTTACCAAATTAAGCTTTTTTTCAATTGTTGGTTTTTCCCTTCAATTTAGTAAGGATTTTCCAAAAAGATAATTAATATTCGTCTTATAGCAATTTTTTTAGGTTAAAGGAAAAATTATTGATTTTAAGAATGCCAACGCGTTACATGTTTCGAAAAAAAAGTCAAAGCCTTGGCGTTCTTAAATTTTGAGCCAAGCAAAAAGTGAATGATTCAGAAATAGGTCAATTTGGCGTAGACTGCCCCATGCATACAGTTTTTTCTTGTACAAAATAGCTGTCAGAATATATAAAATAAAACGTATGCTGAGTGAACCAAATGTAAATGTAAACAACTAAGTATTTCATACTCTTTCCAATAACCACAGTTGAAAGGGTAAAGTCATCTTAAAATCATGGAAATATTGCTGTCAGGCACATACGAAATCGTAGGAATATTTATTTAAAAAAATACGACTCAAAGAACAACAAAGTGATAAAAAAAATTAATTGTATTTATTTCATTGTAACTAATCAACTAAATATTTTTTTACAAATTTTTGTTCGCTAAGAATTGCCGATAAAAGTTATAAGTTTCTAATCATTACTTAAAAAAAAGTGCTTGTCGGTATATTTTAATATGTTCCTTTCGGGTGTCAATCACGAATTTTGAACAGAAAGACCCTTTCTTGCTCTTCTTTATACAGGAAAATTTTAAAGTTGATCCATTTGGAACATGGCAAAAAAAATCGATTTTTTTTCACATTTTCTTCGATCATTATTTACTATTTACGTGTAAAATATTTTTTTTTCATTTCAAAATACATAAAAATTCTATGTTATTTCTCCATACTATTAATAATTATTCCGTAATATAATATTTAAAAAAATAATTTTATAAAATATGTTATCATATTAATATTATTTAACAAAAGTTTTTATCAATCAAGGGTCACGATAACGACCCGAGACAAGTACATTTACCTACCTTACCGATGTTGCAGGCCGCAGACAACGAACTAGAAAGACACTTATACCCGAGTGAACTGCTTATACACAGGGTAGCGTGTGCCTGTAAAGGCGAGTTAGCATGGGTTCAGTCGTTTCGGCGGCTGGGTCTTAACATTACATGCTTATACACAGGATTTCGGCCTCTGGAAATAATTTTTTGATCGTTTTCATGCCGCACGGGCTCCCAAGCATCTCACGAAATTTCGTCCACATCTGACGTCATTACTTTTTGCACACTCTAGTGATGACGTCACGGAGCAACCAATGCGTTTGTGTATATCCGTGTACGGTGATGATGACGAAAAGCCAGTCACCCAATCATGAGATCTTGTCTCGTACACAATCGTACGGTCAGAAATGAAAGAAAAATGTGGCCCGATGTTAATTAAAAAAATTGAATGCAGTCTTTTAAAAATTGTGATGTGACAAAAATGATGAAAATTCTATTTTGTGTGCTGTCGGAAATTCGTTTATACTCCGTGCAGTACATGAAATATGTTTGGTGCCGATACTGAAAGGTATAACCTCAAAAAATCAAAAATTGTCTTCAAGGTATATTTAAGAAGTCTTAAAAAACACAAATAATGGGTGTGCTCAATTAAAAGAAAAAAACAATATTGATAGTTTGTATATAAAATATTGGTGAAGAGATTTGTGCTGCCAGAATATAACAAAAAATTTATTGTGATCTGTCAGAAATTTTTTTTAGACTTTATTGTGAGCAGTCAGAAAAAGTAATTTAAAATTCATTATGATATTTCAGAAAAATTGAATATTATACTTAATATGATTAATGTCAATCGTCGTTTTTATAGTATTTTGTTCGCTGCGCACTGGTCAAAATACCATCCATAATGAGGTTATATTATATTTACTCATCGATGGAAGATTTTGTATCCAGAATCGAATGCGTGGTGTTAGTTAAAAGAAAAAGATGTGAACCTCAATATTTTTTTTGTCCGCTCCACAATGAACAATTTTTTTCGCTGCACGATGGATAATAGCATTTTGTTAGCTACGCAATGAACAAAATTGTTTCCATAATGAGGCTTGTGATTATTTTAGTCATCGTTGGTATTTTTTTATCCAGCGTTGGTACATTTTGTATTCAAAATCAAATTTGTGTTGTTAGTTGAAGAACAAAAACTATAAACCTCAGTATTAATAGCATTTTGTCCACAACACAATAAAGATCATTCTACCCACATTGAGGTTTATGATTTTTTCTCTCATCGATGGATGATGAGGGGTCTAAAATACACCCCAAAAAACACCAAAAATGGTGTACAAGAACTGGAGACAAGTACATTTACAAGAGTATCCCTAGTTTAGTCTACCTGCAAGAAGTTGTGAAATCGATAGACATTACACCCTGAATACGTATGGCCAAGCACATGTATTGTAACGTGGTTTTTTCTGCCGCGTTACAAAAAAGAGAACAACAATGTCGAAAATGCACTCTGTCCTCGCCATGACCCGCGTAGAAAAAAAGAATCTTTCCAAGAATCTTTTCAAGAGTCTTGCAAAGAATCGTGGAAAGAGTCTTGTAAAGAATCTTTCCAAGAATCTTAAAAAGAGTCACGTATTGGATCCGGAACAAGACTCTTTCCAAGACTCTTAGAAAGATTCTTTACAAGATTCTTGGAAAGGCTATTTACCTCGGAGTAAAAAATCGTGTAAAGATTCTTTGCAAGATTCTTCAAATCGTTGCAGAAAAGATTCTTGGAAAGGTTTTTTACGAGATCTTGGAAAGAGTCTTGAAAAGAGTCCAGCGTAGAAAAATAGAATCTTTGAAAGAATCTTTAAAGAATTCTTTGGAAGAATCTTTAAAAGAATAAGGTTTTTTCAAAATCTCACGAAAAAATAAAAACTATCCAATTCGAGTCAATTTTCGAAAAAGAAGAAATTTGAGAAAATCCCAAAACTTTATTTAGGAAAAAGATAGAAAATCAAAAATAAAGATGATTCATATACAGAATCTTGGAAAGAACAAAATTATTTCTGGGATTCTCCCAAGCGATCAGCTTGTACAAGATTCTTTACGATCAGTCTTTCCAACATTTTTCCAATTGATCTTTTCAAGATTCTTTGAATGAATCTATCCAAGATTCTTTAAATAAATCTTTCCAAGATTGTTTAAATGAATCTTTCTAAGATTCTTCCAATTAATCTTTCTAAGATTAAACGCCGTGTTAAAACGGACTTGGCCATGAGGGTCATCTTTATTTTGGATTTTCTATCTTTTTCCTCAATAAAGGTTTTCGATTTTCTCAAATTTCTTCTTTTTTGAAAATTGACTCGAATTGGTCAGTTTTTTGTTTTTCGTGAGATTTTGAGAAAACTTAATCCTTTCAAAGAATCTTTTAAAGATTCTTCCAAAGAATCCTGTAAAGATTCTCAGAATCGTGAAAAGATTCTCAGAATCGAGAAAAGTATCTTTGAAAGATTCTTTAAAAGATTTTCAAGAGTCTTGCCAATAGTCTTTCCAAGAATCTTGGAAAGAGTCTTGTTCCGGATCCAATACGTGACTCTTTTCAAGATTCTTGGAATGATTCTTTACAAGACTCTTTCCAAGATTCTTTGCAAGACTTTTGAAAAGATTCTTGAAAAGATTCTTTTTTTCTACGCGGGGAGAGCCACACCTGCCGATTCCGAAAAGAGTTCGATTAAGAGAAACATACTTTTTATTAATTCCGAATAAACCGGTAAATTTCATGTATCGCGGGAGACATCAAGCACGAAAGGACAAGGAACGACGGCAATATCGGAAACACTCGTCCATCTACGACATCGAATTGCGCTTCCCGGAGGCAAAAAGAGGGAGGAAAAACATAGAGGTTTCGATTCCCTGCCGACGCTGAGAATACCAAGTCTTCAGAAACAACCAGGAAGATGAACATCGATCAAGGGCCAGGAACGTTACAGCGAAGCGATATTTCCAGGCAAAATAATCAATTAAATATTCGCGCGCGTTCATTGTATCGTTTTGTCAAATGCCTGCGAGACAGCCTGGCGCCAGTTATCGGTGATGAAGCGTATAAATTAGGATAGAGTGGGGGAGTAATGATGAGCTCTTGATTTCCAAAAAGATTTTGAGAGAGGACTCTCGTGGCGACAGCGGAGCGGCGTAGACGGTGGGACAAAAGAATAGACGAGTAAAAAAGGAGATTTCATCTAAGCCGAAGAATTGAGCCGATATTTCGAGCCAAATTGTTGAACATCGTCTGCGAAAGTCCGGTGAGTCCACGTTCCGCATCCGCTCATTATTCGTTCGAATATTTTTATTATTGAACCATTATTTTGTCTTATTTTGTGAATTTATAAAATTGGCTGTCGCGCGGTACCCTCGCGCGAAGAATCGAGAGCTCGCGTGTCGTTCCGAGAATATTTATTTCGTTGTTGAACGCTCGTGTTTTATTGTGTTGTGAAATAGTCGCGGAATAATAGTGTCATCCGTTAGACAATTGTATTGTATCGGAAGTAGATTTTCTTGCGTGAGTCATGCGTTAGCTCAAGTAGAAGAAAGAATCTCGCGTGGAATCGACAAGTTACCGTGAAGCGAGAGTCGTGTCGTTCATTTTCGTAAAATCGTTTTTCGTCTTGTTGTCGTGTAGTTTTGTTCGTGAATCCGGCCGAAATTCCGAGACGGCGTGTACGACGCGTGAATCGCGTGTTTTCAAGAGAATTCCGGGAAAAATAAGATCTTGAATTATTGAGCAATAAAATTTAGCGTGACTCTCGCGTCACTGGAAGGGAATTTAGTTGGATTGCGAATTGTAACGTTTTTCTTTTTTTCTTTTGGTGCGAGTTTGGACGATACGCGTCTTTCATCGTCAAGGTCATACGACCGCTCGTGGTAAAGTCGAGACATTTAGCTAGTTTCCATTTATTCTTGTAAAATTCATTATTTATTGTAATAGTTTTCTCATTTTTGTAAAATTAAATTTTGCGTAAATTCCGAAGGGTGAACCGAGTAGCCTGGACGAATTTTAATAGGGACTTCTGTATAAATTTGTGTCGAATCACGGTTGAGTACCGCAACTAAAAAATTATTATTGTTTCGAATTTATAATTTAAATTGTGAATAAATTTATCGAGCGAATTTCCTGAAATAAAACTGAATAAATCATCCCCGTTAATTATTGTCAGGAATTTTTGAATTGGGAACTGTTTTATTTCTTTTGTCAAAACGGACCGCCCCTCTACCATTTTCCAAAGCTGCAGCTTAGTCAGACACATTCTTCTCTCTTTTGAAACAACGTATAAATCCAAGCCGCGTATTTCGCGGATGGCGCCCTAAATTTATGATAAACTGATTTTAGCAGAGAAGATTTTGTGACATTGGAGTCGTATGTAAGCGTTCGTGCTCGAGGGCAATTTTTGGTCACAGTATAGTATCCTAGTTCGACTGTTATTTACAAGCATACAGTGATTTTTAAAGTATGGAAGCGAAATTGAAAAAAAAAACGAAAACATATTTACGTTCAAAAGAAAAATCAATCTGTTACTGAAGATAAATAATAAATCGATAAAACAAAATTAATCTTAAAAATAAATAGTACTTTGCGAATTTTTTATCTGAAACAACCTCAGCTGTATTACTTAAACATCTTTTTTAAATATTGCGTAACTCGCCAGTAGTATTTGTACCCGCATGGCGCCCCCCACTCTCATCCCCACTCCTACCCCCACCATGCGGCTTTCCTCACCACAATAATTTTCTTGCACCACCAGTAGAGAAATATTATCGTGATGTTGAGAACGATAGTGAGGGGAGAAGTGGGGGCAGGCGGTGACGCCAGATGGATACCAATGCTTTTTGTCTGCTGAAAATGCAAAAATTATCATGGAAGGAATATAGGAACATTCTGAAATAACTACACATATTTTTCAGTATAATAATAATATTTTATTTACCCAATTTCCTATAATAGCTATATAATGTAACCCATTTTTATCAACGCATACAACATCCCTGCGTACAAGAAAATCCTCGTTCGATAAAACCACCGTTTCCGATGCGCTTTATTACCATTGTTTTTATCTGTTCGTTTCGTCGTTGAAAAAGCGTTGTAATATTCGCGCACTAATTTGTCATTTTCTTCTGTATTATCGCTGAAGAGATTGTCAAATCGAGCCATACTAATACCAGAAGACCAGAGATGCAAAAAAATAATACAGAACTGTCCACACACATCCGATGGATCACTCTGGAGCTGCTTGTTGTTGCAGCAAAAGAACTTGCAATTTCGCCGGAGTCCTGCGATGTGCTGCAGTATGATTGGTGGTAGTCCATAGCTGTCAAAGTACCAGCCTCTGCCGTCTCGATCGACGTACATGGCGACCCAGTACTCTCCTGGTTTAATGTGCTCATCTGTATTGACTATTATTCCCGCAGGTCTAGTCCATACACGTGGAATCTCGACAGCCGGAAATACTCCTGTAGTTGCGACGGGTAAAACTCATAGAGCTTTTCGTATTTCAGCTGAGTTCATACTCAGCGGCGAAACGTCCTCCAAATGAAAATGTTGTCTTCAAACGCGCGTATAAATATTTTTTTTCACCCATGCAAGATTTTCGTGCCTTTCACCATATGCGTAGACAGCTGAAAAGTGACTCTTTTCTGATAGCTAAGAGCGAAAATAGACGAGTTCGCTTCTTTTAACTCTTAGCTGTTAAAAAAGAGCCTTTTTGGCTATCTACGCATATAGTGAAAAGACACTCAAATCTCCCATGGGGAAAAAAAGATCGTGTGCAACGCGGGCCAGAGATTTGTCTTTTGTCTCGCGTGATTGCGGCCCTCGCTTCGCTCGTTGCAGCAAACTTCACGCTCGACAAAAAGACTTATCTCTGGCCCTAGATGCACAAAATACTATTATTGCCTATCTCTTTTTCAGACTGTTGCGTTTGATCCATTTTTTAATCGCCGATGCGTATGCTAACGCACATTCAAACGCGTCCGGTGTGTGTTTCAATGCGTGAATTAGACATTTTTCAGGCGTCGTTTTACCAATTTCTGAAACTCTTGCGAAATTTTCGTATTTTTGAGACATATAATATTTTTTTCCGGTGGTCTCTTGGATAAATACTGCAGGTTCCAATTCCCATGTGTATTGTAACACGAAATCGTGCACATATGGACAATTCGGAAATAATGTCGGTAGCGGGTTGGATAGTTCAGTTGGAAGAGCACTCGACCGGCAATCGAGAGGTCCCGGGTTCGAATCCCGGTCCCGTCCCTCCGCATTTTTTTCTTAATTGTCCATAACGCAAAAAGCGTTATAAGTGGCGCCCGACAATGGGACACGGCCTCTGAATAACCACGGAAAATTAATTTCGTGGTTGCCGTGAAAAAGAATCCAAATCCCTGAGATCCATCTCCCACCTTTCTGCTAGCCAAGCTCCCCCACTCCTCCCTCAGGCCGACGCCTGTAGTACCCCTTCCCGTACCTTATACCCCCCCTCAGACAATCCCAGTCTGTTGTACCCGTTGCGTTTGAGTTGAGTTTGCGTTTGAATTCGAGTGCGAGCCGCTAGATGGCGGCTCGACTCTGGCAGGGGAGATTGTAACACAAAATCGTGCACATATGGACAATTCGGAAATAATGTCGGTAGCGGGTTGGATAGCTCAGTTGGAAGAGCACTCGACCGGCAATCGAGAGGTCCCGGGTTCGAATCCCGGTCCCGTCCCTCCGCATTTTTTTCTTAATTGTCCATAACGCAAAAAGCGTTATAGTATACATGCCTCAAATCGTTTACAATTTTACGCAAATGATCAGACATTTCCAGACTTGTTATGTCTCTGTCGTCCCACTCAAGGCCATGCCAGAACATCGAGCGGGAATTCTTTACAAGTCTAGTCATAACTTCCAATTTTCCGTATGGGTATGGTGGTTGCACAATCCAATGCATTGTGACTTGTTTATCAAGAGCCACAACAGCCACTTCTTTTGGAATTATATTGAACGAGTCATCTCTCATGCCTCGAATATCCACGACAATATCCATACTGCGACTGTTCGAGTTAACAACTGCTGACAGACTGATTCACACATATGTCCAGTGTGAAAGCGAGTGCGCTAAAAAAATTATGAGCCTCACACATACTCATACTTAATGAACTGCTAATCTTGGCACCAAACACATCCATCGTACTTGTCTGATGAATCCATCCCTTTATTTTTTTTCTTCAATTACCACAGGGATTTCTCCCATATGCCAATTATCTTCACGGACCGTATATTTTTTTGATACCACGCCTTGATCATATTTGCCTGTGTGCGCACTTCGTCGGTGTGTAGCATTCCCATGCAATGTTAGAAACATTCGCGGTGTGCTAGGGGCATTTTTTCAAAACCCGGAAACTCGCGGTGTTCTGACTCAAGATCGATCACATCGCAAGATAATACGTTACGCAGCAAATCAACTTTTTCACGCGCCTGCGTTATAATATTTCGCGCACGCCAAGCAATGTCGCGTAAATTTGCACATGTTTTTCGACATGTCACATCACCTTCGTACCACTCCAATCCGTGAAACTCGAGCGTTAAAAAGCGATTTTGCCTTTGCGCAACCTCGGATAATTCAGAAAAAGCGTACGGAGGTGCAACGATCCAATGCATCATATTCGGACTGATTTCTTTTTTTTCTTCGCAATGTCGACGAAAGACCAAAAGCCGACAAAGGCAGTGTAATTCGATCCTTCACACGTGCATGCGACTATCCAGAGAAGTCAGCAATTACTTGCCGAGAAGAATCGATTTCAAGGACATTCTCATATTCTGCATATACGATATAATTTACCGTTGACTTGAGCGCTTCCTCGGATCGGACTTCAATCCTCACATTACCGTGTTTTATTGAATTCCAATGCGAGCAGCTGTTTGCCGAAAGATCGGGAGTCAGATTAAAAGCAAACAGACAATAACCATTTGGATAATTTCCACGATCTATCGAATTACCCTCGTTGAAAAAATGTATTCCCGTACCCGAGAATAATGTTTGGTACGCGTCTACATAAAGCTCATTTTTGGTAAAGTCCGGTTGCAAAGGTCGACAAAGAATTTGCAATCCACCCAAATATACAGAGAAATAATTAATTTTATAATTTTAAAAATTAAACGGATTGAGGTTATAATTTCCGTTAAGCGCTCTATTATCGACAAATCCGATAATTAGTCATTTTGGTAACTGACCGAGTACCACATTGTCAATTGATTCTCCGTGTAACTCCAGCGTGTAATGAAACAGCCTTTATCTCGACACGAGTCAGCGGATATTTAGCTGTGGATTTCGCCAAGGCACGAGCGTGGAAGAACGAAATCCCCGGCGCGATTTTTGTTCATAAGTTCATAAGTTTCAACTCGATCAAAAGAGATATACTATTTTTTCATATTTTCAGTGTGTTTGCATCTATCCAGACGCTGAATCCGACACCCAAACGGAAGTTCGAGATATCGTTGGTTCCCATGTGAGTTACCATGCAATAACAAAGAAAGAATGTTTTGCGCCTTGTTCCGTAGGGTATTGTTCATATCACTAATAAGTTTTAACTCGATCACGAAAGTTAAACTATTTTTTTCGTATTCTTAATATATTTCATATTCATATTATTCATATTCATATTATTCATATTTCATATTTCATATTCTTAATCTATCAGGACGGTGGATCCAACATCCAAACGAGGGTTCGATCAATCGTTAGCTCTCATGTGAGTCACGTTGCGATAACAATAAAAGTATAAGATTCGACATGTTTTTTAGGGTATTGTGGATTTCATTGATAAGTTACACCTCGATCAGGAGAGCTATACATTTTTTTTTATATTTTTAATATATTCATATCTATCCGGACAGTGAATCCTGCATTTGAACGAGGGTTCCAGATATCGTTAGTTCTCATGTTGCATTTTATTTTCCAATGTATTGTGCATATCACTGATAAGTTTTAACTCGCTCAGGAAAGCTATACTTTTTTTTCCGTATTTTTAATACATTTTAATGCTTAATCCTCGATCCTGGAATGCAGATCCTGAATCCTGGATCCTGAAACTCGGATCCTGAACCCAAACCCAAACCCAAACTCGGATCCTGAATCCTGAAACTTGGACTCTGGTTCTAGGATAAAAGATTCAGCATCCAGGATTTAGGATCCAGGATCCATGATTCAGGATTCAGGATCCAGGGTTCAGGATCCAGAATTCAGGATCTACGTTCCAGGATCCAGGATTTAGCCTTAAGGATCTAGGGGCCAGGAGCCACTTGATTCAGAAATCGGCGAATCTCTGAAAACAATGAATCGATCTTGTAGCTCGCTGAAACGCCTCGGTTCGCGCTGCCTAGAACGTTCAGATTTCTGAAAAACTCGAAATACATGATATAAAAATACAGGATCTGGGAGCGAGGATTCAGGATCCAGGAACCAGAGTCCAAGTTTCAGGATTCAGGATAAAAGTTCCAGGATCCAAGATCCGGATTCAGGATCCCAGATCCGGATTCAGGATCCAGGAACCAGAGTCCAAATTTCAGAATTCAGGATACAAGTTTTAGGATCCAAGATCCAAGCTACAACATCGATTTCTTGTTTCCAGGGATTCGCCGATTTCTGAATTAAGTGGCTCCTGGCCCCTAGATCCTGAATGCTTAATGCTAGATCCTGGGACGTAGATCCTGAATCCTGTATCCTGAAACTCGGATCCTGAACGCAAATCCAAACCTAAACCCAAACTCGGATCCTGAATCCTGAATCCTGAATACTGAAACGCATATAAATTATAAGAAATTTTTTTAGAATTTATGTGCGATAACAATCCGTTTGAAAAAATCAGAACGCAGAGTTCAACGATAAAACCAATTGACCTATCGAAGTTCAATGTTTTATGTCGAACAAAGAACCAAATATTTCTCAGTTCTATTGATGAGTGTATGCTACTGTTTTTCGTAAAATTTCACACGTTTGAAGAAAAAATTCAATTTACGAAAATTCAATATTGAAAATAATCAAAACTAAATAATTAAAATTGATTTAAGAGAAAATGCATCTTAAAATAATCCTAAAATAATATATATTCTCTGTACATTCGAGATATTAATAATGAGTTTATAAGACCATAGTAAAAAAATCTCTTATAATCCCATTTTTTCACTTTAATGATTGATTAGGCGCAAGAATATTCGCCTGTTCAATCATTGAAGTGAAAAAATGGCATTATAAGAGATTTTTTTACTATGGTCTTATATGACGGCCTCTCGGGCGCGCCGATATAAAGGTGCTTGGAAAAAACGGAAAGCGCGGGAAATTATGAAACCCGGAGACATCGAGCCCCCTTCTATTCCGAACGACGCCGTATGTCGTCAAGCAAAAATGGAAGCTGTCAACGCGAAAATTGGTGTAAAAAGAAGTGACGCACGTGATATAATCAGAGCGATCGAGCAGATGTCACAAGCGAAAGAATTTAATGGCATAATCCGGCACGTTAGTTCCATGCCATTTCTTACGATTTATTGTTCTGATGCTCAAATGAATGCGTATAAGGAGTATTGCCGCTTGCCAAACAACTTTTCGACCATTAGTTTGAATTTCGTTTCTATAAACAATTACGCTTGCATAATTTTAATTGTATTTTTTTTGAGCGCCCGCAGCGCGGGGCCCCGTGCGCCGTTTCGGCCATGGCATCGCGCCGCTCGGCTACTAGTCACCGCTATACGGAAAGTCCTGTTTCGAAGGTCTTTTTTCAAATGGGTCGTTGAGCTGAACCAGGCATCGGGAAAATATGAAAAAAATATCACCTTATTCCACGAAATGTCCTCTTTCACAATGTGTGATGAAAACATTTTTCTATTGATTTTTCGTGGAGAAATATGCTTGTCAATTAAAATTCAGTCCGTGTTCCTTTTCTTCTAATTTTTTTTCTTTTTACTGCCTCCAGAATTCTAAACCCGTCGATGATATTTCTTATCGAAGCACGAACCACGTTCAAACAAAAAGTAAGTATTGTTGTATGGAATCGGCTTAGATTCGGCCAGTATTTCCTGATGTTATCGGAATGATTTTGTCTCAATTTTACGTTTCGATCCCAATGCGGATCCTCTTCAGAAATGTATTTTATCTATAAGTTCGTACAGTGTGTTAATAGTGTAAAAAACCTTAGTATATAACATGTATCGTTGTTCGTGGTTTTGTACAATAAGTTGATAATATAAATTATGTAGATTTTGTAATAGTATAAATTATGTAGATTTTGTACAATAAGTTGATAAAATGGATTTTGTAGTATACAATATGTATAATTGTTAGTGACTGTAGTTTGAATATTTTATGTTAATAGGTTATGTAATCTGTCGAATAGGTTACCTGAATGTTTCTATGTGATTCGGGCTTCATGTTTGTGAATTTCGAGGATAATCCCTTAGATTTATTGAAGTAATTCAATAAATTATGTGGTGTCAAGACAGAGGATGGATATCGTTCTGGCAATTTCGTGATTTGATTGTCGTTGATTGAAAACGATCGTTTTTTTGTAAACGTTTTCATCTGTATGAATTATTGATTTTCGGTGAAAATTTTGTGAATGAATGATTTTTACTATGAATAGATAAGATGTTGAACTTAGATAAAGTTGTGATAATTACCAATTGTGGATTTACCGTTTGGATAGATATAAGTATATTAAATATGCAAAGAAAAAAGTATAGCTCTCCTGATCGAATTGAAACTCATCAAAGATACGGACACTATCCTACAAAACACGGAGCAATTCATACTTTCATTGTTATTGCATCGTGACTCACATGAGAACCAACGATATCTCAAACCCTCGTTTGGGTGCAGGATTCACCCACGTTGACTCAGTGCCGTATGTAGATCATTTTAATTTTGTGTTCCTTATGACATTGATCACGTGAAATAAATTAATTTAATGTTGTTTTAGTTTAGATGATATTTAATGCTTGTAATACTGAATGTGAGATGCAATTTTGCGAGTATTAATGTATGATATTTTAGGTGTTATTGATATGTTATAGTATTGTGTTATATATGCAACTGAGTTTGTCAATATCTGTTCTAAAATTAATTGCGTTCGTATGTGATTTTATTTGTATCATTTCTAAAATTAGTCGTTTTTCTAACCATTCTTCTGTGTTCAATATTTTAACATCGTCAAATTTAAAATCGTGTTTGTTTTCAATTCCGTGTTTGGCAAGAGCAGTGTGTGGTCCATCTTTATGTTTCAAGCTGTTTTTATGTTCGTTTATTCTAGTTATTAGGTACCTTTTTGTTTGACCAATGTAAATTGAATCGCAATCATTGCATTCTATTTTGTAGACGACGTTTGGGTTTAAGTAAGTATCATCGATTTATCTTATTAATCAATATCATCAATGCTAATATCCTCAATAATTAATTGTTCGTTTCAGTGCTGAAACTCGAATCGCCGAACCTTTCACGATGTAAGTACTTTCTTTTACATGACCAATTAAAGACACTGAGCACTCCTTATAACTGACGTCTGCTTTCTTATTTACAGACGTAATCACGGAGCGTTCGAACGGCATTATTAAATGTGAGTGATTTTTTAGATTATTTTTTTCCTGTAAATTTCGACCAATGGAATTGCACCATTCGTTTTACTTTTTTCAGCATCTGTGTTTGAGTCGTCGCTTAATTTAGCGCAGCCACTGCGCCGGCGATTAACCAACGAATGTATTATTCTGTTAAGATCAGCGCGCACATCGTCTCCGCTTTATTATAATGTTATTAATAGAGCGGTCTATAGTGGGATCAATGAGACGTCGCACGAGTAATCGTAACTTTATTATATCAAACGCAAAAAATAAATTTCGTAACTTAGTTATTAACTGGTGATTTTTTCTTATTTCAGTCCCGTCACTGTGAAATGCAATACTGTTGCATCATCGATGAAGAAGTTTTCCGCTGATTGTTTATTTTCGCGCCGAACATCAAAAGATCCGGCAACAGCAGAATTTACCAAACAAGTACGTATTCACTGGTTTATTTGGTTTAATTATGTGCGGGAGTCCCTGCTTTCAGGGACTAGCGAGAATCCATGCGGGACACTTTTGTCCCGCATGGATCTACTGTCACACAGGAGATGGAAATCCTCATTGATACTAATATTTCTATTATAACCTGTCGTATTTTATTTTATTTTAGTTCAACAACTTTAAAAAGTTGAGCACTGATGCAGCCATGAGACAAAATGAATCTCTGGCACGTACAAGGCGTAATCGCATTTCCACGCTATTCAAGAGAAAACACTCTTGATTGAACATATCGCAATGTAATCGAATATATCGCAATGTAAATGCCCGAGCAAATAGATCGTTTTCCCCGCTGACAACAGCTCCTTCGATTCCCTTAGGCCAGAATTATTTTCCCCACCCGTATCATCCATAGCTCCGGGCGTATCATCGTGCCACAATACCGAGGTGAGATGCGAATTTTTAGCGCTCGGTCCATAATTTAATAATGTCTCTATTGAGACGGCCCTGGCAAGCCAGGGACCCCAAAGCGCAAACTACGGCACTACGTAACATGCCAAAAACACGAAATCCGTGAGCCAAGGAAGAACAAGCCGGGGGATGTCGACATAAGGCACCAATCGGCAACACGACGACGACATCAAGCGCCTATCAGAGGGCCCGAAGATCACGCGACCTGTGAACGGCAAATCACAAAATATTAAAAACACGAAATACACGCCAAACACAAACACAACGATGGGGACGAAACAGCCAATGTGGCAAAACGAGCACCGGGGAAACTGGGTATAAAAGGGCCACCAAAACCGAGGAAAGGCACTCGAGAACGAGCCAGACTGCGAGCGATACCTTCTGGCATTAAGTAAGAAGGTAAAGCCAACAGTTGAGCCATTCACGATAAAGAGGACAGAAAGTGGCCCTGGCAACGCGTCCAGAAGACGGTTGACAGCCGAGGTACAAAAGGAGAGAGGGTCGCTGCGAAAAGCGACGATGGAGGCAACAGTTTGCTCGGCAAACGTATGCAACGAGAGGGAGAGGACGGGATAGACGACACGTCACGCACACACACACTGTCACGAAAAAGTCACTAGGATGATTTCGAGCCCAAAGAAACACTTTGGAGATATAAAAATCACACGAACATACAGCGGAGAAGGCCAGAAATAAAGTAAAAATCCCGCAGGCCGGGGAACAGACCGGAACACAAGAAATCACGGTTGAATCGAGAGCGAGGGACACACACACACACCAACACCAACCCAAGGGCCACGTGACGACGCCACACACAAAAAAACAAAGAAATCCAGGGTATTTCAACCCAGGAGTCTTGCACAGCGAACCGCAAGAGACGAGACGAACACACGGCCGATATCATCACAAGAAAACACAAACATACACGAGAATAAAACCAAATCAACAAAGAAATCCAGGGTATTTCAACCCAGGAGTCTTGCACAGCGAACCGCAAGAGACGAGACGAACACACGGCCGATATCATCACAAGAAAACACAAACATACACGAGAATAAAACCAAATCACGCACCAAAAGGCGACGACGTGAAGGAACACGCCGTCACCGCACCAAGAACCGCCGCCATCTTGTGCCGGGTATTCAGCAATCGATTAAACATCGACCACATCGATCCGGGGGAAATCACAGGGAGAGCGCCGGCCAATCAGAGCAGCGCGACATCAAGGAACGGTAGAACGAGGTACGTTCATCCCCACCACGCAGCGATCCAGCGGCAAACACGGAGAGAGAGAGAGAGTAGCTGCCAATCAGAGCAGTGCTCACAGCGCGAGAGCGTCCGCCAACCCGAACATCGTGAGAGCACAGCACGGTGCAAGCCGGGAAGCAAACACGCGGGACCCCCCCACCAAGCAGCCTACATTCGCGAGAAGCTGAGCGAGAGGATCACGAACGAGAGAGGGCAGCAGTGTACAACGGCCAGCCAACCACAACACCGAGCCAAAAGCCCGCCCAAATATTATTTTCCAAATCCACACAAACGACTTTACGCTGCGCAACCTGTCAATATACGAATAAACAATTATGACTAATCAGTTTAAGTCAGAAGATAAATAAATTTGGAAGTTTCACCCTAAACTTGGTCTATCGCGCTTTATTTCCGAGTCGCGATCCGAATCCTGCCGGTACGTCAGTGCACTACCGCATAAATTAATGATAACGATATTCGCTACCGTTACACTAAATACGCGCGATAAGCGTATGCATTATTAGGCGGAGAGACCAATTTTTTATTTAAATAGACATTAACTTGATTGAATAATGAATGCAAAAAATAGTTCACGGGACCAATTTCAGGCATTTTTTCTGTAAGAGCTGTTTTTTCACTCGTGCTTGCGATATTAGGTTTTTTTATTTGTACGCGAAGACTGAGCACAGTGTGGGCGAGATCTATGTACTCGTCACCTTGACCAGGCACGACAAATTCTACGGGGAAGTTATCGGTAAGTGATGAGATTGGTTTGTAATAAGCCCAGTTTGATCCCTCAATCGTAGTTTGCGTTGGAGAAAGAGAAAACAGCTCAAGTTCGGATTTCTTGCACTCGCACGAATGCACATGTAGAAAACCCATTTTTCGCTTACGCGAAAATATCAGCTATAGTCCGTTGAATTTTTCATTTTATTTTTTTATTTTTTTTCGACGTTTTCTTCTTTTTCGTGCTGTTGATTTTCTTCTTCTTTTTCGGAGAGAGACGTCGCTTAACACGTCTACTGGTCGAATGTCAGGTGCGCGAAATTTTCCGCTTCTTATATCCTGATCCCTGCATCAATCGGTCAATTTTTTCCTAGGCCTTCCGTTTCAAATTACTTCCTGATTCACGCACTCTTGCGCGAAAAAAATCTTTATGCGTCATATCTCTCTGTAGCATATCCCCGGCGATATTCGTACCGGCACGCATCGCCTCTTTACCCACAGCTGTCGCGCCTTTGCGCAGGAGTTGTACAACACGACGAAAAAGCCCTCCGAGAAAGCTTCCAATCCCGTGACTGCGCTGATTGGGTGTGCCAATGTAAACGTGGCTAATTCCGGCGTATCCTCGTCGACCCAAGCCGATCTGTAGATCGTCGCTATGAATCTCGTCACCGTCGTAATAATATTGCTCCATACAGACTTGTTAGTGCAGTCGTTTAAACTGCAACGTCACCGTCAACGTTCCGTAGGCGAATGGTACAGGTTTGCCAAACTCGTCCCTTATATCGATCTCGATCGTGTGCAGATTATTGCGAATAAGTGGGATATAGCGTTGTGCGGGAAGATATTTTATTCTGGTTGTGCTATATTCTCCGACTCCGTCCACTGGTACGACGCGTAATAATGGTGCCTGTATATCGCCAATGATGCTCGATTCACATATATCCGAATAGATAAATAAACTATCCGGAATAGCACGAGAAAGCGATCCGGGATAAGGACCTTGGAACGATTGCTTTGGCCCTAAAGCCAGATTTCTCAGAGCCTAGTCACCCAGGCCTAGCAGTTGCGCTATAATCGGAGAGACACGAAAATCATGAAACGCAAATCATCGCATATTCGTGAAACTCAAACCCGACCGTTGGGCTTAAGGTTGAAGTGAAAATGGCCGTATACACATGTTTCTTTGTTAATACAGGCGAGTAAAGTATCGATAGAGGAATATATCCCGCTGGGCACAATATCGAACTTTATTGCTCTGCTCGTATGTTCATTATGACCAGATTTATCGTAGTCTCCATCTTCGACGATTACTCTATTTTTCGATTGAAGGATATGGAGGAAAGTCATTGGGTAGCTAATTTCTGCTAGCAAAACTGCCCAATCTCCTTCCAATCGTAATTGTCTCGGTAATTTTGTAGTATATTTTGTCGTCATATTATCCGGAAAGTATTCCATACTACTGTTACTCGGTAATACGACAAAGAAAAAATTATTTTCTCGTAAATTTATGCTGTCAATTATCGGGTTTTACTCTCGCGAACACATGTCAATTCCTCGGTATTAAAAATACCGTCGATAATTTCGTTATCGAGAAATATATACGATTGGGTTACGATTTTTGGATATTCGATCGATTTTAAATCATTCGTTGCTCCATCCACGTTCGTATCCTTTCGCGAATGCTG
The DNA here is from genome assembly GCA_946863875.1 of Alloplasta piceator. NCBI lineage: Eukaryota > Metazoa > Arthropoda > Insecta > Hymenoptera > Ichneumonidae > Alloplasta > Alloplasta piceator. The sequence continues at coordinate 13,997,995 of OX333081.1, read as the reverse complement.
CTTTGGCACTACTGATTCGCACCACATCACCCACCTTATGTTTAGGCATTTTTTTCGCTTATGCGTCTATCGTTGAGCAAGATTTTGTCGCGCCTCGGCGGCGTTTTCTAAAGGCACCTCAGCCGGTTGTAATCTCGTTCCACTGTGGCGAGCATGATTATAGGCATTTACAATTTTTTGCAACACATCGATGCAACGTTTGTTTCGCGTATGTGTGAAATAACACCACATTCTTTCTTTCAACGTGCGATTAAATCTCTCGGCGATCGCGGCCGTTACGTCGGGATTACGCACCGCGCGGAAAAAAATATTTTTTCCTTCAAAAATTCCTGAAAAGGTTCTCCGATAAACTCCTTGCCACGATCAGTTTGCAGCCGATGAGGCACTCTATTTTTACTACAAGCGAGTATTCGTGCAAAAGCTCGGGAAACATTGACACTCGTTTTATCGCTCAACGGCTCGACCCAAGCGTATTTGCTCAATACATCAATCACTACCAAGAGATATACGAAATTATCATTATACGTTGCGATTGATAGAAGATCGGCTAAATCTGCCTCTTTAACATCGTCGATATTAATCACATTATATGTACGACGAGGAAATTTATGCCGTACAAATCGATGCATGTTATACGAATCTTGTGACTCAAGCTATGGCAATAAATTTTTCTTATAAATTCTTTTATCGATAATGGCATGTTTGAGAGTTTGCATGCGGGGAAAGGATGATGGATGAGCAGGATCATGATAAATTTTATCAAGGATCTTCATAATTTAAGCGTTGTCCAAGCAAGGCGTCGTCTTTTTGGCTTGTTATTATCCGACAGCTTATGTCCACGGCCTTGCTGATTCGCGAGCGTTTTATCTACTTCTTTGTCATCCGATTCCTCAGCTGGTCCAATGTAGAATGCAGTGCCGCTCGTCTCTCCCTCGCCGTCGTTATCGCTGCTGCTGCTGCTGCTGCTGCTGAGGCCGATGCTCTTGACCGTCTTTGGCGATCTAAGACGCTTACGCGGTGTCGAAGTCACAGATGAGGGGGCAGTCTCTTCTCGCAGCAATTCCAGATTTTCTGTGAACTCCTGTAGCATCTGTATCTTCCAGAGGAGTTCGGCAAAGTGAGCTCTGCCCTCAGGTTTTGCCCTTTTTTCCGCGTGCATTGCGTCATTGCATCAACGATGTTTGAATTTGGAATTCTCGTACCACCAAGAGAAACCACGCCATTCCTGTCCCAACTGATTTTTTTATTGGGCGGAGTATTTCTATGCAAATTGCGCAATAATAATTTTGCCTTTGTTTGAAATTTTTTTAATACACTATCGATAATCAACGTATCGTTCAATTAGGATTTAACGGCATCGATTTATGCCGTATTACCAGCGTTGATATTATTTTCGCGAATTTTCGATATTTTCACACTGATAAGCACTCCACTTGTCTCTCTCGCTCTCGTACAGATGAGAGTTTAATATTTCATGTATTTCTGTATCGAGGCGCGAGAGCGGTGTTCCGTTGGTATGCACGGTATTGCCGCTCAGCTGTGTAGCTGACTCAGCGTTTCCTTGCTGCGACTTTTGCTCGCCTAGTCTCTGTATATTATCATGAGGAATGAGAACCATTTTTCTAGCATGCCCCATGATTAATATACCGCAAAACAGGAATTGACAGATTTTTGAAAAATGTCGAACTGTTTTTTTTTGCAATTAAACGCCGTTTTCCCACCCAACTTCATTTGTTTTTCAGGTAAACAACGAAGAAGCGTAGCATGACGGCGCAAACGTTTTCGTTGGCGATCATTGAGCTTGACATTTCCGCGTAAAACATTCAACGCACACTCGCATATGCTACGTATCAACGACGTATCGGCTATGCGCGAAATCATGTGCAATTGCGTCTGCGTAAGATAACACAATGCGTGTAAAAGAGTGCACTGTTTTTTCCCGAGAGCTCCTTGCTCAGCCATTACAGCCGCATTACTGGTACATCGAGGGTAGAGTCTCGAATTTTTATTTCTTTTCATGGTACGTAGACATAATAATACTTATCATCGGGAAATACGCAGGCGCGGAAACGACAATTATCGGGTGTAGATTGTTTGAGATCGAACAATAGATACCCATGGGGCGCTGCAGTCGCATCGAAATACACCTCTTGGACGAATCGCGGATTTTCCGGACACACCATTTGCGAGCGATCTCGTGGATTTTTAAATACGACGATATAATTTGCGTTCAATGATATATCACGCTGTCCATGTCCTTGATGAAAAAAATTTTGCGTGATATAAATTACGCTGAAATTTTTATGAAGTCTACCCTTTGTAAATAAATCGACGATGCTATTATTCGAAGCTTCGCGCATGAGATCATCGATGACGATGAGTTTCGGGCGTTGATCATTCGAAAAATCCGCTGACTGGGGTAATCCTTCGCGAAATTCAATTTTTCCCTCATATTCCGTACAACCAGGCTGCCATTCCGAGTAATAAAAAATCACGCCTTTAAATGATTCATCCGACATTTCACGTATGTAGTAAAATGTGCGACAATAATTTACAAATTCTTTACCAAAGTCAAGTTGATATTTCGAGCTCTTCATTTCATTGTACCATTTCAAGAAATTTTCGCGTGCCTCTGCAAACATTGTATCGGGTGAATAATATTCGATAGATGGTAACGTCCCGATATAATTTTGATTTTCCGGTAAATTGAATAAATGCGGAAATGTTCCTTTTGTAACTGTTCCAGCGAAACTGAATGCTTTTGATAGTGCGCTGAGCGACATCGGAAGATAATTTAAACTATCGAGAAAAGCAATATTTCCGACACGCATGGGGATAATTTTCGTACCATTCATTATTAACGTTGGCATTTGAGTCTTTTTATTCTCGATTAGATAACGAAGAATAAATCGGCCGTCGAATCCCCTAGCATCATGCGCAATGCATACGATTTTTGAGAATTTCGAATTAATAGCCAGCTCTACGAGAGCAGCAATTGGCTCGTTTGAAAATACGAGCTCGCGTTAACCGCAGATAGAACATGGATTTTCTATATCGAGATCATCGAGACACGTCAAACATACTCGCTGCGCGACACAAAGATTTTGCTCATGTACACGTGTCGAATTATTGCCTGGTAAGCAAGAATGTTGCTGTGTTTCGAAATCATAAGAAATAAATTGCAGCGATAGAATTCCTTCTTTTTTGCCCACACGGTTTAAATCATTTGTTCCTTTGACAGGAGAAATATAGCACTGGTGCGAAGTTGAGCGCATAAATTTACTCGTAGTGCAAAAAAATATTCCACATACATGCTCACGCTTGGATGAATTTGTAATTAGTTGATTACATTCACGGCATACTTTTAAAGCCTCACATACGCTCAATTCGCGTTTAGCGCGACAACCTCGTCCTCTACTATTTTTCGGTAGCTTATGCAGCACAAAACATTCGTCTCCGAAAAACATGCGATTACAATCAGCACATTCCTTGAGCACAGCTCTATCGCTCCTGCATGCCACCGATTTACAACGAGGACATTGTTTGGAGCAGCGATGCTTGCGTACTCGCGTATATTTGGTGTTACAATCTACGCGAAAACCTCGACTACCTAAAGCCCCGGCAAGATTAAGAATTGGTTGAAAATGCGATGAGCGTTTGTAATAAAGTATGTACAACTCATGCTCGATATACCCACGCGCACCGATTACAATTTCTCGCCCATCATAAAGAGATCAACGCGTTTTCCAAAAGTCAAAAATTCGTATACTACAATCGCGGCGATGGCTTCATGCGCCAAGTATTCTTGAAATTTATGAACTTCGTGTATACCACATCCCCGCTCCGGTATTTTTACGCGGGCATTACGTACAAGCTCCAGAGCTTTGACGCATTGATACTCCCGACGACCATTCCGAATTTTCGGCCAATTTTTCCGCAATTCACCCGATCGAACCTTGCCTCGTTGAGAGTAAACCAGCGAGGCAATGATCGAACGGGGTATACATAAATTATCGCGATTTTGAATTTTCAGAATCGAGCGTTCAGCGACACCCTCGTGCATGAGACGATTACCTGCACCCCCCACGACACCGCGTATCACACTCACCGTCATTTCACACACACCCTTGTCCAATCTAAATTCTCGAGCACTCTGCGCAATGCCATTTATAAGCGTCCAAATATCATTCGCTGAAAATTCACGCACCGGTCGAAAAGAAATCCATGCTGGTCCATGAGTTAAAGCTGGTGCTGTGAAGGTCATCTCCAGGTAATCGTGTGGTTGACAAGAGTTCGTGTGATGCGTGAGTACATCTCGTATCGCGCCATCCAACCACGATAAGTGTTCGGTGTTCGCAGAGGGTGGTCGTACGTGAAAACTGACTCGCCGTCCACGAGATTTAAAACGGCGAAAATAGCACGTATCTTCAGAGACAATGATGAATCGCTGCCCAGGGGGTAAAATATCCCTCTCGTCGCGATCATTGTCATCGGCAGCACTATCTCCAACTTGAATAACTGTAATAAAACGAAAAATATATTTTCATTATTCAAATAGAATGATAAATAACTTATCGAAATTAAACAATAAACGATATATACTTCTACCACTCAAAGCCATCGACAGCATAGGGGTAGCGATTTTGCATTACGTATTCTTGCTCTACTGCTCTTCTGAATCATCAAAGGATGATGTCTTTGCAACACTCGACCACTCGATATTAGCGGAGCTTCTTCCGAAGAATATCCTTTATATGTTAGGAAAATATTTATACAAGCACGCCTCGTGTTAAATTTAAAAAGGAATAAATATCATATCTGAATCAACATCGGATTCTTCTTCTTCTTCTTCTTCTTCTTCTTCTTCTTCTCCTTCCTCTTTTTCCGTTTCCCCGCGTTGTCTTCTTCTTCATCGTCCTCTAACACGACGACTTCAATCTCGCCGTAACTTTCGTAATTTGGAAAGGAACTTGTTGATGAGCCGTTTGAGGAAGATGGTGGTGGTGGAGAACAAACGCATCATGGGCCTGCTAACGCCAGATTGCGCGGATGAAGACATGAATCCTCGATCAATAAATCGTAAGGACGGTAACGATTTTTCGACGCATCGAGCCAAAATTCTTTAGTTTCATCGGCTTCATTGCTCTCACGTTCCGATTCAGATTTACCTCCTCCGTTGAAATCGTATGTCTCCGCATCAACCAAACTCATATCTTCATACCAATACACTATTGAATTATATAAAATTCAAGTAAGAAAAAAATCAACTGTCACACGCGTTTAAATAATTTAAAAATTACAAAAAACTTAGGGCGTTCTCTGAATATCGTTTGAAATATTGGATTGGAAGACCATCCCCGTCTTCGAATTACTCTCACCAACGAATCAATCAAAGGTTGAGATTGAAAATATCCTACGTTGAATGCCTCGAGAATTTGACTTTTCGAGCAATAGTATAATGCTCCACGAATTTTTCGGAGAACAACACGAGCATGCATATAATTAATCAACATTTTGTAATTTTCGAAAGGCCATTTTGTAGCCAAGAGCGGGTTTCGATCAATTAAATAGCGTAATTAATTAAGAAGGACGCTACGCTGTATAATCCGGACCATGATGAAAAAGAAACGATCGCAATGTCGGTTGCAAATAAACTGCCAAGTTTTGATAGAGTCTCCTCCTTTTAATATGTCAGGAATATCAGAGGAGAAATTTTATTTTATATATGTGTCCTTTCTTATTGTGAAGAAAAAGAACGTGTTGGTAGGGCTATTCTTCAATGCTGAAATATAATCGTAAGCAAAGCATCTATAGCATAAAAGAATGAGCTCATTTCACTGCAGTTTCTGAGGTATTAAAATATAACTTGAAGCATCAGTATTAATGAAATCAAACAACGACACTCTGTATTAAACTCACGGAAAAATTATTATTTTTATAATAATATTACCGATAAGTCTTCATGATGCCGAGTAAACGGTTTCATTTTTATCGTAATTATTATTCGTCGCAAATGCGCAGGCTATAAAAACTTAATAATTACCATAAATTCGCCAATTGTGTTAATTTTCATTCATGAATATCGATATTCATGTATTTCCGTATTTATAAGGCGTGGCAAATAAAAATGATGGCTGCGATACAAGCATTTGAAAAACTGCATACGATCAGTTTCATGATGGCTGCTGACTAATTCACGGTGATGATTGGTACAGCGTATATTATATACAAGAGAGCCACGGCTTCCCTCTCCACGATAGTTTTCCTCACACCACAAAAGATGGTCAAGGAATATTATCGCAATGTAGAGAAGAACAACGAGGGGAACATAGGGCAGGCGAGGGCGCTAAAGCGCTGCAAACACGTTTTTTTGCTGAAAAAATGCAAAAAATTATATTAAAAAATTAAAGTATTCGAATTGACACTTCCATTGGTTAGAGGAGGTTCTAGAGATATTATAATCCCAGGATTCAAAATAGCTCCCGTTTGAACCCTGGAAGATACAAATGTTTTTCTCCAATTTTTGAAAATCCACCCCTCTTTTGGTAATACGTATCGACCATGAATGAATAGAGGACATATTGGTGGTATAATAATCCCAGGATTAAAAATCAATCCCATTTGAACCCTAGAAGATACAGGGGTTTTTCACCGATTTTTGAAAATTTACCGCTCCTTTGAAAATAAGGATCGATAGCACTGAATTAAGAATATCAATGGAAAAAGGACATATTGAAGGTATTACAATCCCAGGATTCAAAATCGATCCCGGCCATATCTACGAAGATAGGTCCTTATTACGGAATAAAATTTTTCTCGATGCAGAGCAGAAAACAAATTTTCAAGAAGTAGAGACAATAGCAAACTTTGAATGATTTTGCGATGGTCTCGAGACGGTAATATGATAAATGCTGAGGCAAGCATTTCTTTTGATTTAATGCCGATATTGTATTTATTATCCTTGAAAAAATATATGCATGTGTGATTGGCTAACTGTCTAGTCATTGGCAGTAGCGGCTAAATTGATAGTGTAAGGGATATCTCAAAATAAATAAATAATTAGACCCAAAAAAATCAAATCAAATGAATAAAAACAAATCAAATGAATTTTATTCAATCACAAAAAAAATCAAATTATTTAATCGGGCGCCAGCTAGTTTAACGGTCCAGCAACCGGTACAAAAGAAAAAGGAACGCGAAGAAAAACCATAAATTATAATAATAATTCCCGAAGGAGTGCAAAACAAATTACACAATGATAATAATCCTTAATACTATATGAGCGCGGAGAAAAAAAGAGATCCAAAATATGGACGACAATGTTTCGTCGCGCGAAGAAAGGAATGACGCAATAAGGGTAAGGGAGGGGGGAAGAGGGGATACGGAAGGTCAGGGACGCTAATCTCAAAATTCGCTAAATGATCGGTATCGAATATCTCAGGGTTTACGGTTCGGGGGTTCGTTGACTCTACGACCTCTTAATAATTACCGTGATACGCAATATATAACAAAACCTATCTAAAATCACGAATTCTCAAACAATGCGAAAGAAGGGGAGGGGGAACTCTACGACGCGTACGCCACGATACCGCAGCAAAATCTCGATACAATACTTTCGGGGAAATAATCGTTCTACTCACTCTTTTTCTCTTTTCCATCTCACAATACTTCTTTCGCTATTTTCTCCTTCTCTTTCTCGATATTTCCTTTCCTGTTTTCGTCTTTTATTCTCCTTTCTTCACTCTCAAATTTACTACGCAAAAATCTCGAAGAAATGCTCCCGTGGCTTCGCTCACGCGTGGTCTCGGAATGAGGCCAAGATGGCCTCGATTTTACTCGATGATCGAATCGATGGGCGAGGGGGTATCGGAGAGGAGAAAGTCGTCTTCTTCATTTTGCATTTCGCGGTGAGGGGAATGAGGGGGGAAAGGTTTTGTAGTTCTCCTTGCCGTCGCGGCGCGGAGCTGGATGTGCTTGATGGTCCAGTGCTGCCGCCTCGTGCCTTTATGTCGAAGCTGCGCGCTCGCCGGCGATCGTCTGTCTCTCTCGTTTTCGTGATACTTTTCGTCGTCGTCGGGAAAATCTCAGCTGTCACCGGTGCACAGCTCGACGAAATAGTTTTGGATTTATTTCCGAGGGTCAGTCGCCGTTTTGATCGGGACGTCATCCCGGAAAAATATAGTGTTGTCTCGGTGTTTTCTTGATTTTGTCATGGCAAATGTCAACTGGCTCGAGCGATGGAAAAATCGTCTTCGAGGCCGTGATGTCGTCTAGAAGTTCTCGGCGACCAAAATGCTGCAAATTGCTCGCTAGACGGAGAATTGTTGCTCGTTGGTCGCTTCTTCGATATGCTGGAGCAGTGCGGTAAGAATCAAAATATTTTTGGGATTTTTCTTGGGAGGTTAAGATATTTATTTTTGACTGGGAGAAAGGGAAAATTATTTGGGCAATTTTTCAAGGGCGTTAAGGATGTTTTTCGATGAAATTAAACTCTAATTTAAAATACGCAATCAAATCTAACAATATTTTGGTTTTCTTTCAGGTGTCGTGGCGGATCCCGAGACCGCCGTTGGAAAAATAGTGACTTTTCGTCACAACTCCACCCTGCCAAGAGGGAAGTTTATCTTCAGAACTTTCATCTGACTCAAAATAAATCTAAATAACACTCTTTGGCTTATTTTCTTTTCCTTATTCCTTATGATTATTCCCCGTTTACTCCGTTTGTTGGAGATGAAATTTTTTTTTCAACGCTTCACATTAGTGCTCTTTTGACGCTGCAAATATAATTACTCTACTCGAATATCACAGAGAGTTTGACTTAACGCGTCATTGTTTATCTTAGGAATATCACAGGAAGCGTCAGGTTTTTCTATTGGGGTTACTTTAATCAGTCTTTTAGGGATTCAGTCTTTAAATTTCGTCAGGTACTTGATACGACTTGAGGGTGGGGATTTCAGATCCTCAAACAAGTGATGTTGGGACTCGGGGATGGAATAGTGTTTTGAGTATCAGGGAATGGAATCGTTTTGGGGTCTCGGGGGCTAGGATTTGTTTCAGGTATCGGAAAATGAATGGATTGTAGGGAGTGCGGGATGCGATCGTGAGGGGAAGGTGTTTTGGATGGGATTTAGCGGGGATGGGGACGGTTCTCGAGGCGGTTGGGGCAGTTTCGGATGAAGTGAAAAATGGAAGTGCATGACCAACAGCAGCGAGGCAGTGGCCATGGGATGGGAGCGGGAGCGGGTTAGGGCGATTTTTGGAATTCAGCGGGAAGTGTAATTTTAAGGGACATGAGTGCGGGAATAGTGGAGTCTGGAGATGGGAATGATTGTGGACGGGGGATGCGAGGGAGATCGAGGAGAGAAGGGATTTTGGGTTAGAGGATCGATGAGTCTGATTCTGGGTTTTTGGGAAAGCGGGGGTCGGTGGTTTGCGTGGTGGAGTTGGTAGTTTAGGGGTCAGAGTCAGTTGGCAGACTGGGGAAGTGGAGAGAGAGGGTTGAGGAGGTTCATTGATTGCGGAGTTCCTCCGATCATCGGATGCGGTCGGAGGGGAGCCAACCCCCGCGGCCTCGTGACTGCGTGGGAATGAAGGCGGTCTTAGGGATTGCTCCCAAGCTTGGGGAGGATTTCGAGAGGTCCAGGGAGTCGTTTTGAGGAGCAGGGATAGGGATTGGGGATGGAGGGTTGGCACGGCGTATCTCGCGGTATCTAACCACGAGATCGTCTATCTGGATGGTTCGGGGGAACAAGGATCGGGGAGGATTAAGGACGAGGGAGTCAAAGGCGCAGGATTCGTCGCTCCTGATCGACCGGTGGGTCTGGGCCCCTCCGAACTGCCCTTTTTCCTCTCCCAGATAGCCGATCGGGGCGCGATACGGGCCCCGCCCGGGTGGTCCGGCTCCTCGTGGGCCTCTCTTCATCATTAATCTCTTGTTCCTGTAAAATAGTTGTATCTTGTGAAGGTCTCTTCGGTCTCATCAGCGGGGTGTAAGCTTTCAAATCTTTAATGTGACATTTCGCAATAATTCGGCTATCCCGGCCCTCTAATTCGTAAACTACTGGGGATAGAACTGTTTTAATAGTGTACGGTCCGTTATATCAGGGTGCTAATTTTGCGGCAAAGTTCTGCGCGCCGGACGATAATACTCGATATTTTCTTAATACTTGGTCTCTTACTTTGAATCGGGTGTTTCTACGGTTTTGATTGTAATAATGGGCTTGCCGCGTTGCGGCTTGTTCTAAATTTTTGTGTACCTAATCATGAATGAGGGAAAGTCTCTTCATTCTATCAGACCAGACGTTGGGATCTCCAGGGGTAATGTAGCGGGAAGGGTTTCTATCTCGAAGACTTTTTACAGGACGAGGGTTACGTCCGAAATTCAAAAAGGAAGGGGTCATTTGGGTGGATGATTGAACAGCGGGGGGTTCATCGCGAAACATAATTCGGGGAGATGTCATTTCCTTCTCAATGGTTCACGATTCTTTTTGAATACACGCTGAAGTAGTTGCTTTTCATTGCCGGCATTAACATTTTTCGGTTTCATGCGAATAGTGTGATGCGTGGAATTGATATAGTCAGTGAGTAAACTATCGAGAATATCGATCCATTTCTACTTGCCGCGTAAACTGAATTGCATTCACATTTTATTTTTCAATGTGCGATTGAATCGTTCGCAAATGTCTCGCCAATAATTCCAGTTCCACTGCACTTTTATAAAGCTCACGCATAATTAATTTGCAATCATTCGTGAGGTAAGAGGCCAATTTTTCCAGACTACTCGGCATGAAACGGTATGAATCGATGAATCGATAGTGTATGCAAGTACCTTTGACGACTTTTGTGAATGAGATACATTGTTTTTTATCCACGGGCAAGAGGTCTACCCTTCCCTCGAATGCCGTGGCAAATGCTCAAATCGAAAGATGCGAATCATAACCCGAGAGATTGTGGAAGACGATGGGAACTACGTGAGATCTTGTGTAATCTAAATTACAATCCTGATAAGCTGCACCACGAAATTTCCCCGTGAAATGACAATGGTCATGAACTTTCACGCATCCTGCAACAAAGGGTTTTTCACATATGTGACAAATTTTCGCTGATTGAAATTTATGGATATTCTCAGCGTTTAATTGTTCCATCGGTACGACGGTTTTTATTCGCGCATCGAGGGTGCTTGACAATTTCACCAATTCTTCCATAAACCACTTGATACAATCTCTACCACGACAGCTCTTATATTCGATCATTGAATCATCAAACGAACAATTTAAATAATACCCGATACTGTGAGGCGTGTGTTTTTGATAACTGATAGTGCGAGGTGTGTGTTTTTGATTATTCTGTTGCCCAATAATTGGCTCGAGGAGACATTCAAGATCAGCATAAATGACAAATGGCACCCTCTCTTCATAACGAGAATTGATGAATTTAAGAATTGCTTGTTCCGGCCGGGGTAATATGACACGCCATGTTTTATTTATATTGCCGCAGTCGACGCGATGTTTGTTGAGGGTAAATTCCTCTTTGAAGTGACACAGACACCGGTCAAATATCCACGTACGATGGTCATCTTTTGATATTTGAGCGCTGATCAGGCGAGAGAGATTTCTAATCCAAGCGAAATGATGTATCGGTAAGCGCAGTTGAAATTTATCATCGCCAATGCTGTCATCGTCGTCGTCATCGCCGTCGTCGTCCTCACATTCCACAACTAGCAAATGAATTGTCGGTATTTGAGATTCGTTTGCACTTAAATATACCGGCACTATTACACTTTGCCCGTCATCTCCTTTTTTCACGCCAAAGATATTGATGGCCAGCTTATTCAATTCCTCAATTTTTTCCACATTTCCAATGCTTATGGGATAATCGAATCCCTCCCAATTTAGCACTTCACGGAAATGCGGATAAGGTTTTGTCCGTTCTTTATGTCTTGGAGGTAGTGGCGAGATAGCAGTGGTTACGCACCATAAAAAACAATATGGATCATTGTTCTCAATGCTCACCACTGCTCCTTTCCTCTGCACATCCTTTGGTAGACGCAAAAACGTTGAAACACCCCCTCGCAACGGTATGTAGCGATTTACGTTCACGCGCAAGTGTACAATTTCATGGAGCGTCCAACCGGATTCGTTCTCCTCAAAATCTTCAACTTTTGTCGGCAAGATACTTTTTACGGGATTGTCGAACCACTCCACGATATTCGTCGTTGGTAATATTACCGCGTTCGCAGTCTGAAACGCTTTTTCCTCCTCAATAATGTCGGCACTTTTCACGATGCGAAATATGCAAATTAGCGTCACATTAACTTTTAAATTGCCATGAATTCGCCATGATTCAGTTAGCCGCTCGACGATTAGTTTTGCTGCATCATCCAAGAAATCTCCAAAATCTTCGTGCGATGTATTAATCACAAGCCCTGTGGTTATCCTGGATTTAAATGCCGAGTCCATATCCGCCCACTTTTCCGCCAGCGTTCTTAAGGCTGCGATTGTTGCTTGAATGCGCAATTTCGCACCAACATTCAGATCAGACGCTTGCAAAGTTTTACGCAATAGAGCTACATTGCGATCACTGAACGCGATAAACCTCCGCACTTTGACGTTTGAAGGAGGTTTATCTTTGTGCGCAAAATATCCCTTTTTCATGGTCGCCAAAATTCTTTTACACTCTTCCGCGTCCATTTTGTTATCGTAACGTTGAAGACGAAAAAAATGTATGAATGGAAAAAAACAGAGAAATCAACGGAATGCATGATCAACTCGGAATGAAAAAAAATCGAGATCAATAGACCCCAACCTCTCGCCCTCACAATCTCATGGTTCAAAACATACGGACGCATAAGATCCAGAGCGCAAATGAGAGGGAGGAAGAGAAAGAGAGAGAGAGAGAGAGACGGAGTGAAAGAGCGCGAGAGTGAGACGGACCATACATTTAATACTTGAGGAGTAAATTCCGTCACTCTACAAATATATATTTCGAAAATTGTGAACCGATGATCGTCTATGCAGCTATGTGTTGATAATATCCGCATGCGTCGCGACGAAAAGAGTTGAACCTTTTTTGTATACATTTGTATACATCATAAATTTGACACTCGACACTCTGCGCGTGAGAACGCGAGCAAGCGAAAGCGAGAGAGAGAGAGCGCGCGTGCGGGAGAGAGAGCGCGATCGAGCGAAAGAGAGAGAGAGAGAGAGAGAGAGAGCACGAGCGGGCGAGAGAGAGAGAGAAAGAGCGAGAGCGCGTGCGGGTCAACGCCATCGACGACGCCGTGATCTAACGCTTTTTTCAAAAAATCATGGGCACCTCATCGAAAATCCCAAGACCCCCCTCTTGCCACCTACCGCCCACCCACCACCCACCATCCGCAAGCCACCCATGACTCACGACGGGGTTTGTGTCTCGGCTAAGTGGCTCGAGTCTCGGCTGAAAAAGGTCGGTAAATTTCGGGGTAGGGATCTTGGAGCTGTAACGTCTGGCGACGTTAAGATTAATCGAGGATAAGCGTCGAGCGACTAACGCCTTACTCTATTGACAATTTTAGCGCGACAAGTGTAATGACAAATAATCAGGAGTGAGAATGTTCGCTGGAAGATCTCCAGAGATCTTGTTTTATGAACTGGTTGTTTAAGTAGCTCCACAATAAGAGCCTGAGAATAATATTAAGTTCCAATCGCAATGGTCATTTGGGTAGGATGTTACCAAAGGGAACTTTCGTAGTCGCTGTGAGTCGATTGAATTGTACACAGAGTTATAGTTGTTTTAATTCCAATACCTTGATCGTTGCCAAGTTGATTGTTGGTTGGTGGTTGACGCCTGGTTCGAGTCGACACTGGATATTCGTTTGGCGAGGTTGGTCGTTGATTAATGGTCGGTACTCGATTTTGATTGGAACTTGTTTATTAATTCGACGATGGAACGTCAGATGCTTCAAGTTTCGTACAAAGATACGATCTCTTTGAGAATACAATTAAGTTTGTAAATCACCGGGGTAACAATCTTCGCAGATAATTTTGATTAAAGATTAAAGTTTTTAAAGACTTAGAAACTACGACCTTCTCGTTCGCGACGCAATCAATTTCGAAGCTAGACGCAATCGCAATGAAACAGATCGGCGAATTTTAGAGAAAAGATGCAATTTCGATTTATAAATCAACGCGGTAATGCTTCGCGGGAATTTCCAATACAATCAAATTTATAATTTTAGAGACTAAAGGCAACTTTTCGTTCGCGACACCATCAATTCCGAAGCTAGACGCAATCGCGGACAAAATATGTTGACTGATTTTAAAGAAATATAATGCAATAAAATTCGTAACACGACGCAATCAATTTCGAGGCTAGATGCGATCGGGTTACGAGCAGAGGTTCACTCTGGACTACCGATTGCCGTCGAATAGCCAAGAACGTGAAAAATCGGTGGTTTATATAACCCTAAAACTCCCACAACTCTTTATGGTTTCACCATCATTTTTCTATATTTTAAATTGAATTGTTATCAGATTCTTGGTGGTATATGTTCGCCGCTGAAAGGCTCAAAGTATCGTGGTCCCCTCTTGGCTGGTTGCCAAGTCTGTTTGCCTAGGATGGCCCATCTGATAAAGCGCGCTATGTACAGAGGGACCCGCAATGATCCGATGATTTATTACAGAGAGTCTGGCTTATGCTCCGTCTTAATCGCGAGGTGTGCTGTCTCTTTTTTTATCATGTTTTGTCAAATAGAAAATTCGGATGCTTCGCGTGAGGGAAAATTATGTATTGAACGAGCGCGAAGCAGAGGACGTAATATTGGGGTTTCCGGCATGCATGTGTAGCGTGAATCATCTCCAAATTTATCGCGCCACACACACACGGCCGAAAAACTAAAAGTCGTTGCGAACTTTTCCATTTGAACAAAATAATGTCGTCGTGAAACAATTTGTATATATTTACTAAATCAAGGCAGTGGTGGAGGGTCTAAATAAATTGTGCAATAAACGAAAATAATTACGTCATACGTGACAGAGCCAAACCGACCGACTACCATTACTTGTTACTAAAAATAAATCATAAATCGATGTAACAAAGTTAATCTCAAAAATAAAAAGTACTTTGCGAGAGTAGTATTGGTACCCGTATGGCGCCCCCCACTCCTTTCCCCACTCCTACCCCGACCATGCGGCTTCCTCCACCACTCCACTTTTCCCCCACCACATTACGAGGCGGTAAACAAAAAGTATGGTGATTAGGTTGATGGCGAGGGGAAGGGTGAGGATCGGCGGAGGCGTCGTACGGGTATATTGATATTGTTTCCGTCATTCCATTCGACATTCCACCACGTAAAACCCGAGACACACCAGTTCCAGAACTTCTCAGGCCCCCTTATCGTTCTGGGCCCCCTTCATCCCCCGTAACTCGCACTCCGCGATTAGCGCCAGCACTATTGCAAAATAAGGCTCCACAGAGTACAGCAAGGAGGCCAAAAGAAATCTGATTCTGCGAAATCGATGAGGTACACTTCCGTGTATCCCTGATCATCCCTTTAAATTATTTCGCCGCGGTATACTGTGAAATTTCGCTCAATGACGCACGACGCGCCGGGCACACGATCTTTCTCCGTCAAAAGGACCCCTCCCTGTTTTTGAATATAAAAAAACTCTAGCATATACACCAACGTCAGATACCCCATCTCCATAAATTCACTTCGAAGGTTCACTGTACAGCCGTTAACTACACTCACTACTGCGGCGTCGAATTTTTCGGGGTGAAAATTTAGCTCGATACGCGGAAACATTTCTAATTCTTTCGCGAGCGAAGTTATTGTTTCAACGATTGAAGTAAGACTGAAGCTTTCTTTCGAAGACGTGAAGCTTCTCTTCATGGGGCAAAAAGATGCTCGATTGCTCTAAAAGCCACGTCAGCAAAATCGCACGTGCAAATCTCCGAATGCACTCGCTGAATGAAACAGATGAAAAATCATTCTTGCAATCTTTTAATCTGATCGCATATAATTCGCCGAATTTGAACGAGAGCGAGTGTGTCACCACTCTCACCAAAGAGTTCATGGATATTTACCATTACTACCGTGTAGGATGTGTATGAGAGAATGAAAAAGAATACCATGGGCGAAAGTATGCATTAATCTATACACGAGCGATTAAAAATTTAATGAAATAATTTCAGTTTTCGCAGCAATCGAAAAATACATACTTTCGCTTTATTCAATAAAAACAATTCATGGATTTCAATTTTTTTCACATATTTATCATTCATCCGCAGTCAACTCACTTCTCTCCGGTGTTTACATATAAAATTGAAGAAAAAATATTTATACATTGTTCTTCAAAATCTTCGATTAACGTTGTTACACTTTCCACGACTTTGTCTTCATACAATATTGTTATTTCGGGGAGCGCCAATTGCAAAAAAATTTCTCCAAACTCGGGATAGTCTTTTTTCAATTTCTCACCGATTTCTACCAGTATTTGAGACACGCAGTCTTTTGATCCCAGAAACTCTTCCACGGCCACGCGTTCGGTTGCGCTTCCGTCCAGGTGTGCATGGATATATGATACCACCTCACTCATGCAGTCATTTATCGCTGCGGTGTCTCGTTGTAAGCGTTGTATGTGTACATCAATACACTTGCTCGTTTCCACGAGAGTTTTGAATGTTTGATGCAGCAAAGTGATATTTGGCGAATAATTTGGCCGAGCTCGTTTTGCTGATAAATTTCCTGTTTCCTCCTTGTCCCTCTCGCTGCATCCAAAACATACGGCTCTCTGCTGATAGCACGTGGTCAATAGCACGGTAAATACGCCATTATCAATCTTCATTCCGCACATTTTTTCAGCTTCGATCATCCAGGCATTGAAGTATCGTTCGATTCGGGGATAATCGTTTTTAATTGTTTCCTAATCCTCCACTCCAAGCGTCACACCGGCGAGAGAATTTGCCAAAATCTTGACAACCGGAGTGAGATATCCGCTCATCAGCGATAATTCAAATCTCGATGTTATTATTTTTTCGTATGATCTATTCAATCCGTATAGCGTGCTTGATGCGAAATGCGACGAAGTAACGCGTCTTTTAACGTTCGATGCTACGATGTTTTCCATTTCAGGTTGCTTTCGTGAGCTCGTGATTTCTTAAATAATATAAAATCGACAGATTACGCTGCTTTCAAATCATGTCCCCCTTCACTTCGAATATCGCGCAAAATATTTTTTTTAATTTTTATTCGCAATTGTCAATTTTCTTTGATATCTATAGTGACGAAAAGTCACTATTTTTCCAACGGCGGTCTCGAGATCCACCACGACACCTGAAAGAAAACCGAAAAATTTTTAAATTTAATTGCGCATTTTAAATAAGAGTTTAATTTCATCGAAAAAAATCCTTTTCGCCCTTGAAAAATTCCCCAAATAATTTTCCCTTTCTTCCAGCCGAAAATGAATATCTTAACCTCCCAAGAAAAATCCCAAAAATATTTTTATTTTCACCGCGCAACTCCAGTATATCGAAGAAGCGACCAACGAGCAACAATCCTCCGTCTAGCGAAGAATTTGCAGCATTTTGGTCGCCGAGAACTTCTAGACGACATCGCAGCCTTGAAGACGATTTTTCCATCGCTCGAGCCAGTTGACATTTGCCATGACAAAATCAAGAAAACACCGAGACAACACTATATTTTTCCGGGGTGACGTCCCGATCAAAACGGCGACTGACCCTCGGAAATAAATCCGAAACTATTTCATTGAGCTGTGCACCGGTGACAGCTGAGATTTTCCCGACGACGACGAAAAGTATCACGAAAACGAGAGACAGACGATCACCGGTGAGCGAGCAGCTTCGGCATAAAGGCACGAGGCGGCAGCACCGGACCGTCAAGTACATCAAGCTCCGCACCGCGACGGCAAGGAGAACTACAAAACCTTTCCCCTCCTCATTCTCCTCACCGCGAAATGCGACATGAAGAAGACGGCTTTCTCCTCTCATATACCCCCTCGCCCATCGATTCGATCATCGAGTAAAATCGCGGCCATCTTGGCCTCATTCCGAGACCACGCGTTAGCGAAGCCACACGTGCTTTTGCTCGAGATTTTTGCGTAGTATATTTGAGAGTGAAGAAAGGAGAATAAAAGACGAAAACAGGAGAGGAAATATTGAGATAGAGAAGGAGAAAATAGCGAAAGAAGTATTGTGCGAAGGAAAAGAGAAAAAGAATGAGGAGAACGATTATTTCCCCGAAAGTTTTGTTTCGAGATTTTGCTGCGGTGTCGTGGCGTACCCGTCGGAGAGTTCCCCCTCCCCTTTTCTTGCATTGTTCGAGAATTCGTGATTTTAGATAGTTTTTGTTATAAATTGCGTATCACGGTAATTATTAAGAGGTCGTAGAGTCGACGAACCCCCGAACCGTAAACCCTGAGATATTCGATACCGATAATTTAGCGAATTTTGAGATTAGCGTCCCCGACCTTCCGTATCCCCTCTTCCCCCCTCCCTTACCCCTATTGCGTCATCCCTATGTTCGCGCGACGAAACATTGTCGTCCATTTTGTATTTTTTTTTCTTCGCGCTAATTTAGTATTAAGGATTATTATCATTGTGTAATTTGTTTTGCATTCCTTCGGGAATTATTATTATTATAATTCATGGTTTTTCTTCGCGTTCCTTTTTCTTTTGTATCGGTTGCTGGACCTTAAAACTAGCTGGTGCCCGATTGAATAATTTGGTTCTTTTTGTGATTAATACGTGACTGAATAAAATTCATTTAATTCGTTTTTATTAATTTAATTTAATTTTTTTGGGTCTAATTATTTATTTATTTTGAGATATCCCTTACAAATGGCGCCTGGCGTGGGGCTTGAAAAAACGAGTCTATTGAAAATTTCGAGAACATTTTGGAAATTTTTGAGAAAATATTGAAAAATTGAGAAAATTTTGAAAAATTGAGAAAATTTTGAAAAATTGAGAAAATTTTGAAAAATTGAGAAAATTTTGAAAAATTGAGAAAATTTTGAAAAATTGAGAAAAATTTGGAAAATTGAGAAAAATTTGGAAACATTGAGAAAATTTTGGAAAATTCAGAAAATTTTAAAAATATTGCGAAAAATTGAAAAACAAAATTGAAAAATTAAGGGAAAATTCAAACATTGCGAAATATTAAGAAAATTTTCAGAATAAATTAGATTCAAGCTCAAATTCGAAACCACCGAAAAAATAATACTTCAAAAAATTTGAAAAATTTTAAGCTTTTAGAATTGAGGAAAATTGCAAATATTTAGAATTGAAAGAAATATCAAAAAATTGGAATTGAAAAAAATTTCGAAAAATACAGCGGAAAAATACGATATTGCAAAATTTCGACAAAATTGAGAAAGATTCGTGAGTAATAGTACCCACCGCGATAAAACTAATAGTAATTTGAGATATTTTGTATTGAAAAAAAACCCGAATTCTTTTCTTTGCGACCCACGACACCCCGCGTATACATTGGTGCTTATATTATTTTAATTACTTGCTCTGATTTATTGTGACTATCTTTGATTAAACATTTTTTTTATTTTTTGCCGAAAACTGAAAATTTTCCTTTGTGATTCATTGCGATTAACGTTGGCTGCTTAAGCGCCTCGTTGTTTATCTTACCCAAATTCCTTTGTTTCATAACTTCTTTTTGTATTATTGCCCAAATTGTCGCTTAATATGGATCCTCCGTTAACCACAACCACTACCACCACTACGTAGACCACTGGAGTTACAGTGACTCCTACAATGACCCCTACAATATAACACACTGACGATCGGACTGAAGGACCCATTCCTCCCAAAGTATATGAGGCAATGCGAAATATTAGGGAGGAGCCCCTAAAAATAACGCGCCCCCGAGATTCAGTTAAAATGTGTGACCAAGCAGGATTAAATTGTGACGGCACCATGGACGAATTAGCTGACCGTTACGCACGATACGAGATCCACCGACTGTATCCGCAGGTACAGACCTTTTAGAACCCGCGACGAGACAAAAGGGGCCCTCATCCGCCATTCACCTTGACAGTGGCAATGGAGGACAGTTTGTACGGACAAGTTTTGAGTTCCAACGAGGCACAAGTGACTACTCAATGGTTCCCTAGCCCGACTGACCCCTTTTCCACGCAACCCACGCCCTGTTCCATCTATTTCCCACAAACTGTTCGCCGACATCCGTTTTGAATCTCTCCCTTACCAACAGAACTGGGAATGCGTCCCAGTCGGCGGGTGCGACGCATCCGTCCCCTCTTCCAAGTCAACCCCGCGGACGAACAGTGACCTTCGCAGAATCTTCACCCCTAAGACGAGTAAGTTCTATCCCCCCTCCTCCCTCATCCTTACGAGCACCCTTTTTTCCAAGTATACCCCCGCCTTCCCAAGATGAATGGGGATTGCATCGGACTGATACAATCCCGACAACAGACCCGATATTGAACAACACGAGAGTGGCACCCTGCCTCCCACCTCCGACAGGTGGAGTACTTCCTCGAGCCACAAATCCAGCTATCGCGCGGAATTTTCGAGTCTCGGAGAATCGAGAATGGACCGAAGTGTCCAGTTTTTGGACCATTGGGGCCGAAACGGACCAAAATTCCACGGCAAGCGAGGCAAAGACGGCGAGGAGTTCCTCCGCCGACTTTACGAGTATGCCTCGGGTCGAGATATGAATGATAATGAACTGCTCAGAGCTCTCCCCGAAGCATTGAGAGGAGACGTTCTGCTCTGGTATAGAGTTGAGCAGGACAGTCGGTCGACCATGGACGAATTCGTATCCTACTTCCGGACCGAATTCGTGTCAGCCGACTTGCAGAAAAAATTGAGACGAGAAGCCGTATTGAGAACTCAAGCCAGTGGCGAGACCATTGCTGAGTATTTAGTGAAAATGAGGACTCTCTTCAATCACCTTACCCTCCCTTGCCCCTCGCAACTCAATTGGATATTTGCTGCGCGAACGTGAAGCCGGAATCGACATTGAACGTTCACTGTGAGGAAGTAGCGAGCTTCCATGAGTTGCAACGAGTTTGCCAACAATTGGAAGACGCCCAAGCTCGAGCTAAAAATTATCGACCTCCTCCTCCTGCTGATCAGCTGGCGTTGTGCCACGAACCCATTCCGACAAACCCACTATTTCCGCTCCCAACCCTAGTCCTCCATCACTTCCCCCAAGATCACAAGACCCACCTCCATCCACCGTTCACGCTACGGTGGATTCAATTCCAGCTCCTCAACCTCTCTTCCCTCGTCAAACAACACCTCACTACCCCAATAACTCCGCTCCCAGACAATTCCAACCTCGCTTTCCAGCCTCAGCTGGCCCTCGTTACCAACCAACCCGCTCAAACGGGCAATCAACTGCCTCAATCCCTCGCCTCATGGACATTCCTGTCCAACGACCTTCAGAGATACCCACCTCCACCTCCCCCGCTAAGAGATGCTACAATTGTAGACAACTCGGGCACATTTAAAGAGAGTGCACGGCGCCCCTCGAATTTTTCTGCCACATCTGCGGATATCCGGGCTACAACATCAACACCTGCACTAATTGCGCGCGTGCCCGGGTGGAAAACGGCCAGCGGGGAGGACAGTAAAACCACCGGCCCTCGGCTAAGTAATCCAGTAATAGTCCCAAGACCCAATGGAAAACACCGTTTTTGTATTGATTATCGAGATGTGAATCAAGTCACACGTAAAGACGCCCATCCCCTCTCTAATATGGAACGTGCACTAGACGGATTGAGACGAGCCCGATCCATTTCCAAGTTAGATTTAAGTCAAGCCTATTTCCAAGTTCCTGTATCCCCATCCAGTCGCCCTATTACAGCTTTTGCCGTCCCTGGAAGGAGACAGTCTAAATTGGAGATAAATCGAGAAAAAAGTGAGTTTTTCTGCTCTGAAGTTCCGTATCTCGGGTACATTATTGGACCTGACGGACTAAAGGCAGATCCCGATAAAATAGCTCCCATCCTCAATTATCCCGCACCGAAAATCCTAAAGCAGCTCCGCTGATTCCTTGGAATGGTCGGTTGTGTTACGTCCTGACGTAACGTCCGCCGAATTTTATTCTTTATAAAAGACACCCTCCGATAGAGTAATAAACTCGAAGATCCGTGAGGGTAAAATTTATCGCTTCCTACGTTATTCCGTTCAACTCAACGATAAAATTAGAAATTCACTTTACCAACTGAAAATCTCAAGGAAAAGGCCATCGGTAAAATCGGGTAGTATGGAAGAAAAACCAGGGTCAAAGATCCCTACAGGAAAAGCCATAGGCTCTTCACCCCATCTGGTGGATCAGGCACACTAACATCGCTTTCCTAACTGACACCCTCCACCGGCCTATCGATCCAAGAGATAGATCCTTGGATCCGAAAATGCTCTTACCATTGGAAAAAGAAAAGAAAAGGCACATAGTATTTTTCTATGCCGTAAAACCAACGAGGGGCGCTGATTGCACCCCCTCAAAGAACAAGCATACAAGCGAACGTTGCGTTCCTCTTCTTTCACACATACGTATATGTATATGAGTATATATGCGTGGATCAATAATAGATTCAAAGTAAGCACGAACGAAATAGCTCTAAGCAACGATGGATTTTCCCATCTCATACCAATATAGAACTTTGAAACAATAGTTAAAATTTATTGAAATAACGTACTTGCGGGAGAAATTCGCAATGGAATTAAAAAAGAACAGAACAAGATAAATAAATGAAACCCAATAATACCTCAATAAACAAAAGAGACTGAATAATAGTTAACTCAACAAATAAAATCGTTGAAAATATATCTATAACTCTCTCAATCAAAAATAGATAATAAAGATTATAATTAAGAACGAGATCCAAAATAAATATTAAGTCAACTAAGAACGATGAGTATTGACAAGGGAGAAGATCATAGCAAAACGAAAAGGAAACCATTAATCGTTCTCAAGAGGGCAATTACCGCACGAGAATACGAGAAGGGAAGCGAGAAAAGATTTTAATGGGCCTACGCCCAGGTTCACCGTTCTTTGACCTTCTGTCGCTCTCACTCATGTCGCAAGGCGCGAAAAACCCCGAACCATCCTTAAGACCCAATTCTGTACACTTTACGGGAAACAGGTATCGGAGCATGCATACATATATATATATATATATATATATAAATATATAGAAACCAGAATATATACTGTGTGTGAGTATGTGTAGGAAAATACGTGCGGAAACATTCCAGGATGGAAAATACTCATTCAAAATTATTCCTTCCAAATGGGAAAATCATTACGAAATGCTAAATAATATTTCGAGGAATTAACCATTTGAGAAAACCTATGATTGCTAGATGAAATAATGCATTGGATTCATTTAATCCAATAATCAAACTCCAGGAAAAAACAATCTAAAATTTAAATTAGTTAACTCAAATAACTCAAAAACTCCAATTATCAATTTACTATGTTAAAATCTAGAAGAAAGAGAAAAAGCAAAACGCCCTGAAGTCCACGA
This sequence comes from Alloplasta piceator, assembly GCA_946863875.1. Lineage (NCBI taxonomy): Eukaryota > Metazoa > Arthropoda > Insecta > Hymenoptera > Ichneumonidae > Alloplasta > Alloplasta piceator. The sequence continues at coordinate 13,974,491 of OX333081.1, read as the reverse complement.
GCAGAGGCAAAGCTCATCTACATAATCCCCTCCCCTCTTTCGACGATCCACGGAGTTTGCGTGGCAAGACGCGGAGCTCGGCTCTCGTCGCTACCCGGAGACCGTTCGAATGTCTCTCCACTCTCCACCCTCTATTCTAGCCTTACCCTTTTTATCTACCCCATAAATCTCCCGTCTCTCTCTCGTAGGAAAAGAGGACGCGAATAAGAGTCGAGTTTTTCTAGTCATGCGCCGTAGCTCCCTACCTCCCCTTTTTCTCGTGGACTCATACAAGAAGCCTATGCGACCACACCCCAAAGAAAAAATATAGAAGTATGAAAACTAAGAAAAAACGATGTTTCAAACGCAGGATTAATTTTAATCATAAATATTTGAACATTAACAATTCAAAATCCACAGAAAAAACCATCAACAAAATTATTTATAACAATTCAGATTGTAACTTTAATCCGCAAAAAAAAAATATTGCACAAAATATTTAATTCACTGTTCCGACGTTCAATGCAAAAAACAACAATTTTATATTTTTTAATAATTTAACAAACGATAGGATATAAGAAAGAAAAGTAATTTTAACAAATGCGCAATACGATAATTATAGGAAAAAATATAAGAACTTTATCCATGATAAGATAATCAAGGAAAAAACATCTATAATATTAGAATTACTATTGTTCATAAAAAAGTAATATTATATACGGAATAAGAATATAGGAAGCGTGCAGTATAAGCGTGTGCATGTGTGGCGATAAAGCCACGCGCGCCGCAATATAGTCCCATGCGCCGTGATACAGCCACACGCAGCCTTTGATCTACGCTGGCGCCCTCGCTATGACCCCAATTTTCAAGGGAAGCTCACGAGATAGAAAAGGAAAATGCATTGCGTCAGAAAAATGCATCCTCCGTCTTTATCATCAATCCCTACTTTTATCGAACGGGTTAGCCTGGATCACGGGTATATAAAGGCCGGAAAAAGGGCTCTCGGCAGACTTCTTCGACTTTTTCCGACGTGGAAACTACAAAACCCATCGTACTCAACGAATCCATTCTTGGGCTGAACTTGCGAAATTTTTCGACAAAGACGTTCTTGAATCTGGAACTTTCCAAATCAAATCGTTTTTTGGACTTAGAATTTTCACTCGATTTTCGAAGGGAGATAGTTTTTTTTTCGGTTCGGACTTTTAAATCTTGAATTCTGAGTTGAATTGAAATTGCTTCTATTTTAAATTCTCGAAATTTCGAGTTGGTCTCTGAATGTCGGAACAGACGGTGGACCTCGTTTTATTCTAGTTCATTTTACTTTGCCTAATTACTATTTTCTGTTTAGTAATTTTCGTTTATTTTACTTTGACATCCGCAATCCACAAATTATTGGATAACGTATACATCGCGGTTATTGTTAAATGAATTGCGAAATTTAGGACGAAAAATTTTGTAAACCATTACTTTCTTTTGCAATAATTTGAATAAAATTTTGGATCTCGAAAATTAAACTCTGTGCATCGACAATTCTTTGACTTTCATCGCCAACCTGCCACGCCCTTGATCTACTGCCGATTCAACTTCACCGTTTCCGTCTGAGTCGCCGGTGCGTCTACAAATGCTGTCACCCTTTCCGTTTGGAGAACATCTCAGCCAATAAGTGAAGTTTTATTATAAGCTCATCTTCCTCTCGTGAAATTGTGAGGAATAGTTCGGGAAAAATTGAACACAGTGAATATCATAAATTCGGACGGAATTAATCGATGAAATTCAATTCAAACCCGGTTAGTTGATTATTCTTGGAGGAAAAAATCCATTCTTTATCCAAGTGATCCTAAATTCATATTATTTCTGCGGCGTTGGTGATTTGATTGTCCATAGAAGGCTTTATTTCAAACAATTTCATTAAAATAATTTAAAAGAAGAAACTTCAATCTTATCCAAGTGAATCTTAAATCTAGACTGTTCTTGCGGCATTGCTGAGTCAAGTTTCATAAAACTTTTATTAAAACATTTCTTTGAAATAATTCGAAGGAGGAAAGTTCCTCCTGCCTGAAGTTTAACAAAGGCCTTTCGACCCCTTTCCCAATTCCATTGCTGAAATCGTGTCGTTTGAGAATTGGTACCAATCCTTTAATTCGTACAATCGAAATAAAGTGAATATCGCGACAAAGGAAAAAATATAAAATTCAGGAAAAAGTTAGATAACAAATTGACCAATTTTGAGACTCGCGAACCAGTGACTCATCATAAATCACGGAATGAAGTTCAATTGAGTTTTTCCCTTTCGGCATTCCATTAAAAGTTTAAACAGTTAAACAAGTTCAATCCAAGGAATTCCTCTTCCTCAACGATTAAATTCAAAGTAAAAACCCTCCCACTCTCTCTATTATTCGGTTAACACATTTGATCTCAAGATTCAGTACGGTTGTGTAAATCTACGTCTTTATTCGAGGATTCGTGTTCTTTACTTTATTTTCTTCACCCCCCCCCCCCCGTGCGAAAACTTGGTTGGGACTAGAGTTGCGTCAGGTTACACGCTCACACAGCTTTTGTAGTCCTCCCCTCCGTGCGAAACTTGGTTGGGACAAGAGTTGCGTCAAGTTGCAAGCTCACCAAGTATTCGTTTACCTCTCTTCGTGCGAAATTTGGTTGGGACAAGGGTTGCGTCAGGTTGCACGCTTACCAAATATTCGTACTCCTTCTTTTTCCTCGGCGGAGATATGGTTGGGACTAGAGTTGCGTCAAGTTGCACGCTCACCAGAAATTCACCCTGGATACTCTTCCCTTAAATTCCATGAGAGTCAATCCCCCAGTACCGCGCAAAAAGAAAAGAACATGAAGAGCCGGTCGAAGGTATTAATTACGTAAACTCGACGCGATATATTCGAATCCGTGGCCAAAAAGGTTCAATCCTGTTCAAAGATCTAAATCAAATTATCACGGAGTACGGGCATTGCCCGTAGAAACAGAGATAGTTAGACTCCAAAACCCGAAATTATCTCTACTGAAATCATTAAACATCCTGTAACTATTTATGAACCAATTTCGATCGATCTTCCTCCAATCACCCCTTTGTCCAGTAAAAGTAACGACAGTGATCCCTGGGGCAAAGAAAATAGTAAATTATATCGAAACGCCGAGATAAAATCTTAGTAGATATTTTACGCAATAGAAAATTGAACAGTGATTTCAAGCCCATTCCCCGAGTAATTTTCCGAAAAGTTAGACTCAAAAACAGGGGCAGACGTGTTTCGAGATTGATTCCAGGAGTAGTACTAAAATTTATTTCCACGACTAGAGAGTCTCAATCAAATTCAGCACGTCATACGTCGAAAATTATTCATAGTTCGCGAAAACTTCCATTTTTGATGTAACAGTTGGTACGCCCGCTTTATTCGAGACTTTTCCCACGACAAAACCCCTTGAACCGCATTACTGAAAAATGATATTCCTTTGCATTGGGGAACCCAGTAACAAGCTGCGTTTGATACCCTTCGACTAGCCCTTACCCACACCCCTGTGTTAGCCCGTCCAGATTTTACAAAATCTTTTACGATTCACACCGATGCGAGTGATACCGCCGTCGGTGCAGTTCTGACTCAAGAATTTGATGGGGAAGAGCACCCTATTCTATTTACGAGCAGAACGCTGACACGACCCGAGCGCCGGTACACTACCACGGAGAACGAGTGTCTCGCCGTGTTGTGGGCAGCTAAAAAGTTGAGACCATATATTGAGGAGACAGCGTTCACTGTCATTACCGATCATAGTAGTTTGAGATTGCTGCGTAAATTGCGAGACCCTACGGGACGATTAGCTCGTTGGGCTTTGGCGATGCAGGCCTTAGATATGACGATTCTACACAGGAAAGGGACACTCAATGTTGTGCCCGACGCCCTGTCCAGAATGTTCGAGGAATGTGACCATGTATTGGCCGCCCTCGTCGACACTACCGATCCCTGGTATTTAGCAAAAAAGACCAGCGTCCAAGAATTCCCCTCCAAATACCCGAATTGGAAAATCGAAGATGACCAATTATATTATCACCGTCCCCATCCAATCATAAATCCCACACTTGAGGACTTGGACGCATGGAAGCTGGTCCTTTCCCAAGAGTCTCGAGAACGAGCTCTCAAAGACGCCCATGATAATCCCCAATCTGGACACTTGGGCATAGACAAGACGTATCAACGTGTCACCCAGGATTTCTTCTGGCGCGGAATATTCCAAGACGTAACACGATACGTGGCACGGCGTCAAACCTGCCAACTCCACAAAGTACTCCAGACCCCCCCGACAGGACTTATGAGAAAACGAACGACTGAAGGCCCATGAAGCGTAGTCGCTGCCGACATAATGGGACCGTTCCCCCCTAGTAAGAAACAAAATCTTCATGTAATAGTTTTTCAGGACCTTTTTACGACATATGTAGAAGCAAAACCCCTACGGACAGCCACAGAACCCAACATAATGACACCTCTCGAGGTATTAATCCTTAATAAGTGGGGATGCCCCCAGTACCTCCTGACGGACAACACAACTGAGTTTGTTAACAACCACGTGACGAGAGAGCTTAATGAGTACGGAATATTACAGAAAACTATTCCCCCTTATCACGCCCAAGCAAATCCCGTAGAATGTGTGAATGGGACCCTTACAACGACGATTACCTCGTACATAGCCAAGGATCATCGCGAATGGGATGAACATCTCCCCGAATTATGTTTCGCGATGAACCCCCCGCTGTTCAATCATCCACCCAAATGACCCCTTCCTTTTTGAATTTCGGACGTAACCCTCGTCCTGTAAAAAGTCTTCGAGATAGAAACCCTTCCCGCTACATTACCCCTGGAGATCCCAACGTCTGGTCTGATAGAATGAAGAGACTTTCCCTCATTCATGATTAGGTACACAAAAATTTAGAACAAGCCGCAACGCGGCAAGCCCATTATTACAATCAAAACCGTAGAAACACCCGATTCAAAGTAAGAGACCAAGTATTAAGAAAATATCGAGTATTATCGTCCGGCGCGCAGAACTTCGCCGCAAAATTAGCACCCTGATATAACGGACCGTACACTATTAAAACAGTTCTATCCCCAGTAGTTTACGAATTAGAGGGCCGGGATAGCCGAATTATTGCGAAATGTCACATTAAAGATTTGAAAGCTTACACCCCGCTGATGAGACCGAAGAGACCTTCACAAGATACAACTATTTTACAGGAACAAGAGATTAATGATGAAGAGAGGCCCACGAGGAGCCGGACCACCCGGGCGGGGCCCGTATCGCGCCCCGATCGGCTATCTGGGAGAGGAAAAAGGGCAGTTCGGAGGGGCCCAGACCCACCGGTCGATCAGGAGCGACGAATCCTGCGCCTTTGACTCCCTCGTCCTTAATCCTCCCCGATCCTTGTTCCCCCGAACCATCCAGATAGACGATCTCGTGGTTAGATACCGCGAGATACGCCGTGCCAACCCTCCATCCCCAATCCCTATCCCTGCTCCTCAAAACGACTCCCTGGACCTCTCGAAATCCTCCCCAAGCTTGGGAGCAATCCCTAAGACCGCCTTCACTCCCACGCAGTCACGAGGCCGCGGGGGTTGGCTCCCCTCCGACCGCATCCGATGATCGGAGGAACTCCGCAATCAATAAACCTCCTCAACCCTCTCTCTCCACTTCTCCAGTCTGCCAACTGACTCTGACCCCTAAACTACCAACTCCACCACGCAAACCACCGACCCCCGCTTTCCCAAAAACCCAGAATCAGACTCATCGATCCTCTAACCCAAAATCCCTTCTCTCCTCGATCTCCCTCGCATCCCCCGTCCACAATCATTCCCATCTCCAGACTCCACTATTCCCGCACTCATGTCCCTTAAAATTACACTTCCCGCTGAATTCCAAAAATCGCCCTAACCCGCTCCCGCTCCCATCCCATGGCCACTGCCTCGCTGCTGTTGGTCATGCACTTCCATTTTTCACTTCATCCGAAACTGCCCCAACCGCCTCGAAAACCGTCCCCATCCCCGCTAAATCCCATCCAAAACACCTTCCCCTCACGATCGCATCCCGCACTCCCTACAATCCATTCATTTTCCGATACCTGAAACAAATCCTAGCCCCCGAGACCCCAAAACGATTCCATTCCCTGATACTCAAAACACTATTCCATCCCCGAGTCCCAACATCACTTGTTTGAGGATCTGAAATCCCCACCCTCAAGTCGTATCAAGTACCTGACGAAATTTAAAGACTGAATCCCTAAAAGACTGATTAAAGTAACCCCAATAGAAAAACCTGACGCTTCCTGTGATATTCCTAAGATAAACAATGACGCGTTAAGTCAAACTCTCTGTGATATTCGAGTAGAGTAATTATATTTGCAGCGTCAAAAGAGCACTAATGTGAAGCGTTGAAAAAAAAATTTCATCTCCAACAAACGGAGTAAACGGGGAATAATCATAAGGAATAAGGAAAAGAAAATAAGCCAAAGAGTGTTATTTAGATTTATTTTGAGTCAGATGAAAGTTCTGAAGATAAACTTCCCTCTTGGCAGGGTGGAGTTGTGACGAAAAGTCACTATTTTTCCAACGGCGGTCTCAGGATCCGCCACGACACCTGAAAGAAAACCAAAATATTGTTAGATTTGATTGCGTATTTTAAATTAGAGTTTAATTTCATCGAAAAACATCCTTAACGCCCTTGAAAAATTGCCCAAATAATTTTCCCTTTCTCCCAGTCAAAAATAAATATCTTAACCTCCCAAGAAAAATCCCAAAAATATTTTGATTCTTACCGCACTGCTCCAGCATATCGAAGAAGCGACCAACGAGCAACAATTCTCCGTCTAGCGAGCAATTTGCAGCATTTTGGTCGCCGAGAACTTCTAGACGACATCACGGCCTCGAAGACGATTTTTCCATCGCTCGAGCCAGTTGACATTTGCCATGACAAAATCAAGAAAACACCGAGACAACACTATATTTTTCCGGGATGACGTCCCGATCAAAACGGCGACTGACCCTCGGAAATAAATCCAAAACTATTTCGTCGAGCTGTGCACCGGTGACAGCTGAGATTTTCCCGACGACGACGAAAAGTATCACGAAAACGAGAGAGACAGACGATCGCCGGCGAGCGCGCAGCTTCGGCATAAAGGCACGAGGCGGCAGCACTGGACCATCAAGCACATCCAGCTCCGCGCCGCGACGGCAAGGAGAACTACAAAACCTTTCCCCTTCTCATTCCCCTCACCGCGAAATGCAAAATGAAGAAGACGACTTTCTCCTCTCCGATACCCCCTCGCCCATCGATTCGATCATCGAGTAAAATCGAGGCCATCTTGGCCTCATTCCGAGACCACGCGTGAGCGAAGCCACGGGAGCATTTCTTCGAGATTTTTGCGTAGTAAATTTGAGAGTGAAGAAAGGAGAATAAAAGACGAAAACAGGAATTATTGGCGAGACATTTGCGAACGATTCAATCGCACATTGAAAAATAAAATGTGAATGCAATTCAGTTTACGCGGCAAGTAGAAATGGATCGATATTCTCGATAGTTTACTCACTGAATATATCAATTCCACGCATCACACTATTCGCATGAAACCGAAAAATGTTAATGCCGGCAATGAAAAGCAACTACTTCAGCGTGTATTCAAAAAGAATCGTGAACCATTGAGAAGGAAAAAATTCAAAATTGGCGACAAAGTGCGAATAAGCAAGTTTAAAAATGTTTTTGCGAAGGGTTATACCTCAAATTGGACGACGGAAATATTTACCATAAGTTGAGGGAACAAGACCAATCCCACGACGTATAATATTGAAGATTATCAGAACGAGCCCATCGCCGGTGGATTTTACGAACAAAAATAATTGAAAGTCAAATATCCAGATATTTATTTGATTGAAAAAGTTCTACGAAAGCGCGGTGACGAAATTTTCGTAAAATGGTTGGGATTCGATGATACCCACAACACATGGATCAATAAAGCTGATTTGTAAAGTTAAGACTTTGGATTTATTTTTTTTTCCGAGAAACGCTTTTTTCGCGTGAGGAAGGATTTCGAAATGACGATCATCGATGATTCATATATATTTCGATTTTTATTGAAAAATTACGAGGTAAATATATTTATAAACGTATCTTCTCAATTCTTTGTCTTATAAAAAAAGGCGCATCGTTGAAAGATCAAATAGGTGAATACATTTCTTTTTCCGAATTCATAGATTTATAAATATTTTTCGAAATACGCCGTATCAAATATAATTGTTAATACATATTATCTTATTTTTACCATAAATCTTAAACATTATTACATTTACAGTTTTTTTTTTAAACTTTTAAAATGTTTTTTCGAGTTTTTTCTCTTTTTCCCGAATTCGTAGATTCTCATGTATTTTTTCGAAATCTGACACATAAAAAATAATTCTTAAACATTATTACAATAACATTTCTTTTTTAAAACCAATTTCATTGTTTTCAAGTTTTTTTTCACATTATTCATCCATACGTTCGATTACGTCATAACCCCATGGTAGGGTATCAGTAGAATTCTGAAGCAAAATACTTTTATTGTCATTCCAGCTGAGGGCTAATTCAGTCTGCGCAACAGTTTCGACTATATGTTTCCGACTACGAATTAAGTGCTGAGTTTTTTCTACATTCACATGGCGGAATAGACACTCTTTATAGCCGTTAAATGTAATCGATCTTAACGTCACCGCTCGAATGCCCTTGGCTTCTTTTTTTTCTATTTCTTTCTCATCATCTGGAACTCTAAAGGCGTATAATTTGGCCCGCAACCCCACAAATTCCTTTATTATTTTTCCTTTATTCTCATCCTTTATCAGCCCCAATACTTTTTTATTAGCTAATGCTATACCGTAGGAATTGTTTGGCGCATAATCGGATGTATCGAATTTGTCCAAATCCTTCTTCATGTCGCTGTATATATCGGGAGTTGTAATTTGATAAATGAGACTGTCTGTATCGGTGTGAAGTAGTTTGAGCTGATCAAATTTTATTTTTCATGTAGTTATAATGAAAGTCATAAATGAAAATTTTCGACATGTCGAGAATTGAAAATCCTACATATATCGGTTTGTCAAAAGTAGTATTGGTACCCGTATGGCGCCCCTCACTCCTATCCCCACTCCTTCCCCCACCATGCGGCTTCCCCCACCACATTCAGGTGGCCGAGGAAAAAGCGATGAGGTGGGGATGATGGCGGGGGAGGGTGAGGACAAGGGGGGTGCCACACGAGTACCAATTTTGTGGTGATAATGATAATAATCTGATAATAATAATGATAATAGTGAAAATTTCCCATCCCCACTCCTACCCCCACCATGCGGCTTCCCCCACCACAATAATTTTTCCCCGGCAAAGAAATATTATCATGTTGAGAACGACAGCGAGGGGAGAAGTGGGGATAGGCAGGGATGCCTTACGGATACCAACGCTTTTTTTATTTTTGCTGAAAAATTTAAAAACTACTCACCACGTGATGACGACGATGATGATGAAGATAAGGATGAAGACGATGATGAACACACACACACACACACACACACACACACACACACACACACACACACACACACACACACACTGTCTCACACACATACAAACACACACACACACACACACACACGCAATCACGCGCACTCACTTCTCATGCTCCGACTCCACCCCCTCATCCGACTCGCCACCGTCATACGGCTCATCCGAGTCAAGCATGACATGCACTATTCTGCCGATGTCTTGCCTCGCATCGTCCCAAAGCCGAATTCGAAGGAGTCCGAGTATTTGGTCGGGGGACATTATTTTTGCATGCATTGCATGCAGCCCGAGACAAATGCACTCGAGTATTTCGTGGACATGCTCGTCTCCTCTGTACCCCTCCATCCCGCGCAACTCGCACTCGATTATTAGAGGAGGCGTCATTGCGAAGAACGGCTCCGCGAAGTAAATTGTCGACGGCCAAAAAAAATCCGTTTCGTTCAAATCGACGAGGCGCACTTCCGTGTACCCCTGATCGTCGCTGTATATTATTTCTCCGCGGTACACCCAAAAATGTTGCAAGATGATGCACGAGGCACCTTATACGCGTTTATCATCCCTCAAGTTCCGCCCCCGACCCTCATAAACGTAGAAAGATTGCATATAATGCACTAGCTCGTCGTAGGCTATCGTTATAATTTCGGTGCGTACATTTACACCGCACCCGCTTATAACACTCACGATAAACGCGAAAAAACTTTCCGGGAAGAATTCCAAAGAAATTCGCGGAAACATGATCGTTTTTCGTAATTTAATTTAATTTTTGGTTTTTAATTTAATTTTTAAGCACGAAGCTGCACCGTGCGCGATCGATTTAAGACTGATGTTCGTAGGCAAAGCATCATGCAGCTGAAAGATGCTCCAGAGCTCCAAAAACCCTCGTCAGCAGAATTGCACGTGCAAATTTCCGAATGCACTTACTGCACGAGGCAGACAAAGAATCACACCTACAATCTTTTAATATGAGCGCATATAATTCGACGAATTTGAGCGTGGGAGCGCGTCATCATTACAAAAGCCGCTTAGGATGTATATGAAAGAATGAAAAGGAAAATCATAAGCGATAATATGCATGCTCGTTCAGTTTAAAACTTTTTCGCAGCAAATCGAAAAATACATACTTTCCGCTTATATTCAATAAAAACAATGCAGGGGGTATTTCGAATTTTTTCTTCACACATTTATTAATATTTTTTCGTGGCCAACCACACACTGACAAAGAATCACTCGCATAAACTTTTATCCGAGTCTATGTAAAATTTATCATTATTATTATTTATATTTCACACGTGAGTGTGCATATCATTCGAGGAATTCGGAAAAGTGCACTTTTGTCACCATTCTTCCCAAAGAGTTCGGCGAAATTTATTATTACTACTGCTGCTCAGGATGAATTTGAGAATAAAAAGGAATTTTATAAGCGATAGTATGCATTAATCTGTACTCATTCGACTAAAAATTTTATGAAATAATTTCATTTTTCACGGCAAATTGAAAAATACATACTTTCGCTTATGTTCAACAAAAACAAGATGTGGGTGTTTTCAAATTTTTTCTTAACATATTGATAATTTTTTATTTGCTGTCAGCTCACTTCTCAACGTCGTTTACATATAAAATCGAAGAAAAAATCTTTATTCATTGTTATTCAAAATCCTCGATTAAAGTTGTTACACTTTTAACGATTTTGTCTTTATACAATGTTATTATTTCGCGGAGCGCTAATTCCAAAAAATTTTCTCCAAATTTGGGATAGTCTTTTTTCAATTTCTCACCGATTTCCATCAGTATTTTAGATACGCTGTCTTTTGATCCCAGGAACTCTTCCACGGCCGCACGTTCGGTTGCTCTTCCGCCCAGGTGTCCACGGATATATGATACCACCTCACTCATGCAGTCGTTTATCGCTGCGGTGTCTCGTTGTAATCGTTGTATGTGTATATCAATACACTTGCTCGTTTCCACGAGAGTTTGGAATGTTTGATGCAGCAAAGTGATATTTGGCGAGTAATTTGGCCGTGCTCGTTTTGCTGACAAATTTCCTGTTTCCTCCTTGTCCCACTCGCTGCACGCAAAACACACGGCTCTCTGCTGATAGCACGGTGAATATGCCATTATCCATCTTCGTTCCGCATATTCTTTCAGCTTCGATACCCCAGGCATTGAAATATCGTTCGATTCGGGGATAATCGTTTTTAAATGTTTCCCAATCCTCCACTCCAAGCGTCACACCGGCGAAAGAATTTGCCAAAATCTTGACAACTGGAGTGAGATAACCGCTCACCAGCAATAATTCAAATCCCGATGTTATTATTTTTCCGTATAATCTATTTAATCCGTATTGCGTACTTGATGCGAGATGCGGCGAAGTAACGCGTCTTTCAACGTTCGATGCTACGATATTTTCCATTTCAGGTTGCTCTTCGTTCGCTCGTGATTTCTTAAATGATATCAAATCGACAAATTGCGCTGCTTTTAAATCATTTCCCCCTCTACTTCGAATATCACGCGATAATATTTTTAAATTTTTATTCGCAATTGTCGATTTTCTTTGATATGTATAAATTTCGCCGCTGCTGCCAATAACTATAGACAGTTAGCCAGTCACACGTGCATATATTTTTTCAGGGACAATAAATACAATGGCGGCAATAAATCAAAAGAAATGCTTGTCTCAGCATTTATCATATTACCGTCTCGAGACCATCGCAAAATCATTCAAAGTTTGCTATTGTCTCTGGTTCTTGAAAATTTACATTCCGCTCTGCAGCAAATTTTTTGTTATTCGGTAATAAGGCCGTATCTTCGTGGTTATAGCTGGGATCGATTTTGAATCCTGGGATTATAATACCATCAATGTATCCTCTTTCCATTGATATTCTTAATTCAGGGCTATCGATCCTTATTTTCAAAGGAGGGGTGAATTTTCAAAAATGGGAGAAAAATCGCTGTATCTTCCAGGGTTCAAACAGGATCGATTTTGAATCCTGGGGTTATAATATCTCCAGAACCTCCTCTAACCATTGGAAGTGTCATTTCGAATACTCGAATTTTTTAATGTAATTTTTTGTATTTTTTCAGCAAAAAAGCGTTTGCAGCGCTCTAGCGCCCTCGCTATCCTTCTCTACATTACGATAACATTCCTTGACCATCTCTTGTGGTGTGAGGAAAAGTATCATCGAGAGGGAAGCCGTGGCCGCTGCTCGCTCTCTCTCTCTCTTCGTCAGACTCTCGCACGCGCTCTTTCTCACTCACTCGCGTATATATCCTTTCTTAATACATGCACGGCCATAATGAATTTGCGGTCGGCCATCATGGAAGTGATAAAAGTTATCACACTATACTCTCTTGTATATAATGCGCTGTACCAATCATCACCGTGAATTAGTCAGCGGCCATCATGAAACTGATAGCCCTAATGGTATGTAGTTTTTTAAATGCGAGGATCGCAGCCATCATTTTTATTTTCCACGCCTTATAAATGCGCGAATACATGAATATCTTTATTCATGAATGAAAATATAATACAATTGGGGAATTTATGGTAATTATTAAGTTTGTATAGTCTGCGCATTTGCTACGAATATTAATTACGATAAAAATGAAACCGATTATTTGGCTTCATGAAGATTTATCGGTAATATTCTTGTAAAAATAATAATTTTTCCCCGAGTTTAATACAGAGGAGTGTCGTAGTTTAATTTTATTCACACTGATGCTTCAGGTTACATTTTGATACCTTCGAAACTGCAGTGAAATGAGCTCATTTTCATGCTATAGATGCTTCGCTTCCGATTATATTTCAGCATTGAAGAATAGCGCTACCAACACGTTCTTTTCTTTACAATAAGAAAGGACACGTATATAAAATAAAATTTCTCCTCTGATATTCCTGCCATTAAATGTTGGAGACTCTATCAAAACTCGACAGTTGATTTGCGACCGACATTGCAAGCGTTTCTTTTTCATCATGGTGCGGATTATACAGCGTAGCATCCTTCTTAATTTATTACGCTATTTAATTGATCGAAACCCGCGCTTGGCTACAAAATGGCCTTTTGAAAATTACAAAATGATGATTAATTATATGCACGCTCGTGTTGTTCTCCGAAAAATTCGTGGTGCATTATACGATTGCTCGAAAAGTCAAATTCGCAAGGCATTCAACGCAGGGTATTTTCAATCTCAACCATTGATCGATTCGTTGGTGAGAGTAATTCGAAGACGGGGATGGTCTTCCGATCCATTATTTCAACCGATATTCAGAGAACGCCGTAAGTTTTTTGTAATTTTTCTATTATTTATACGCGTGTGACAGTTGATTTTTTCTTACTTGAATTTTATATAATTCAACAGTGTATCGGTATGAAGATATGAGTTTGGTTGATGCGGAAACATACGATTTCAACGCGGAAGGTAAATCTGATTCGGAACATGAGAGCGATGAAGCCGATGAGACTAAAGAATTTTGGCTCGATGCGTCGAAAAATCGCTACCGTCCTCACGATTTATTGATAGAGGATTCATGTCATCATCCGCGCAATCTTGCGTTAGCAGGCCCATCATGGGCTAGTTCTCCACCACCGCCACCACCTTCCTCAAGCGACTCATCAACAAGTTCCTTTCCAAATTACGAAAGTGACGGCGAGGTTGAAGTCGTCATGTTAGAGGACGATGAAGAAGAAGATAACGCAGAGGAAATGGAAGAAGAGGAAGAAGAAGAAGAATTCGATGTTGATTCAGGTTCGATATTTATCTTTTTTTTAAATTTATATAAAAAAATAATATTTACATAAAAGAGTAAATATTATCTGACACGAGGCGTGGTTATATAAATATTTTCCTAACATATATATAGGATATTCCTCGGAAGAAGCTCCGTTAATATTGGGTGATCAAGTGTTACAAAAATATCATCCTCTGATGATCAGAAGAGCAGTAGAGCAAGAATACGCAATACAAAATCGCTACCCCGATGCTGCCGATGGCTTCGAGTGGTAGAAGTATATATCTTTTATTGTTTAATTTCGATAAGTTATTTAACATTCTATTTGCATAATAAAAATATATTTTTTCGTTTCATTACAGATATTCAAGTTGGAGGTGGTGCTGCCGATAACAATGATCGCGACGAGGGGGATATTTTACCTCCGGGGCAGCGATTCATCATTGTCTCTGAAGATACGTGCTATTTTCGCCGTTTTAAAACCCGTAGACGGCGAGTCAGTTTTCGCGTACGACCACCCCCTGCAAACACCGAACACTTATCGTGGTTAGATGGCGCGATACGAGATGTACTCACGCATCTCACGAACTCTTGTCAACCACACGATTACGCGGGGATGACCTTCACAGCACCAGCTTTAACTCATGGACCAGCTTGGATTTTTTTTCGACCGGTGCGTGAATTTTCTGCGGATAATATTTGGACGCTCATAAATGACATTACGCAGAGTGCTCGAGAATTTAGATTGGATGAGGGTGTGTGTGTGAAATGACGGTGAGTGTGGTACGCGGTGTCGAGGGGGCTGCGGGTAATCGCCTCATGTACGAGGGTGTCGCTAAACGCTCGATTCTGCAAATTCATAATCGCGATAATTTGTGTTTACCCCGTTCGATCGTTGCCTCGCTGGTTTACTCTCAACGGGGCGAGGTTCGATCGGGTGAATTGCAGAAAAATTGGCAGAAAATTCGGGATGGTCGTCGAGAGTATCAACGCGTCAAGGCTCTGGAACTTGTACGTAATGCCCACGTAAAAATACCGGAGCGTGGATGCGGTATACGCGAAATTCGTAAATTTCAAGAATACTTTGCGCATGAAGCCATCGCGATTGTAGTTTACGAATTTTTGACTTTTGGAAAACGCGTTCAAGCTCTTTATGATAGACGAGAAATTGTAATCGATGCACGTGGGTATATCGAACATGAGTTGTACATACTTTATTACGAACGCTCATCGCATTTTCAACCAATTCTTAATCTTGCCGGGGCTTTAGGTAGTCGAGGTTTTTGCGTGAATTGTTACACCAAATACACGCGAGTACGCGAGCATCGCTGCTCCAAACAATGTCCTCGTTGTAAATCGGTGGCATGCAGGAGCGATAGAGCCGTGCTCAAGGAATGTGCTGATTGTAATCGTGTGTTTTTCGGGGATGAATGTTTTGCGCTGCATGAGCTCCCGAAAAATAGTAGAGGACGAGGTTGTCGCGCTAAACGCGAATTGAGCGTATGTCAGGCTTTAAAAGCATGCCGTGAATGTAATCAACTAATTAAAAATTCATCCAAGCGTGAGCATGTATGTGGAATGATTTTTTGCACTATGTGCAAATTTATGCGCTCAACTTCGCACCAGTGCTATATTTCTCCTGTTAAAGGAACTAATGATTTAAACCCTGTTGTGACAAAAAAAGAAAAAAATCTATCACTGCAATTTATTTTTTATGATTTCGAAACACAGCAACATTCAGTGATACGATGGATGAGCGATACGAATATACTGTAACTATATCGGCACGAATTAGAGCGCAAGGATCTGTATTGGAAGAAATGTGGGAATGTGAATATGACGAATTGATAAAAAATAATGACGAGATGCGTGAGTACGTGGAAAATCATCCCATGGTATTTCCTCATCCGCTCGATCCGCGTGATGCTTTTTTCGGAGGGAGAACGGAAAATTTTGTAAAATTGTACGATATAGAAGTCGGGGAAAAGATAAGATACGTGGATGTTTGCTCGCTGTATCCGTGGGTGTGTAAGACGGAAAAATTTCCGGTCGGACATCCGAGCATATATGTTGGAGATGAATGTCGTGAAATTATAGGTCCAAATAACGAGCTTGATCGTGTTGAGGGTCTCGTCAAATGTGTCGTGCTACCTCCAAGAAATTTATACTTACCTGTGTTACCATATCGCGTGCGTGGAAAATTATGATTTGCATTGTGCAGAGCATGCTGTGAAAGTATGAATAATAATCAAAATTGTATACACGATGATCCTAACGAACGCACATTTTCCGGTACATGGGTCGTGGATGAATTGCGAAAAGCTGTTTCTCTCGGGTATACGATCACTCGGATCGAAGAAATTTGGCAATACGAAATTGCGCGTTATGACCCCATAACGCGAAATGGCGGTTTATTTACCGAGTATATCAACACATTTTTGAAAATAAAGCAGGAAGCGAGTGGGCCACCGTCGAATAGCGCTGATGATCCTAGTGCGATTACTCGCTTCATCGCATCTTACGAGGAAGCCGAGGGTATACGGCTCGATCCAGGTGCTTTGCATTCGAATCCGGGTCTTCGCTCACTCGCTAAACTCGCGTTGAATTCATTTTGGGGTAAATTTGGCAAACGCGAGAATCAGCCTACTACAGCGATTATTTCAACGCGAAGCGAGCTCATGGATTTGCTTACGAGCCCTGAAATCGAAGTCGTTGGCATATTACCGATCAATCATCATGTAATGTATGTCAATGATATAAGCACGCGTGCGGCTATTCGACCGTCCTTAACATCAAACGTTGTGATTGCTGCTTATACGACGGCGCAAGCGCGTCTTGAATTGTACACGTATCTCGAGGGACTTGGACGTAGAATATTGTATTGTGATACTGACTCGTCTATTTATGAAAGTCGCGAAGGTAGCGGGGAATACGAACCTCCGAAAGGTGAGTTCCTTAGTGACCTCACGGATGAGCTAAATGAACATGGTCGTGGTTCATATATTTCCTCGTTTGTACCAGGTGGACCAAAATTCTACGGATTTATCGTTCGAAAACCCGATGGCACAACGAAAGAGGTTTGCAAGGTTAAAGGTATTACGTTAAATTTTGCAAACAGCCTTCATGTAAATTATAAGGCTATTCGCGAGTTCGTGACAGGTGCGCGAAATACTCCTATTGAGTTGAAATTTGACGCGATTCGTCGCTTGCCGTTTCATAGAGTCGTTACACGGGTAGAAAAAAAGAAATGTATCCCTGTAAATGTAAAGCGCCAACGATAGGGAAATTATGCCACGCTTCCTTACGGGTTTTGTCAAAATAATACTTAAACATATATTTTAAAAATATTGAACATAATATTTAATAATATTGTTATTGTAAAAAAAGATTGTAAAATTAAAAATGTACATTAATATATGTATAAGAGTATATGTATATAGGAATAAAAAACATATATAAAACCATAATTAAAATTTTTGTTCCTACTCCCCCGAATGTGCGAGCTCGTACAATACGCTACGCAAGAAAATAGAGGTTGCGCCTATGCGGCCGCTATCCTTCTTGCTCCCGCGGAAAGCATAGCGAGAAAGTTTCATTCTCGCGTAGTAGTTTGCCTCCCGCACCGCGCTTCCTCTGACGCCGTATATCCCGCGTGGCAGCCATCATTGTTCACGTGACGGAGCACCAGCAGCATACCCCCTGCACCGCGCTGCCCGGCGACATGCCGTCTGACTGCGATATTCGCACGTGGTTGCACACGCTGCTCGCTCTCTCTCTCTCTCTCTCTCTCTCTCTCTCTCTCTCTCTCTCTCTCTCTCTCTCTCTCTCTCTCTCTCTCTCTCTCTCTCTCTCTCTCTCTCTCTCTTTCTCACATTCGCTCCTTCTCCCTCTCTCTCAATCTCACTCGCACGAGACTTTATCTTTTTCTTTATATGAGCGCGGCCATAATGAATTAGCGCTCGGCCATCATGAAAGCGATAGCCCTTATCGCATACACACTTTTTAAACGCTGAGAACGCGGCCATAATGAAATAACTTTTATTCATCACGCCCATTAAATACGCAATAATGCGATAATCGATCATTCTTCAATGAAAATCGCGGAATTTTTGCAAATTATCAAGTTTTTATATCTGACTTAATTATTACGGATATTAATTGCTGTAAAATAAAACCATTCATCAAAATTTATTCATTCCACCAATAATAATATCTGTTTCTCTTGCGGGCGCGCGTCTAATGAGCCTGCAAAGCCGCGCACATTATTAGCTCATATTCGCGTTCATATAAGCTTGCAATGCCGCGCGCGTTTGAGCTTTTAAAAGCGCTCGTCGTATAAGCTCGTACCGCGGTCCCGCCGCCGCCGCCGCCATGTAAGCTTATTTAAATAGTCATTCCGTAAATAAATTGCACAGTCGCGATCATGGATACACGCTGGAAACATCCATGGTCCTCAATGATATGTGGTCCCATGGGATGTGGAAAAACATATTTTGTAAAAAATTTTTTTAAATACATACGCGAAATGTCGGATGTACGATTTGAACGCGTGCGTTTTTATTACTCGGAATGGCAGCCTGGTTATACGGAATATGGAGAAAAAATTGAATTTCGCGAAGGATTACCCCAGTCGGCGGATTATTCGAATGATCAACGAGCAAAACTCATCGTCATCGATGCGCGATCTCATGCGCGAAGCTTCGAATAATAGCATCGTCGATTTATTTACAAAGGGTAGCCATCATAAAAATCTTAGCGTAATTTATATCACGCAAAATCTTTTTCATCAAGGACATGGACAGCGTGATAAATCATTGAACGCAAATTATATCGTCGTATTTAAAATTTCACGAGATCGCGCGCAAATTCGGCATCTCGCGCGACAGGTGTGTCCGGAAAATCCGCGATTCGTCCAAGAGGTGTATTTTGATGCGACTGCAGCGCCTCATGGGTATCTATTGTTCGATCTCAAACAATCTACACCAGATAATTGTCGTTTCCGCGCCTGCGTATTTCCCGATGATGAGTATCATTATGTATACGTACCACGAAAAGAAATAAAAATACGAGACTCCAGCCGCGGTGTACCAGTAATGCGGCTGTAATGGCTGAGCAAGGAGCTCTCGGGAAAAAACAGTGCATTATTTTACACGCATTGTGTTATCTCACACAGCCGCAATTGCACACGAT
Organism: Alloplasta piceator; assembly: GCA_946863875.1. Lineage (NCBI taxonomy): Eukaryota > Metazoa > Arthropoda > Insecta > Hymenoptera > Ichneumonidae > Alloplasta > Alloplasta piceator. The sequence continues at coordinate 13,955,023 of OX333081.1, read as the reverse complement.
TTTGCGCGTAGCTGATACGTCTTTGATACGAAGCATATGCGAGTGTGCGTTGAATGTTTTACGCGGAAATGTGAAGCTTAATGACTGGCAGCGAAAACGTTTGCGCCGTCATAATACGCTTCTTCGTCGTTTAGCTAAAGAGAAAGGAAGTTGGGTGGGAAAACGGCGATTAATTGCAAAAAAACAAAACAGTTTGACATTTTTCAAAAATCTGTTAATTCCTGTTTTGCGGTATATTAATCATGGAGCATGCTAGAAAAATGGTTCTCATTTCTCATGATAATATACAGAGACTAGGCGAGCAAAAGTCGCTGCAAGGAAACGCTGAGTCAGCTACACAGCTGAGCGGCAACACCGTGCAGACCAACGGAACACCGCTCTCGCGCCTCGATACAGAAATGCATGAAATATTAAACTCTGATGTGTACGAGAGCGAAAGAGACAAGTAGAGTGCTTATCTGCAGGTTTTACAGCGTTACCTTCGAATAGCCTTGGCTCCGCGTAACGACAGCGATGACTCGAACAATGACCCGACGAAGGATGAAGCCAGTTTGAAAATATCGAAAATTCGCGAAGATAATATCAACGCTGGTAATACGGCATTAATCGATGCCGTTAAATCCCAATTGAACGATACACTGATTATCGATAGTGTACCGAAAAAATTTCGAACAAAGGCAAAATTATTTTTGCGCAATTTGCATAGAAATACTTCGCCCAATAAAAAGATCAGTTGGGACAGGAATGGCGCGGTTTCCATTGGTGGTACGAGAATTCCAAATTCAAACATCGTTGATCTCGTGAATGACGCTATGCGTGCGAGAAAAAGGGCAAAACTTGAGGGCAGAGCTCACTTTGCCGAACACCTCCGGAAGATACAGATGCCACAGGAATTTATAGGAAATCCGGAATTGTTGCGAGAGGAGGCTGCCCCCTCAGCTGTGACTTTGACACCGCGTAAGCGTTCCATATTGCCAAAGACGGTCAAGAACATTGGCCTCAGTAGCAGCAGCAGCAGCGATAACGACGGCGAGGGAGAGACAAGCGGCACTGCATTTTACACCGGACCAGATGAAGAATCGGATGACAAGGAAGTATATAAGACGCTCGCGAATCAGCAAGGCCGTGGACATCAGCTGCCGGATAATAACAAGCCGAAAAGACGACGCCTTGCTTGGATAACGCTTAAATTATGAAGATCCTTGATAAAATTTATCACGATCCTGCTTGTCCTGCATCTTTTTCCCGCATGCAAACTCTTAAACATGCCATTATCGATAAAAGAATCAATAAGAAAAATATATTGCCATGGCTTGAGTCACAAGATTCGTATAACATGCATCGATTTGTACGGCGTAAATTTCCTCGTCGTACATATAATGTGAGTAATATCGACGATGTATGGGAGGCAGATTTAGCCGATCTTCGATCAATCGCAACGTTTAATGTTAATTTCGTATATCTCTTGGTAGTGATAGATGTATTGAGCAAGTACGCTTGGGTCGAGCCGTTGAGCGATAAAACGAGTGTCAATGTTTCCCGAGCTTTTGCACGAATACTCACTCGTAGTAAAAATAGAGTGCCTCATCAGCTGCAAACTGATCGTGGCAAGGAGTTTATCGGAGCACCTTTTCAGGAATTTTTGAAGAAAAAAAATATTTCTTTTCGCACGGTGCGTAATCCCGATGTAAAAGCTGCGATCGCCGAGAGATTTAATCGTACGTTAAAAGAAAGAATGTGGCGTTATTTCACACATACGCAAAACCAACGTTACATCGATGTGTTGCAAAAAATTGTAAATGCCTATAACCATGCACGTCACAGCGGAACAAGATTACAACCGGCAGAGGTGACTTTAGAAAACGCCGCCGAGGCGCGAAAAAATCTTGCTCGACGATACGCGCATAACCGAGAAAATAAAATGCCTAAATATAAGCTGGGTGATGTGGTACGAATCAGTAGTGCGAAAGCAGCATTCGCGAAAGGATACGAACGTGGATGGAGCAACGAATTATTCAAAATCGATCGAATATTCAAAAATCGTAATCCAATCGTGTGTATTTTACGCGATCTCGATAACCAAATTATCGACGGTATTTTTTATACCGAGGAATTGACACGTGTTCGCGAGAGGCAACAGTAAAACCCGATTAGACAGCATGAATTTAGGAGAAAATAATTTTTTCTTTGTCGTATTACCGAGTAACAGTAGTATGGAATACTTTCCGGATAATATGACGACAAAATATACCACAAAATTACCGAGACAATTACGATTAAAAGGAGATTGGGCGGTTTCGCTAGCAGAAATTAGCTACCCAATGACCTTCCTCCATATTCCCCTATCGGAAAATAGAGTAATCGTCGAAGACGGAGACTACGATAAATCTGGTCGTAATGAACATACGAGAAGAGCAATAAAGTTCGATATCGTGTCCAGCGGGGTATATTCCTCTATCGATACTTCACTCGCCTGTATTAATAAACTAACATGTGTATACGGCCATTTTTATTTCAAACTCGAGCCCAACGGTCGGGTTAGAGTTTCACGAATATGCGATGATTCGTGCTATCATGATTTTCGTGTATCTCCGATTGTAGCGCAAATGCTAGGACTGGGTGACGAGGCTCTGAAAAATCTGGCTTTAGGGCCAAAGCAATCGGTCCAAGGTCCGCATCCCGCATCGCTTTCTCGAGCTATCCCGGATAGTTTATTTATCTATTCGGATATATTTGAATCGAGCATCATTGGCGATGTACAGGCGCCATTATTACGCGTCGGAGTAGGAGAATATGGCACAACCAGAATAAAATATTTTCCCGCACCACGCTATATCCCTCTTATTCGCAATAATTTGCACACGATCGAGATCGATATAAGGGATGGGTTTGGCAAACCTGTACCATTTGAGTACGGAACGTTGACGGTGACGTTGCAGTTTAAACGACTGCACTAACAAGTCTGTATGGAGCAATATTATTACGACGGCGGCGAGATTCATAGCGGTGATCTACGGATCGGCTTGGGTCGACGAGGATACGGCGGAATTAGCCACGTTTACATTGGCACACCCAATCAGCGCGGTCACGGGATCGGAAGCTTCCTCGGAGGGCTTTTTCGTCGTGTTTTACCACTCCTGCGCAAAGGCGCGACAGCTGTGGGTAAAGAGGCGATGCGTGCCGGTGCAAATATCTCCGGGGATATGCTACAGAGAGATATGACGCTTAAAGATGCTTTTCGCGCAAGAGTGCGTGAATCAGAAAGTAATTTGAAACGGAAGGCCGAGGAAAAAATTGACCGATTGATGCAGGGATCGGGATATAAGAAGCGGAAAATTTCTCGCACCCGACATTCGACCAGTAGACGTGTTAAGCGACGTGTCTCTCCGAAAAAGAAGAAGAAAATCAACAGCACGAAAAAGAAGACGACGTTGAAAAAAAATAAAAAAAAATAAAGAGAAAAATTCAACGGACTGTAGCTGATATTTTCGGGTAAGCAAAAAAATGGCTTTCCTATATGCGCATTCGTGCGAGTGCATGAAATCCGAACTCGAGCTGTTTTCTCTTCCTCCAACGCAAACTACGATTGAGGGGTCAAACTGAGTTTATTACAAACCAATCTCATCACTCACGGATGATTCCTCCATAGAATTTGTCGTGCCTGGTCAAGGTGACGAGTACATAGATCTCGCCCACACTATGCTCAGTCTTCGCGTACAAATAAAAAAACCTAATATCGCAAGCACGAGTGAAAAAGCAGCTCTTACAGAGAAAATGCCTGAAATTGGTCCCGTGAATAGTTTTTTGCATTCATTATTTAATCAAGTTGATGTCTATTTAAATCAAAAATTGGTCTCTCCGCCTAATAATGCATACGCTTATCGTGCGTATATAGAGACATTATTAAATTATGGACCGAGCGCTAAAAATTCGCAGGTAAAATTCGTGGAAATTATCCAAATGGTTATTGTCTATTTGCTTTCGATTTGACACCCGATCTTTCGGCAAACAGCAGCTCGCATTGGAATTTAATAAAACACGGTAGTGTGAGGATTGAAGTCCGATTCGAGGAAGCGCTCAAGTCAACGGTAAATTGTGTCGTGTATGCAGAATATGATAATGTCCTTGAAATCGATGCTTCTCGGCAAGTAATTGCTGACTTCTCTGGATAGTTGCATGCACGTGTGAAGGATCGAATTACACCGCCTTTGTCGGCTTTTGGTCTTTTCTCGACATTGCGAAGAAAAAAAAGAAATCAGTTTATCGTGAGCATTCGAACGAAATGGACACGAGAATGGATATCATAATCGATATACAGGGTATGCGTGGCAGGGAAAATCGTTTTTTACCGAAAGAAATTGCTATTGTCGATGTCGATCGTCCGAATATGATGCATTGGATCGTTACACCTCCGTACGCTTTTTCTGAATTATCCGAGGTTGCGCAAAAGCAAAATCGCTTTTTAATGCTCGACTTTCACGGATTGGAGTGGTACGAGGGTCATGTAACATGCCGACAAGTATATGCAAATTTACGCGACATTGCTCGGCGTGCGCGAAATATTATAACGCGGGGTCGTGAAAAAGCTGATTTGCTGCGTAACGTATTATCTCGCGATGTGATCGATCTCGAGTCAGAACACTGCGAGTGTCCGGGTTTTGAAAAAATGCCCCTCGCACACCGTGAATGTTGGCGACATTGCATGGGAATGCTACAACACCGGCGAAAATGCGCATTATCACAGGCAAATATGCTCAAGGCGTGGTATCAAAAAAATATACGGCCCGTGGAAGATAATTGGCATATGGGAAAAATCCCTGTGGTAATTAAAGAAGAAAAAAAGGAAGGGATGGATTCATCAGACGAGTGCGATGGATGTGTTTGGTTCGAAGATTAGCAATTCGTTGAGTAAGAGTATGTGTAAGGCTCATAATTTTTTTACCACGCTCGCTTTCACGCTCGGGATATGTGTGTGAATCAGTCTGTCAGCAGTTGTTAACTCGAACGGTCGCAGTATGGATATTGTCGTGGATATTCGAGGCATGATAGATGACTCGTTCAATATAATTCCAAAAGAAGTGGCTGTTGTTGCTCTTGATAAACAAGTCACAATGCATTGGATTGTACAACCACCATACCCTTACGGAAAATTGGGAGCTATGAGTAGACTCCTAAATAATTCCCGCTCGATGTTCTGGCATGGCCTTGAGTGGGACGACGGAGACATAACAAGTATTGAAATGTCTGATCATTTGCGTAAAATTGTGAACGATTCGAGGCATATATATACATGGGAATTGGAAACTACAGTATTTCTCCAGGAGATCACCGGAAAAAAAATATTATATGCCTCAAAAATAAATTGTTTTCGCAAGAATTTGAAAAATTGGCAAAAACGGCACCTGAAAAATGTCTAGTTCACGCATTGAAACACACACCGGACGCGTTCGAATGTACGTTAACATACGCATCGGCGATGAAAAAATGGATCAAGCGTAACAGCCTGAAGAAGAGATAGGCAATAAAATCATATTTAAACGCGCGTATGAAGAAGACATTATCATTTGGAGGTCGTTTCGCCGCTGAGTATGAACTCAGCTGAAATACGAGAAGCTCTACGAGTTTTACCCGTCGCAACTACAGGAGTATTTCCGACTGACGAGATTCCACGTGTATGGACTAGACCTGCGGGAATAATAGTCAATACAGATGAGCACACCAAACCAGGGGAGCACTGGGACTCCGGAGAAATTGCAAGTTCTCTCGCTGCAACAACAAGCAGCTCCAGAGTGATACATCGGATGTGTGTGGACAGTTTTGTATTATTTTTTTGCATCTCCTGTCTTCTGGTATTAGTATGGCTCGATTTAACAATCTCTTCAGCGATAATACACAAGAAAATGACAAATTAGTGCGCGAATATTACAACGCTTTTTCAACGACGAAACGAACTGATAAAACCAATGGTAATAAATCATTCATCGGAAACGGTGGTTTTATCGAGCGAGGATTTTCTTGTACGCAGGGGTGTTGTATGCGTCGATAAAAATGGGTTGCATTATATAGCTATTATGGGAAATTGGGTAAATAAAATATTATGATCGTATTGTAAAATCTGTGTAGTTATTTTAGACTGTTCCTATATTCCTTTAATGACGATTTTTGCATTTTCAGCAGAAAAAAAGCATTGGTACCCGTCTGGCGTCCCTGCCTGCCCCCACTTCTCCCCTCACTGTCGTTCTCAACATCACGATAAAATTTCTCTACCTGTGGTGCGGGAAAATTATTGTGGTGGGGGAAGCCGCATGGTGGGGGTAGGAGTGGGGATGGGAGTGGGGGGCGCCATACGGGTACCAATACTACTGTCAAATTTTACTCTAGCTCGATTCAATTCAATGATGACCATGTCACGATCAAAAACCGTGCAGCTGTCAAATGTTGCCCTTGCGATTAAAGCCCTTGCACCAAAAGGCCCACCCCATTTTGTCAAAAGTTTAACATGCCGATATCGCCTAACATTTTCCATTGTCTTACCGAAAACTGCAGTATTCATGAGTTTGAACAAGTTTTCCTTAAATTCATTTTTTGCGTTTTTACGCAGTTCGGTGTTTATGTCGATATACTTTTTAAGCCATGCTTTCTTCCGGAATTTCAAAGTTCGATGAATTTTCGATATACGAAGACCGAGAGTTAGAGCTTGTTTTAAATTTTGAAAATGTATGATATATCTCTGTTTTGGTAATAAAGTTATCATAAGTTTTGGTTGTTTGAATCCCGGAGGTGTGTAATGTTCGGGACATGATGGAAGATCTTTGTGCTGATCGTGAATGTCTTTCGGATAATCCAAATTAACTTCGAATATATATCCGATTTCATCGTCATCGGGAAGCGATTGAATCGTATCAGCATCAAAATTCTCGACCCACTCAAAAGAGCTACAGGGCATCGGCTTACTCATTGCTGCCCCGTATAAATTGTATAAATCAAAATACATTGAATAGGTCTCATCGTAGTCTTTATTGAAATCGGAATTCATGTACCGATTGTTGGCCTTCGCGTACCGATTTGAGCATTGAGCCACACCACCCCGAATACCCCGCTCAATAAATAACAACATATCAATGTCGGTGAGGAGTTGAAGTTCAATACTAGTGCACTCGAGCATAGCATCGAAAGCAAGACCTGGCACTGTGTAATAGTGCAGTGGATCGAGATTGTATGCCTTCAAGCAGTTGAATCGAAAGTTTTCAAAAATATCAGCCAGAAGCAATACATCAGTCTTGAGGTATAAGTCTGAATATTCACCCAAAGTTTTTATTTTGAATGTTGTCCAAACGTCACGTGCATGTGCATAATTCTCGTCCGTAATGTCCTCGTTGTAGAATTTGAGTGGAATCGTCACGTCTCGTCCAATCATCGAGATAATCATAGCGGAAAACCCCATTTCTCGCCAACAATTCCCGTTCCACTGCACTTTTATAAATCTCACGCATAATTAATTTGCAATCATTTGTGAGGTAAGAGGCCAATTTTTCCAGACTACTCGGCATGAAACGGTATGAATCGATGAATCGATAGTGTATGCATGTACTTTTAACGACTTTTGTGAATGAGATATATTGTTCTTTATTCACGGGCAAGAGGTCTATCCTTCCCTCGAATGCCGTGGTCAATGCTCGAATAAAAAAAATGCGAATCATAACCCGAAAGATTGTGGAAGACGATGGAAACTACGTGAAATCTCGTGTAATCTAAATTACAATCCTGATGAGCTGCACCAGGAAATGTCCCCGTAAAATAACAATGGTCATGAACTTTCACGCATCCTGCAACAAAGGATTTTTCACATATGTGACAAATTTTCGCTGATTGGAATTTATGAATATTCTCAGCGTTTAATTGTTCCATCGGTACGACGGTTTTTATTCGCGCATCGAGTGTGCTTGACAATTTCACCAATTCTTTCATAAACTACTTGATATAATCTTTACCACGACAGCTCTTATATTCGATCATTGAATCATCAAACGAACAATTTAAATAATACCCGGTACTGTGAGGCGTGTGTTTTTGATAACTGATAGTGCGAGGTGTGTGTTTTTTGATTATTCTGTTGCCCAATAATTGGCTCGAGGAGACATTCAAGATCAGCATAAATGACAAATGGCACCCTTTCTATATAACGAAAATTGATGAATTTTAAAATTGCTTGTTCCTGCCGGGGTACTATGACACGACATGTTTTATTTATATTTGCGCAGTGGACGCGACGTTTGTTGAAATTAAATTCCTTTTTAAAGTGACAAAGACACCGGTCACATATCCACGTACGATGGTCATCTTTTGATATTTGAGCGCTGATCAGGCGAGAGAGATTTCTAATCCAAGCGAAATGATGTATCGGTAAGCGCAGTTGAAATTTATCATCGCCAATACTGTCATCGTCATCGTCATCGTCGTCGTCGTCCTCACATTCCACAACTAGCAAATGAATTGTCGGTATTTGCGATTCGTTTGCACTCAAATATACCGGCACTATTACATTTTCCCCGTCATCTCCTTTATCCACGCCATAGATGTTGATGGCCAGCTTAGTCAATTCCTCAAATTTTGTCACATTTCCAATGTTCATGAGATAATCGAATCCCTCCCAATTTAGCACTCCACGGAAATGCGGATAAGAATTTGTCCGTTCGTTATGTCTTGGAGGTAGTGGCGAGATAGCAGTGGTAACGCACTATAAAAAACAATTTGGATCATTTTTCTCAATGTTCACCACTGCTCCTTTCCTCTGCACATCCTTTGGTAGACGCACGAACGTTGGAACACCCCCTCGCAACGGTATGTAGCAATTCACATTCACGCGCAGGTGTACAATTTCATGAAGCGTCTAACCGGATTCGTTCTCCTTAAAATCTTCATCTTTTGTCGGCAAGATACTTTTCACGTGATCGTTGAACCACTCCACGATATTCGTCGTTGGTAATATTACCGCGTTCGCAGTCTGAAACGCTTTTTCCTCCTCAATAATGTCGGTACTTTTCACGTTGCGGAGTATGCAAATTAGCGTCACATTAACTTTTAAATTGCCATGAATTCGCAATGACTCAGTTAGCTGCTCGACGATTAGTTTTGCTGCATCATTCAAGAAATCTCCAAGATCTTTGTGCGATATATTAATCACAAGCCCTGTGGTTATCCTGGATTCAAATGCCGAGTCCAAATCCGCCCACTTCACTTTAGGCACTGACACTCCCGAACCACTTTTTTTCAATTTTTCCGCCAAAGATATTAAGGTTGCGATTGTTGCTTGAATGCGCAATTTCGCACCAACATTTAGATCAGATGCATGCAAAGTTTTACGCAATAGAGCCACATTGCGATCACTGAACGCGATAAACCTCTGCACTTTGACGTTTGAAGGAGATTTATCTTTGTGCGCGGAATATCCCTTTTTCATAGTCACCAAAACTCTTTCACACTTTTCCGCGTCCATTTTGTTATCGTAACGTTTAAAACGAAAAAAATGCATGAATGAAAAAAACAGAGAAGTCAATGAAATGCGTGATCAACTCGGAATGAAAAAAATCGACAACGTCAATGGACCCCAACCTCTCACCCTCACAATCTCATGGTTCAAAACATAGGGATGCATAAGATCCAGAGCGCAAATGAGAGGGAGGGAGAAAGAGAGAGAGAGAGAGAGACGGAGTGAAAGAGCGCCAGAGTGAGACGGACCATACATTTAATACTTGAGGAGTAAATTCCGTCACTCTAAAAATTTATATTTTGAAAATTGTGAACCGATGATCGTCTATGCAGCTATGCGTTGATAATATCCGCATGCGTCGCGACGAAAAAAGTTGAACCGTGTTTGTATACATTTGTATACATCATAAATTTGACACTCGACACTCTGCGCGTGAGAGCGCGAGCAAGCGAGAGCGAGAGAGAGAGCGCGCGTGCGAGAGAGAGAGCGCGAGCAAGCGAGAGAGAGAGAGCACGAGCGGGCGAGAGAGAGAGAGCGTGTGCGGGTCAACGCCATCGACGACGCCGTCATCTAACGCTTTCTTCAAAAAATCATGGGAATCTAATCAAAAATCCAAAGCCCCCCCTCCTTGCCACCCCCCACCCACCTGCAGGCCACCACCCACCACCCACCGCTTGCCACCCACCATCGGCAAGCCACCCACTCACTACGCGGCTTGTGTCTCGGCTAAGTGGTTTGAGTCTCTGCTAAGTGGCTCGAGTCTCGGCTGAAAAAGGTCGGTAAATGTCAGGGTAGGGATCTTGGAGCCAAACCGGCCTACATCAATTACTGTAACAGATTGATTTTTCTTTTTCAAACGTAAATATGTTTTTGTTTTTTTTTTAAATTTCGCTTCCATACTTTCAAAATCACTGTATGCTTGTAAATAACAGTCGAACTAGGATACTATATATGTGCTTGGCCATACGTATTCAGGGTGTAATGTCTATTGATTTCACAACTCTTTGTAGGTAGACTAAACTAGGGATACTCTTGTAAATGTACTTGTCTCCAGTTTTTGTACACCATTTTTGGTGTTTTTGGGGGTAAGAAGTATTCACTTCACAAAAATAATTAACAAATTCCGGTGTTCAGTTTGCAATAAAATCATAAATCTACGCAGTGTAATCTGCGAGTCTTCCCTTCTTTGGCATCATTATAAATGCGCAGGTACGACACAGCGACAATTAGTAAAAACAGAGGACTGGTTATGTCGCACCTGCTACCGCTGCTGATGAGGCCATTTTGCCGCTGTTTTTCTCGAAACGAATCTTATTGTTAATCGATTATTCGTCGTAATTATTTTTCATAAAGTGTAAGAAAGTGATATTCGGATTTTTTATTTAAAATGATTTTTTGAAATAAGTTCTGATAGAAAAATCTCTTCAAAATGTGAATGTTCATTACCCTCAGCTTTTCTGCAATCTCAAAAAGTGTAAAAAAAAAGTGTAAAAAAAACTGTAAAAAAAAGATTTTTCAAATTTAATGATTTTTCAAAAGTAAGTTCTGATGGAAAAAATCTCTCAAAAATGTGAATGTTCATTAGCCTCCACCACTGTATATTCTTAAAAACTATAAAAAAGTATTATTCAGATTTTTTAATTTTAATTATTTTTTGAAAAAAGTACTGGTAGAAGAAATCTCGTAAAAATGTGAATGTTCGGTTAGCCTCAGCTCAAGTGTAAAAAAGTGATATTTAGATTTTTTATTTTCAATGATTTTTTTGAATAAGTTCCGATAGAAAGAATCTCTTAAAAATGTGAATGTTCATTAGCCTCAACCACTGTGCATTCTTAAAACCTGTGAAACAAGTGTTATTCAGATTTTTTAATTTTCATGATTTTTTGAAATAAGTTCTGATTGAAATTTTTTTTTTAAATATGAATGTTCATTAACCTCAGCTTCTCTGTAATCTCAAAAACTGTAAAAAAAAAGTGATGTTCGAATTTTTTTATTTTAACGATTTTTCGAAATAAGTTCTGATAGAAGAAATCTCGTAATAATGTGAATGTTCATTAGCCTCAACTACGAAAATTGAAAAACTGTAAAAAAAAGTGTTGTTTAAATTTATCAATCTTAATGATTTTTTTGAATAAGTACTAATAAAAGAAATTTCTTAAAAATGTGAATGTTCGTTAGCATCGACCAGTATAATCATACAAAAAATTTGAGAAGAAAATTAAAAATAATGGAATTGGAGAAAAAATACGAAAATCTATCAGGGGTTCCGGTGTGACAGCGTGTCTGGAGCGCGAGCTACTCCAGGCACTCTGGTCACTCTAGTCACGCTAGAATTTCCAATCCATGAGCCCTTCGAGAGCTCAAGCTTGCAAAATGCGTTAGAACCTTTCTCGCGTTCGGCAGTTTTGCAATCGGCATCTCAAAAATTGTAAAAAAAAAGTAGTGTTCAGATTTTTCAAATTTAATGATTTTTTTGAATAAGTACATATAGAAGAAAGCTCGTAAAAATGTGAATGTTCATTAGCCTCAGCTACTCTCTAATCTCGAAAATTGTAAAAAAGTGGCGTTTGGCTTTTTTAATTTTAATTATCTTTTTAAATAAATGCTGATAGAATAAATCTCTTAAAAATGTGAATGTTCATTAGCCTCAACCACCGTAATATAAAAAACTGTAAAAAAAAGTGTGGTTCAGATTTTTTTAATTTAATGATTTGTTTGAATAAGTTGTAATAGAAGAAATTTTTTAAAAATGTGAATGTTCGTTAGCATCGACCAGTCTAATCATAACAAAATTCACAACGAAAATCAAAAATAATGGAATCGGAGCAAAAATACCGGAAATCGATCGAGGCCGGGTTCCGACGTGATCAGCGTGTCTGGAGCGTGAGTCACTCCAGTCACTCTAGTTACATGAGGACAAATTACTGATCAAACTTGCAAAATGCGTTTGAACCTTTCTCGCGTTCGCTAATTCCGTAATCGGCCGATGGGTCGCATGGAGCGACTTTTCAATTACTTCATTGTTCGAAAATATCATAATCGACGCTGTATCATGATCAAAATCCGCTAATGGATCGCGGAATTTAATAGTGAACCATCTTTGCATTCTTCAACCTCTGACCTTCGACATGTCTGTATGCATTTTATGGAGTCTAGCGTGATTCACCCGGAAAAGCTCATTCCGCGTGATTTACGCAAAAAAGCTCGCCTCGCGTTTGTCACGCCAAAAAGGGAGGGCTCGAGCGGGATCCACTCCTAGAGTCGCCCCCCTCACTCGAGGGCGTACCCGAGTGTATCTGGAGTGACTCTAGCGTATCTGGAGTGACTCACTCCATTAGCGTGACACGTGCGAATAGACACACCGGTGACCCATCGATTTTTTAAATTTTTTAATATGTTATTATGGATGCGAAAATAAATATCCATGGCAATTTTGAATTCTCTATCTCGAACCATAGCGAAGTTATTGATTTACAAAAAAATATTCTTAAAATAATCATAACTTCTACAATAACGAATATTTTATAATTTATCAAGGGGTCATTTTTTTGTTCATCGATGTACTTTGTGACGTGATTTTTCGGAATCACGGCCACAAAGCAAGAAACGCATTCGCAAAAATGTATTGTTCTCGTTTTATTGCCCGATTCAGTAAGGTAAAGAAAACGTGTTCTCGCTTTAGTCGCGTTTCGAGCACGTGACGAACATTTCGGTTCGGATTTCGTAAAGAAAAGTTTTGAAAAGGTCGCGCGCTCGAATCCGTCGGAAAAATATAGCTCCAGGTACTGAGTTGCCCGACGGAGGAGAGCGCCCGACGAGAAGTCTTGGTGGAATTGTCAAAGGTCCGGCTGCAATGCCGGCGCCCCAGCGTAGAAGGAATCACGAGCTGGAGAGCAGGTGGAGATTGTTACGGGCAATGGCTGGGAAGCATTGCGCCGCGTTAAGCAGAGTAGAGCCTTGCTTCCGCCCGGGTTCCAGGGGAAGCTGCCACCGAGATCCTCAGCACGCTACAAAAGATAATAATTCTCCAATCACGATCTCGAATACGTAAAAAAAGAGTTGTAGGTAGGCAGCAGCTATCGCACAGTGGGGCCAAATCCCAAAAAGCTGGCCAAAAGTCGAAAACGTTACAAATTCGGCTGAAAGTCAGTACTCAGGGGTTTTTAGGGTCGCTGATTACGAACCCGAAGTCAAAATTGGAAATAAAAACAAAATGGCGGATTTGAAGTCCCAAAAAGCTGGCAAAAAGTCGAAAGCTTTATAAATTCGGCTAAAAGTCAGTACTCGGGGGTTTTTGGGGTCGCTGACTATGAATCCAAAGTCAAAATTGGTAATAAAAACAAAATGGCAGATTTGAAGTCCCAAAACGCTGGCAAAAAGTCGAAAGCGTTATAAATTCGGCTGAAAGTCACTACTCGAGGGTTTTTGGGGTCGCTGACTATGAATCTGAAGTCAAAATTTGAAATAATAACAAAATGGCGGATTTGAAGTGATTGTCTGATAGAGCGAAGGGGCGTTGCAATTTTGTGGACACAAGATTTTCGATTATTGCATACGTTTCAGGCACTCCTCCACTCACGTGACCTTTCGTGATCGAAAAAATTTCCTTCCTTGTTAAGCCACATCCTCCACGTTCATCAGCGAATAATTCTAAAATTGAAAAATATAATATCTGTATAGATGGACAATTCCATATTCGACCTCGTTTCTATTATTTATTTTTAAATATTATTTGAAAATAAAAATAAAATATGCATAAAAAAGAATTACGGTCCATAGAACTCAATACATTAAACTCTCTGATATTCTCTCCCCTCTGGGGCTTAACCATATAACTAAGAGGCATATAAGGGATTCTCTGTCAACTCAGCCACAGGTTTCGATAGAAAAAAAATCTAATTTGTGTGGTTTCATTTTTTTACCCTAGAACCTCGATCCGTGTCACTCTAGTGATCTTTTCGCGATATCGTCAGATGTACTGGAAGACTAATTTTTTCAGTAAAAAACGGCCTTTTTTAATAAAAAAAAAATCATTCTATTTTTTGGTAAAAAATCAGCGTTACCGAAACGTAAAAACTATTTCAAATATTCCGCTCGAATGCTAACACAAAACTACAACTTTTATGTGCAGACATTTTTAATTTCAAAATGTGAAGAAATTCACAAATTAGTAGCACTTGAATATAACCAATTATGGGGCACATCTGAGATGGTCGAAAAAAAGTGGCTGAGTTGACAGAGAATCCCTCATATATAGATATAGCGCTCTTCAACTCGACCGACCGCGACACGCTGCTTGGATGGGTGCCAATGTATTTCAGTGTACAATGAAGACCGCAATAAAATTCGAGAAAAAGATTCAATTCAAGTAAGACATTCCGCGTTGTTAATGTATGAAATTCAGAAAACTATGTTTTATATTGCAAAAACTCGTAGCAATGACACGCGCGCAGCTTAGCGCAGCCATTTTCGATGTTTTCCATTCAATAATACATCCATCTACAACATGTGATAGGTCAGCTCGTGGAACACTGTGGAACTTATCAACTTTTCTCTACGTTTTTAGAATTTTCACTTGTAATTTTTGGTGAATTTTCGTACAAATGATTCATTTATTATTATCGCATGAACTATTATTATCAATTTTCAGTTACACAATGATTTTCTACTTATTTTCAGCTGTTGATTCCATTCAAAAAAATTCGAATCGGATATATTGTAAAGTTTTGGCATCCTGTTCAATAAAGCGTTGAAATGGTCATTCACTGCACGACGCGTCGAGCTCGCTCGAGGGCTCCCTTTCAACTGCCGTACAAAAGCAGGTATAAGGGCTAGGGCCTGCTGATGCCAAGAATTTGATCTTCGGACTCTTCCCCCACCTAACCCACGACTAAAAATTACAGAAACTTAAACTTTATTTTTCGACTTTTGTCCAGCATTTTGGGATTTGGCCCCACTGTGTATCGGTCAGAGAATTTGGATGATTATTCCAAATTCTCGACAAGAGATTAGGAGAGTCGGTCTCCGTCCGTCGTCGAGGCAAGACCTCCTGCTCCCGCTATTGTGTTGGCTTGTTGTCACTCGGTCTCGCTCTGTATTGTTCGCGCTTCGCGTAACAGTGTCTCGCTCTCGCTCGTGTGTGATACGCGCACCTCGTGTCTGTGTGTGTTCGAGTTTGTCACCCGTTCTCGCTGGATAATTGTGAATAAGAATCGCACCGTTTTCGATGAATAATCCTTCGGATTATTCAAGTGCAGTGTGCGATGCACCGGCGCTGGATCCCGGTTTCGCAAGAAATGGCTCTCGCACCCCACCGAAAGGATTACTCTTTTTCAGGTGAGTCGGTTATCGTTTTGGTTTCGTCTCGTGTTGAAAATAGTTCTTGCGCTACTTGCTGACATCTAACTCCGACGCTCTCTACCATAACCCGCATCCTGAGCGACCACGCAATTCCGCAACCTCTCACCCTCGTTCGTGCGTTTTGGCCGTTTGTTCTGTCCTGTTTCGTCCGTGCGGGAATCGAATTCTTCCCACTCGATTCCCAGTTCAGTCCGGTTAGCCCACGGCGAAATAAAAGGTGCGTTGCGGGAATCGAGGTCTTCGCACTCGATTCCCAGTTCAGTCCGGTTAGCCCTCCGTCGAAATAAAGAGTGCATTCGTGGAGTCGAGCCCTTCTCACTTGACTCCCAGGTATGACTGGTTTATTAATTTCCGGGGAAACAAAAATTAACTGGCGCCCACCAGGAATGTTTGGGACGTTCCGGGCGGGGGTGACGGCCGAAGGTGACGGAATCGGTATCGTTTCGATCTCGCCGAAGGAGAAAGAAAATCCGTCACAAATGGCGCCCGACGTGGGGCCACGCCAGCAAGTATTTGAAAGTCTCGCTTTCGTTCTCGCATCGATTCTCGGACAGTGGATGAAACGCCCTTTATATCGTCTCGTCTGAATCGTCATCGTAGAGTTTTTTTGGGCTCTCTGACGTTCTCGCTCTCGGTCGAATTTAATTCGTCGCTACCGGAGATTATCAAGCGAATATATAGCGCGATATCCGCCCTCGAAAATAATAGCGAAAATTGTCTATTACACATTTCGTAGCTCTCGATTATTAAGTACGAAATTTCCTTTTAAAATTTTCGTCGCTCCCGTAAATTAATTGCGAAAATTTTATTCGAATTTTCGCTGCTCCCGATTATTAGTTACGAAAATTTTCTTTTAAAATTTTCGTTGCTCTCGAAAATTAATAGCGAAAATTTTATTCAAATTTTCGCTGCTCACGATTATTAATTGCGAAAATTTTCTTTAAAAATTCTTGTCCCTCTCGAAAATTAATAGCGAAAATTTTATACGAATTTTCGCTGCTCTCGATTATTAATAGCGAAAATTTTATTCGAATTTTCGCTGCTCTCGATTATTAGTAGCGAAAATTTTATTCGAATTTTCGCTGCTCTCGATTATTAATTACGGAAATTTTCTTTTGAAATTTTCGTCGCTCTCGAAAATTAATTGCGAAAATCTTATTCGAATTTTCGCTGCGCTCAATTATTAATTACGAAAATTTTCTTTTAAAATTTTTGTCGCTCTCGAAAGCTAATAGCGAAAATTTTATTCAAATTTTCGCTGCTCTCGAAAATAAATCGCGAAAATTTTCTATTGAAATTTTCTTAGCTCTCGAAAATTAATGGCAGAAATTTCTTATTCAAATTTTCGCTGCTCTCGAAAATTAACCGCGAAAATTTTACTCCAATTTTTACTGCTCTCGAAAATGAATCGCGAAAATTTTCTATCGAAATTTTTGCAGCTCTCGAAAATTAATCGCGAAAATTCTCTATCGAAATTTTTGCAGCTCTCGAAAATTAAATGCAAAAATTTCCTATTGAAATTTTCGTAGCTCTCGAAGATTGATCGCGAAAATTTGCTATTGAAATTTTCGCAGCTCTCGAAAATTGAGGGCAAAAATTTCCTATTGACATTTTTGCAGCTCTCGATTATTAATTACGAAAATTTTCTTTTTAAATTTTCGTCGCTCTCGTAAACGGTCTCGTCTCGTAAATGGAACGCCCTGTACGTATCTTGGATCGTACAGTAATCCATTGTGTTCTCGACATTCGCACTTTCGTGTGAAATTATTAATTCGTCTCTCGCGACGATTTATCGAGCGAATATTTTTCGAAATATTCGCAGTTCTCGAGGATGAGAAAGAGGACTTTTATGAGCCTCTAAGTCTCGCGCGGGCGGGCGAAGAGAGTGCCTCTCTCGCTCCCCCCTCGCTCGCGAGAATAACAGTGCGAAGGTTCCTTTTGGAATATTCGTAGTTCTCGCCGGATTGAGAAATTCTGGTTCAATCCAGATTTCGAAAATCGAAATTGCGAAAATACCATTACTGGTTTTTGCTGTTCTCGGACCAAAAAAAAAAGTCGTTCTCGAGAAGTCATGGGCAAAGGTTCTCCTGGGAACTTTGGCCGCTCTCGCATTATAAAATTGAAAAAAAATTCTTTTTCTCTCAGGCTTTCAAATAATTCTCGCAAAATTTTTCTTTGGAATTTTTGCCGTTCTCGATTTATGAAATGGAGGGAGAATTTTCCTCTTTCTCGCTACCGAAGATTTATTTGCAAAAATTCTCTTCGGAATTTTCGGCTGTTCTCGAATTATGAGATTGAGGGAAAATTTCCCCTCTTTCTCACTACCGAGGATTTATTTGCAGGAATTTTCTTTGGAATTTTTGCCGGTCTGGAATCATGAAATCGAGAGAAAACTCTCTCTCTCTTTCTCGCTACCGACAATTATTTGCGAAAATTCTCTTTCGAATTTTTGCTGTTCTCGAATCATTAGATGAGGAGAAGATTTTTCTTCTCTTTTGCTTTCGAGAATTATTCTCCAAGATTCCTTGTGGAGTCTTCGTCGTTCTCGAATTGTGAAGGAGAGGGTGATCTTTTTTCTCTCTCTCGCTACCAAAAACTCATTTGCAAAAATTCTCTTTAGAATTTTCGCCGTTCTCGAAGTATGAAATCGAGGGAAAATTTGCTCTCTTTCTCGTTACCGAAAATATTATTGGTGAAAATTCTCATTGGAATTTTCGCCGCTCTCCAATCATTGGGCGAAGAGAAAACTTTTTTTCTCTGGTACCTTCGAAAAGCGTTCTCGAAGAATCCCTTGCGGAATCTTCGTCGCTCTCAAATTGTGCAAGAGAGAGTAATTTTTTCCGTTTTCTCTCTCTCTCATTCGGTCTCGAAATTTTGCCGCATTCGTTTGGCCGAGATACCTCCTGAGGTGCCGAGCTCTCGGGAAAAATAAGTGCCGACTGCTCCCGTGCTCTCGGAAAATGATCGTGAGTGTTACCTCGCGGATTTTCTCGAAATTGATCGCTTCCGTTCGCGAGTGTTCTCGGAAAGTGATCGCGAGTGATACTTCGCGGATTTTCTCGGGGATTCTCGATTTTCGGATGCTCTCGAATCTTCGAGTGCAACTGTGCGTGATACCCCGCGAGTTCCTCGAGGATTAAATATTTCCAAACGCTCTCGTATTTTCGGAAAATGATCGCGAGTAACGACTTGCGGATTTTCTCGGGAATTCTTGAATTCCGACAGCTCTCGTTTTCTCTGAAAATGATCGCGAGTGTTACTTCGCGGATTTTCTCGATAATTATCCATTTTCGATCGCTCTCGTGCTCTCTGAAAATGATCGCGAGTGTTATCTCGCGGTTTTTCTGAAAAATTATCAATTTTAAAACGCTCGACATCCCGGAATAATCATCTTTTATTTTCAGCTACCGAAAACATGACCGACTGCGAGGTGGAGTTTTCCGACGACGAGCTGATGCTCGTCGTGGGGGGGGGGATAGCGACGCCGGCACCTCATGAGATGAGGAGGTGATGCGGGCGACCTCGGACGTCTCCCCCAAGCGCCCCCTAGAGTCCCGCGGAGTCAACTGTCGTGCCGCTGAGCGCGCCGCTCGAGCTCCTGCAGGCCTGCGCCGTGGCCCTGCAGGACGCGGGAAGTAAAGACGCGGAGAGGCTCGTGAGAGCCATCCACGAGCTCGCGGACAGGTCCGTGGCCCCGCCGACCCCCCTTGGGGACGAGCAGGGAGTCTCGGACCCGCTACCGATACTGATGGTCGGGGACCTGGCGCGGATCTCGGGCTAAGGGCCGAAGTGGCTGTGGTCTCGGGTCGTCGCCGGCACGGCCGCTGGGCCTGGGCCGTCGACCCCGACACGGCGACCACCCGTTCCTGAGGTGCGGGTTTCAGCACCGGATCCCGTCGCGTGTGAACCGCCTGTAATTCAGGGACGCTCTCGTCGGCCCGCTTTGGAGCGGACATGTTACAGTTGTGGGGCGGTAGGGCACCGCTACTCGCAGTGTCCCCGCGGCCCTTCAACTGCGACGTTCTGCCGCCGCTGCGGCCGGAAGGGGAAGACGCTGCGCACGTGCCCCTCGTGCAGCCAAGGTTGGCGGCGCGAAGGGCCGTACGTGGCGGCGTCGGGCCAGAACGTCACCCGGGAAGAGCTAAGGAGCTCGCGGCCGTCTCGAGCCTTGGCTCAGCAGCCGTGCTACCGTTCGTAACCTGGGAAAAAAAAGTTCCACCTCAAACGATTGGCGTCAGAACAGATCTCGTGAAAAATAACCTCCGACACCCTCATTGGCGCAAAGAGTAGTCGATAAGAGAGGTTGCGCTCCCGAATCCACGACTCGTGAGAAATACTAGTGAGAAAAGTGCTGATTGAATAATTTCACGAGAATTTTTCCCCACAGGTTTCGACGCGCTGGCTTTTTCTTCAGCCCCATACCGAGTTTGGATTTTGCCTTCATGACGTTAGTTACAGCGTATGCAAAAAGTTTTTCACTCACACCAGCGTCCTTTGCCCACACTCGCTGCCAGGCTTTCTCCGCTAAATCTCTGTCGGCTGCGTTGCGCGTCTCGACGTTTTGACGATTGTGCGAGTATGCAATATCGTGTTCCTTACAGGCAGCGTCCAGAAGATTTGTTACGTCTCAACCGGCTAGTTTTCCATCTCGGTCAAGAAGAGGCAAACTCTTCCTTTACGCGTTTTTCGGAATAACTGCGTTATGTTAGACAAGTGGCCGTTTCGAGCCTAACCTCGCGGAAATTTGCTCAGGATGGCCTGGAGAGTGTATTTTTAGGGTTGTATTGAATGATTAACTCGTTATTTAAAATTTCTCTATTGCGAGTTAATTATCTATGCAATATATGACTATATATTGGGGTTGACAAACGATTCCGCAGGAATTGAATGGTATTTCGTAGGGTTGAATGTTATTTTTCAATGGGGACGCGATTGTTACGACAACTACCGGGATGGGATCCGCAATTAGCATGATAGGGGTGAACTTAGCTGACATTCTGAATAAAGTAATTAAAATTTGCAATATCCGATTGTAAATTATTCAAGTGTAAGATAAATCGAATGGATTGTTTTGTTGGATGGACGATTATTGAATTTAAACCGCGGTTGTCAATACGCGTGGTTGTTTGAGATTATTTATGTGGGAAGAAGTGAATTTAAGTTACAAAACGATTTTTATGGGAGGGAATTTTTGGTCTTTGCGAAAAGAAATTAGGCAAACGAGAACCGCAATTACAAATAAAATTATAATTGTTATTGAAGCGATAATTCGCGATTCGTTTAAAAACCACATGACTTTCTAGATTATTTCACGAAAAATAGGCAAGGTAAAGGAATAATATTTTAGGAAGAATAAGAATTTTATTTTAAAACAAAAGGATTATTAAGGCCTAAGAGGCGTGAATGTTGCTCTGAGAATCTTCTGGAATTAAATGTTCGTGACTAATAATTTTTAATGAAAGGAATTTCATGCCAAGATCTGAAATGAGGGGGAAGAGATTATCCTCGTGAAATTCATTTGCAACGATTTATCAATTGATTTATGGATTTATTGATCGATTGATTGATTGGTTGGTTGGGAAAAAGTGAAAGAAATGTGTGTGAGTTTAGATTTCGCTAGAATCGTCACGAAGAAAATATTCGCCAGATTGTCTATCGCTGGTTTCAGAACGCGGGAATTTTCCGGAGATGAGCATATATCCCATGACGAAAATCACGATCGCCAAAACGATTATCGTAACCATGCCTATCCAAACGGCTATTTCCTCGAGTTTGGCCATTTTATTAAAAGGGATTTGAATTTGAGAGAAATTTTACACGCGCCAGATTTTCACCAATGAATCGACTTTAAATGCTAAAAATCCAGTTAAAATCAAATTAATGATGAAAAATACGACCAGAAATGAAAAAGCGATTTTGAAATGAAAAATATCGGATTCATACATTGAAGAAAGTTCGAGTGGATGTGGACAACCCGTGTATTGTGTGCAAGGTGCACCGCGACATAAACATATAGGGTGTCAAAATTTTAATGAGAGCTTCCGATAAAAACGCAAAAGGGTTGAATTCAATTTGTATGAAATTTAATCACCAAACTCTAAGGATTGTCTGGAGGGACAGAAAATCCATTGCGGACCCGTCCTCGATGGGAGTCGAGAGTATGTTCTCTCGAGGGTTAATTTCTAACGATGAACACATTGTAGTTGTACTTACTCTTGTTGTTCTCTTTTGGGGATTGAGAAATGGAAGACGAACTCGAACTTGGTGATGAACGAACACGAAAGATGATGAGATCCAAGAATCAATCAATCCCAGCGATGAAGACAACGAGAGTTGAAAATGTCGTTGAGGCGATGGAAACACGAACCCAAAACGATCGATTGATAGATGAAATGGATCGGTATCGGTGGAATATTCGAGGTGCACGCACAATAAATTCACAGTTTCACCAAGGGTTTATGATTATATACAGGGTGTCAATAAAGTAACGGTACGGCTGAATATTTCCGCAGGCAAGACAATTTCCGGAATTGTTAAGGTCTTCCATGAAGTAACTTTTCCCAAGGAATTCAATGGTGACCTCCATTTTGACCTTGGCGATGTCCTTCGAGGTTATTTCAAGGTCAACTTTTGTTTTTTGAATGGGAACCCCCTTTTTGACACCGGCAATCGATAAAGCGGGAAATTTTACGTACAAATATGTACTCAAGTCACCGGTTCCCTTTGACCTTGAGGGTTACTGTAGGGTTGATTAAACTTAATCACAGTATGGATACCTCTGAGAATAGAAGCTTCTTAAATTATTTCGTTACTACCAAAGTCATCAATTTCAACAAGGCGCATCGAGCGGTGACCTCGATCGTGACCTTGACTATGGCCTTCAAGGTGATTTCTAGGTCATCTTTTTTTTTAAATGAAAACTCCATTTTCGACATCGGCAATCGAAAGAACGAGAAATTCGACGTACAGATGTGCACTCAAGTCATCGGTCTAATTTGACCTTGAAGGTCAAAATTCGATTTACTTTTAGCATGACCCAGGAACAACGACGTGGACGTAGTAAATTCTGTTCCCTTTGGGGTGCTTAATAAGCGTGAGTCCCCGTGCCTCTCACGTTTTGGGGTGCTTGATTAGCGTGAGTCCCCGTGCCTCTCACGTTTTGGGGTGCTTGATTAGCGTGAGTCCCCGTGCCTCTCACGTTTTGGGGTGCTTGATTAGCGTGAGTCCCCGTGCCTCTCACGATTTAGGGTGCTTGATTAGCGTGAGTCCCCGTGCCTCTCACGTTTTGGGGTGCTTGATTAGCGTGAGTCCCCGTGCCTCTCACGTTTTGGGGTGCTTGATTAGCGTGAGTCCCCGTGCCTCTCACGATTTGGGGTGCTTGATTGGCGTGAGTCCCCGTGCCTCTCACGTTTTGGGGTGCTTGATTAGCGTGAGCCCCCGTGCCTCTCACGTTTTGGGGTGCTTGATTAGCGTGAGTCCCCGGGCCTCTCACGTTTTGGGGTTGCAGGTTGCAGGTTTATTGCAGGTTGCAGGTTGCAGGTTGCAGGTTGCAGGCAACCCGCAATAACCTGCAATAACTGCAACCTCAGCTAACCTTGACTAACCTCAACTAACCTTGACTAACCTCAACTAACCTTGACTGACCTCAACTAACCTTGACTAACTTCAGCTAACCGCAACTAACCTCCACTAACCTTGACTAACCTCAACTAACCTCAACGAACTTCAACTAACCTCAACTAACCTCCACTAACCTCAACTAACCTTAATTTCTCGTTCTATCGATTGCCGATGTCGAAAAGGGAGTTTTCATTAAAAAAAAAGATGACCTTGAAATCACCTTGAAGGCCATAGTCAAGGTCACGATCGAGGTCACCGCTAGATGCGCCTTGTTGAAATTGATGACTTTGGTAGTAACGAAATAATTTAAGAAGCTTGTATTCTCAGAGGTATCCATACTGTGATTAAGTTTAATCAACCCTACAGTAACCCTCAAGGTCAAAGGGGACCGGTGACTTAAGTGAATATTTGTACGTAAAATTTCCCGCTCTATCGATAGCCTGTGTCAAAAAAGGGGTTTCCCATTTAAAAAACAAAAGTTGACCTTCAAATAACCTTGAAGGCCATCGCCAAGGTCAAAATGGAGGTCACTATTGAATTCCTTGGGAAAAGTTACTACAAGGAAGACCTTAACATTTAGGGAAATTGTCTTGCCTGCGGAAATATTCAGCCGTACCGTTACTTTATTGACACCCTGTATATATTGAAATGAAAAATTGATATTGTTCACAATGTTCACAATGTTTCACAACGATTCACAACCAAGTCTATAATAACCGTAGCAGGTAAAATTCAGATTAATGTTTATAATAATTATTTCTACCACACACTAAAGTCTATAAAAAATGTTTTTAAAAGAATGATTAAATTTAAAAGATTATAAGATCGAAAAATTACACGAAATCACGTAAAATTAGTTAAAATGAATTAAATAAAACAAAGAATAATATCGCGGAGCTGACTGTCGTGGACGATGTTAACCGGTCAAAATTTTCGAAATCAATGTGTTAATTACTCGGTGCGTCTCGTGCTTTTATACTCTTGGACAAGCTTAGTTTTGGGAAGGGGCAATTTGTCCCTTGATTCCTAAGACGTTGCACGTCTTAGAGCTCCCCTCCACCTCGCTGGTCATCTTAATTTTCTATTGATTAAACGATAATTAAACTTAATTTTTACCTAAATTTCACTCATACTTCCATTCTTGTATATTCTGCATTATTTGAAAACAATTTGCAATTTTTTAATTCCTGTTTTTACGTATATTTCGCGTGTACAGAGAGTCGAGGGGTCTCTTCCTTTCATTCTCTTTCTCTCTTACTCCCACCCTCGCTTGGACTCTCGCTACGCTTAGGCCCCACCGCCGAAGCTTCGACCATCCCTCCCGTTCTCTTTTACTCTTGCATGCCCTCTCATACTCTCTCGCTCTACAGTACTTTCGATTGGTTCGGTTTTTGACTATGGTTGGTTCTCTCTCTTTCCTATGACAATTTTCATATTTTCCACTCCTTTTCTGTTCTACTGCACTATATTTCCTATGCTCTTATAAAGCTCCTCCCATCATCTCCTTATAAGGGAATGAGAAAGAGTCTCGAATGGATAATTCGTTGAACGCATTTGTTAAATTCTTTTAAATTATTTCTATTGATGAAAATATATTTTTGTATAATTGCAATTGTAATATTTTTAATATTTTATAATTTGAGATGTTTAATTTGTTTAAACGGTTTTGAATAATGATTTTGAAAATGAATTGATAAATTAATTCTCTTTATTTTGAACAATTGTTAATTTGAAAATGTTTTAATTTTTAAGTTTTTAATTTTCAAATTCTTTCCTGAATATTTTTGCTAACTAGTTTATTGTTATTTTCGAAATGATTTTCCTGAGATTGAATTGGTTAATGAAATATAAATTTTTGTTTGCATATTTTCAGAAAATGTTTTTAATTTTGCTTTTAATTAAATGAATTGATTCCTTACTTTTGTTAATTTAAATTTCTTGTTATAACGATTTTGACGAAATAGAATTTGTATTTTTTTTTTAAAGAACTGATTATTGAAAATATTAAGAAATGTTTTTAGTCTTTTGAAAAATGTAATAATTTGTTTTATATTTTCTTCTTGTTTTTGGGTCATTCAAATTCTATTTCTCAGAAATTTACCTGATCTTTTTACCTGAAATAAGTCATTCATTCATACACACATTTCTTATAATTAGCTTAATTCGCACGCCTTCTTTAAGGCAAAATTCCTCTTGAGTTTTATCATTGCTTTATATTTTGAACTTGAAATTTTTTAACAATGCTTTTTATGAATATTATCTATGCCCAAATTTGGCGTGTCCCCTGTAGCGACTTATTGTGCGAGAGAGAACGAAACGACGCATGAAGGTTGCGGGCCTCGTGCCGTCCGCGGGCCGCAAGGGAATTTCCTCGGACCCTTGGACAAAGACTCTTTCCCAGCGTCCTCTCAATTCTTTCTCGAACGGTTTTGTATTTTTTTAAAGTTGACAGATTTACTAGCTTCGGATGTTTGCAATATGTCGATAGCATTTCTTCGTTTAAGATCTTGAGACAGAACGTTGAAAGGATTTTTTTCATACATACATATCGGGTTGCACTAAAGTGTGCTTCATCTTTGGGTAATTCCTTTCTCTGCAAGGTGTGACTAATTTTGCAATGGGCCACGTGTGTGACCTTTTCAAGAGACAGTGGTGTTCTTTTCCCTCGTCATTTTTTCTACAGCCTTTTTTTTTCTCTTTTCTACCCTAATAAATCATTGCAATATCCTTCTTTCGAAAAAACTTTCAACCATCGACTGTAAACCCTCAAGAGAAATTTTTCCTTCGCATTATTGCGTCTTAAAATAATTTTATTTTCTATTTCGAATGACCTGACCCAAGCTATGTAATTTCCATGCTCGATACCAATTTTGAATTTACTTTTACTGTCCCATTTGCGAACTCTCGGGATCTCAAGCTGAATATGCCAATAAAATGAAAAGGAAGAACCATTGGCCGTACGTACTAATATAATTTTCCGGTGCCTCATTTACGATGGCGTCGGTGTAGCTGCATTGTGGTGTGCGTGAGGGTCGTACGCTGCGTTAGGCTTGTGTGTGTGTGCCACGCGCGCCCAAAAGACTTCAACGCTCGAGTGTCGCCCAGCCCCATAAAGGCCCTATCGATATTTATCGTGGAGTCCTGTTGCTCCGGCGAATGTTTTCTCGAACCGATGATTGAGATTGTTTTATTTAGGCGTCTTAATAACACGCTTTAAAATCTCCCCGTTGGTTGGTGTATATGCGTGACTAACCAGGCGTTGACGTTTTCCTCATGGCCCGTAATTTGAGAGGCAGAAATTTTGGTGGAATATGGCCTCTCCGTAAAAATGGACCCTTGACTCGACCATGTCCCTTTTCCATGCGTATTTTTCTCGAGAATCATCCGATATGGGAAACTCAAGAACGACGAGGAAATCCCGAAAGTCGCGAGACGTAACAGATTCATACCAGGATCTCCACGGTTGACACGTCTCGCTACTTTTGTACCCGGTCCGCAGTACTGGTAGCCCGGCAGATGAAGTTCCACAGGAAGATTGTTGATGAATTTGTTGAGAAAACCTTGACCCTCGATCATTACGCAACGGTCGCCCGATGATGAATGAGCCTGAGGGTATATAAGCGCGCTATTTATACGCTTAGAGCTCAGTGCGTCATGGACTTTCGGGAGCAATCGCTCAAGCTGCCAGTCGGGAATTTCGATATCCTCGCAGACAAGCAGCAGAGGCGAGGACGACACGGTGAACTACTACCTGACAGCATACGTGCAGTATTCTGCGGCCCTTCCAACTGCGGTAAGACCAATGCACTGCTCGCTCTCATCACGCATCTCAATGGTCTGAGATTTGAGAATGTCTATGTGTACTCCAAGTCGCTCAATCAGCCAAAGTACAAGTTTCTCGAACAACTCATCACACCCGTGGAGGGAGTAGACTACTTGGCTTTCAGTGAACACGATTAAGTTGTATCACCCGGTGATGCTCGCCCCAATTCCATCATGATATTTGACGATATACCGTGTGAGAAGCAAGACAATGTCAGAGCCTTCTACTGTATGGGAAGACACAAAAACGTTGATTGCTTCTACCTGTGTTAGTCATACGCTCAGATTCCCAAACATCTAGTGCGTGATAATATCAACCTGCTGGTAGTTTTTCGCCAAGACGATGTCAATCTCAAGCATGTCTATGACGATCATGTGAATACGGACATGCCGTTCACGCAGTTTAGGGACTTGTGTGCTACATGCTGGAACGATGATGATCACGGGTTTCTCGTGATTGACAAGGAGCGTCGGGGCGCGGGAAGATACAGAAAGGGTTTTGAGAATTTTGTTATAAATATCGGCCGCCCCCCAGTGAATCTGTCAGTACACCATGGACGGTCAAAGCGACAATATGGCGGATCAGTTCCTTCGAGAGAAAAATACGCTCAGCCAGATTGCCAAGGCGAGAGATGCGATTAGGCACAAATACAGACTTCTCTGAGAGGGCGAGCAGACTATGGAGAAGGCATTGGGTGATGCATTCAGGCCAATTGTTAATCCACTCGAAAGATTGGTTACCACCACTGGCACGACGACGCGTGAACTTGAGGATGAAATCAAGAAGTTGCTGCCAAAGAAGGAGAAGTCTGAAGATTTCGAGACTTTATTCAAAACTGCATACGATGATGATAAAGAGGCGGCGGATGGGGAGGAGGAGTAGAAGGGGTGGAAATCCTCGGCAACGAGGGGAACAGCTGCCAAATATCTTCAATTGCTCGACAGAAATCGGAAACCGTATCTCGACATGACTTATGGCGTTCGAAAGCTCGCGGACAATTCCCTCATGATCGAGGACTCACCCATAAGGTTCGACAATGAACGGGTAATTGTCGGGGATAGCAAGTATCCCTCGAACATTGACTTGCTCGAGCTGCTCTTCCGAAAAGAGCCTGATACCAATCAGGTGAGTGCCGAAGATATGGTTAACTACGGGAAAATTCTGGAAATTACCATTGCACACAAGAAACACTATAGTGCAGAAGAGCCTGTGCACAAGCAAAACACTCGCAAATTCAAAAACTACATAGCTCCATTGATTGGTGGCTCACCGGCGAAGAAGAGAGTCGGTAAAAGATTACCACTAGAGTGGAAGATTGCGCGAAAAAACATGCGAAATGGATTACGTGTATCGGGACGATCCCAACGAGCTCGTAGATCGGCTACGTCTGTTGCTCGCTGAGCGGGTAATCCAAGTCACATTAATGAGATCATCTCGATCATTGAGGAGTTGCGTGAAACTGGAATTGTAAATTACGTGGTACGATGATGTGTCATTGGCCAGTCGAACAATAAGTGTCGACGTGTTCGGACTATAATTGAGACGAATCGAGGGCACAAGAGGTCCTCCCGGCTTTGGATTCAAGCTCACCACCGATCAACAGTACGACATCGATGGTAAAAGACTGTGCAACGTTGCCGCGTCGAGTGAGCCTAATGACGCTGTGAATCTGAGCAGTGTGAAAAGGCGCATCCATCAAGACACGGGTGAAGCCTTTCGCCTGATAGCTCAACAACGCCAAGATATTGCCAATCTCGCAGTGAAGTTTGACTTTCTGCAGGAGCGAGTGCGGGAGGCATTGAGGAATATTAAAATAAGCGATCCATCGATTGTCGATTTGACCGTTAAAAACTAGTGACATGGAACATCAGAGACTAGTGGAAGAGCTGCATAAACCTGCACGCCGTAATTATCCACGTCACAAATTTGACGTGCGTGGACTGGATGAAACGTCGCAGGCGGATCTCGTCGGGATGCAGCCTTACGCGCGAGAAAACAAAGGCGCGCGATACTTGCTCACCATCATCGACGTGCTTTCAAAGTTTGCGTGGGCCGTTCCCGTAAAGCAGAAAACCGCCAAGGACGTTACCGACGCTATGGAATCTGTGCTACGACAAGGTCGAGTACCTGCTAATCTGCAGACTGACAAAGGTAAAGAATTCCACAATGCCGGCTTTCAGAAACTCATGAAAGAATATCGCATCAACCACTACTCAACGTACAGTAATCTGAAGGCATCCATCGTTAAGCGTTTCAATCGCACACTCAAGAACAGAATGTGGTTGCGATTCAGTCTGCAACGGCAGTTACAAATGGCTCGATGTCTTACCCGAACTCGTAGCCGCGTACAATGATGCCAAACATCGGACTATCGGCATGAAGCCTAAAGACGTCACGAGCGTTGATGTCGCATTGATGGAGCATTTCGCCGATCGGCGCATTCGCAGAGCACCAAAGTTCAGCGTAGGCGACAAAGTACGCGTGAGCAAGAGCAGACACGTTTTCGAGAAAGACTACACACCCAACTGGACAACGGAAGTTTTCACCGTGACGCATGTAGCTGCAACGAGTCCGGTCACATACAAGCTGTAGGACTATCAGGATGAGCCCATAGCCGGAGGATTCTACGAAGAGGAGCTCCTCCGAGCCAAATATCCTGACGTATATCTCGTGGAGAAGGTACTGACGAAACGTGGAGATCGCCTTTATGTTAAGTGGTTGGGATTCGACGGTTCGCACAATAGTTGGATTAATAAAACAGATTTGTAATAAAATTATTGTCGCTTTTTGATAACAAACAATCATAATTAATGAACAATCATTTTTTCGATTATTCACACCATCTAAATATTTCAGGTACAGACCTTGCGTGATAGGCAATTATTTTTCGATGAATTCCATGTGATTATTCGAACCACCCAGATATTTGAGGGATAATTCTTTGTCTTCCACCGTGCGCTTTGTGAGTTCCAACATCGCTTGATCTTGCTCGAATGCGCTTGAGATACGTTTCGGCATGAATACTTGAAGCTCGTTGTCGAGATCCACGACGATTTTCAGCCCATATCTCGTCTCAACTTGCCGCAGATCGGTGATTCGGTGGACTCGATCGAGTTCCAGATCGGCGTGTCGCTTCCCGGGGAGAAAGCTATTGAGACTAGCGATCTTGTTGAGCTTGTCCATCGTGGCGATGATATGAAGAGAATGGCTCTGCGAGCGCGGTTAAGGGAGCTTTCCAGTGTGACAGCCCGAAAAATCGCTGTTTTTCGCGATTTTTTTTTTTCAAGAAAAAATAATCTAATCGGTCTGGTTTTTTTTGTATATTAATAGGGTATTGAAGAATACAAAACAATTTCTTAAAGATCGATTTATTTATTAATTAATATCTATAAAAATGATGAAACAATTGTTGCAGAAAATGCACTTGGGTGTGGTATCCACGTTGGGGGTCACAATTTTGATCTGAAACAAAAAACACAAAAAGATTATTGATCGGTATATAATTGGCTTTCGTGCTATGTAGGCTTTTTTTTTTTTTTTGCAAAAATGGCGCTGGTTTGAACAAAAAGTATCGATTTTAGCATTTTTTTTTGCAGTTTTTTTTACAAAAAAATAGGAAGATGTCAAAAAAAAAGCTTCCATAGCACGATAAACAATGACACCGGACACCGTCAGAATATCGCCCCGATTTTCTGCTTCCAAAGTTTTTTCCTTCTCTTCGGTACCTGCTTTTTTCACGACGGCCTCGTATATTGATTTCGCTGCAATCTGCAGGATTTTCACGATTCCATAATAGGTGTTATTATTGAAGTTTGCAGCTAAATCCATCAAGGCGATAAAATTTTTAATGCC
The DNA here is from genome assembly GCA_946863875.1 of Alloplasta piceator. Taxonomy (NCBI): domain Eukaryota; kingdom Metazoa; phylum Arthropoda; class Insecta; order Hymenoptera; family Ichneumonidae; genus Alloplasta; species Alloplasta piceator. The sequence continues at coordinate 13,923,878 of OX333081.1, read as the reverse complement.
ATTTATGCCGATGCCGACCAATTGCATGGCAAAGCAGAAACGACGATTGATTTCATAAGCATTTTTTATCAAAGGACAAGAATCTATCTCGGCCGGATCTGGACACGAACACTTAACACAAATTTTAAAGCCCAATCCGCGAATCGATTTTTTTAAAAACTTCACGTCGCTATTACACTTTTTGCACTTCAACAGTTCCTGAAGAGCGCCGAAAACCAAAAAGAACTCCAAAATCACATAGCTAAACGTTTGATCGATTCGGACTTCAAACTCTGGACTCTTTTTCAAGATTTTTGCTGCCGAAGTGCTCGCAAACGTTAGATCCGTTTCGATATCGTGTCGATTTGTTCCCTTAAAACCCGCGGATCTTTTTCGTTCATTTCGCGGATGTCCGCTTCTCGAGCCTTTTCTATCCTGCCACGTACATTTCTCTTTCGTAGATCTATCCATTTTGAATGTCGAAACCGAACTGAAAGACGAACCGGACTCACGTTGGAAGGTACACGAGCAGGTAGGAACGAGACAATAGAAATAACGGTCGCACGGGCAGACGGCCGACGCGGCAGCTGTAGCGCTCCGTTGCCTTCTTCCAAGAAATGCTGTACAGTAACCGAAATAATCTGAATTTCGGCGTGAAATTTTCAGGGAATATTCGGAAGAGTGTATACTATTCGATAAAGCAAAAAAAATCGATTTTTTGAAAATTTCACACTGGAAAGCTCCCTTAATATACCCGTTATCCCCACTCCATCGCTGGATTCGAATGTTTCTATTGGCTGAGCGTTTCCTCAGCACCCCTACTCCATCGTCGTAGTGGCGGGGTGTTGCCCCCACCACTACTCAAGGATTACGAGTTCAGGCGGGCTTTTCAGGATTTTGTAGTGCCCCCAAGGCAGCGTATCGGTACTATTAGGCAGCAAGTATCGTTTGTCATCGTGTGGACTCAGGGCCACCTTGACCTGCATCTCAGTGTAAACACGATGTTTCCGTAATGGTATGGTTGATTGGAGCCGGCTCAGCGTGGATTGATTGCGGAGGCACTTGATGAAGTTATTGAAGGTGATGGTGGCTTCCACCACACTTGTCTTCACCTCCTTCATCTTCTTCATACGATCCTCACCCTCGACTCGCACGCTATACATCTTGCTGCGCAGTCCCACGAACTCTGTCATTATTCGCCCATTACACTCATTCTTTATGAGGCCAATTACTTTTTTTGTTGCGTCGTGGCATTCCAAAGAGGTTCGTGTTGGGATAATCGGATGTATCAAATAGATCAATATAGCCTCTCATCATGGCGTAGATGTCCTCGCACTCGACCTCGTACGGTAGACTGTCCGTATCGGTGTCAAGTAGCTTGCATTCAGCCTCGAACCTTTTCAGCATGAATTCATAACGGAAGTCATAGACGAGGATCTTTGACAAGTCCAGCACGCACAGTCCCACGTACATTGGTTTGTTGAGGTAAACCTCAGTCCGTGCCAGTTGTACACCAATGAGATTCTCCTCAAAGATCGTGTAACTGTGGTAGTTTGGACGCGCGATAAGTGCCTCAGCCCCATAACGTCCTTCCCAGTGAGTCACGAGTTTCACGTCCACGTGGTTGCGCACATTCTCCATCGTTTTGCCAAACACGGCGTTATTCATGAGCTTGAATGAATTCTTCTCAAAGTTGTTGGTGGCTTTCTTTTGGAGATCCGTGCTTAGCTCGATGTAGGACTTGAGCCATGGTCGCTGATTGAATTCCAAAACTCGATGGATCCGTGTCAGCTTGAGTCCGTACTTGAGAGCCTGCTTCAAGCTACGGTAGTGGAGAACATAGTGGCTTTTTGAATCAAGCGTTGTCATGAGCTTTGTGTGATTGGAGCCTGGTGCACTCTTGTGCTCGGGATAAAGAGGCAAATCCTTATGCGCATCGTGCAGATTCTCCGGATACTCGAGATCAACCTCAAGGATATATCCGATCGGCGAATAATCCTTGACGTTCCAGTCCACGCCATTCTCATCCCACTTAAAGCCGCCGTAAGGCAGGGACTCCATCATTGCCCAGCCATAGAGATTGTTTACGTCGAAATACATGAGATACTTGTTCGCCTGGGTCCGATCGTAGTCGCTCATGTATTTGTTGTTGGCTCGAGCATACCGATTACAGCACTGACTCACTCCGCCTCGTATACCCAGCTCCACGAACATGTGCATGTTCACATCAGTGAGGAGCTGCAGCTCGATTTTCGTGAACTTGAGCATGGCGTCCCACGTGAAGCCTGGTGTTGTATAATAGTGCGCTGGATCGAGTCCGTAGGCCTTGAGGCAGTTTTCACGGAACTTCTTGATAACATCGGCCAAGAGCATTACGTCCGTCTTCAGGTAGAGATCCGAGTATTCGCCCAAGTCCCCGATACCGAACTCTTTCCACACTTTACGAGCATGCTCGTAGTCCTCGGCGCACAGTAGGAGAAAAGCCTAAAAACCTGGCCAAAACCCCAAAAAATAAATTTTCAAAATAAGGTCAGTTGAGTAGTCATTCAGGTAGAGGACTAGTAACTGCATTCTATTGCGGAAGAGAAAGCCCTTTAAGTGTATACCTGCGCCGCAGCGTCAGTTGGCAGTTAGTGTTCGTGAAGTGTGTACGTGTCACGCGCTGAACAGACGAAAATAACGCTGACTTCAAAAACCCATAACTTTAAAGTGACGGGTTTAATTTCAATTCTGAAACATGGATACGACTTCTGGAGGTATGTAGAACATATTTTTACATCGGTTGAATCTAAACTTCATGTATAAATGATTGAAATGTAGTATAGCCTTCGGCATAAATAAAATTGAATAATTTTGAAAACTTAAATTTTCAACGGTCCGAAAAGTTATATATTTTGTCACATTTTGCAAAGCTCCTAGTCTCGGCCTTTAGTTTAATGTATAAGCTTTCGAAATTTACAAGAGTTACCTGCGGAAAACGTGCGTCTTGTCCGTTATGATTTTTTTCGCATCGTGCGGTAGCCGAGCGTGCACGCGGCACTATTGAGCAGCCTCTGCGCCTCTACCTGAGAATGGGTGAAGTAGCGTCATAACGGACAGGACGGCTGTTATACGTTTGAAATAAATTATTTTAATATATATGTATGTGTATATATATATGTATATATTAGACTGGTCCAAAAAAAAAAATTTTTTTTTTTTCGGTCCGCCTTCCTCATTAAACTGTTGTTTATGATGAAAAACAAATCCTCTGCAAATTTTAGCTTGATCGGAGAAGATTTAGAGGTCCCGCTATCGATTTTTTCGTTTTTACATTGAAATAACACGTAAAAAAATGTTTACGTTAACTCACGGTCGATTTCGCGTGAAAAATATAGACGTGAATGAAAAATCGCGTGCCTAATGCCAAAAGGGCCTATTACAGCAAGAAGATAGGGGTCCATGCCAAAAGGGCCTATAAAAAAATTTTTTTTTGCCATTCTTCTTAAAATTGCTTGAAACGTGAAGATCTGTAAAAAAAAAAATTTTGATGTACTAAAACCAAAAGGGCCTATAAAAGAAATCAAAATTTTTCAAAGTTTTGAATAGAAATTGCATACCAGAGCATTTTTTTTTTGGAAAAAAATTTTTTTTTTTTTTAATTTTTTTTTTTTTTGAAAATTTTTTTTTTTTTTTTTTTGGAAAAAAAATTTTTTTTTTTTTGGAAATTTTTTTTTTTTTTTTTTTTGAAAAAAAAAGTTTAAATAATTTGTTATTGTTTATTTGTTTCAACATTTTGTTATTTTTTATTTGTTTAAGCAATTTGTTTAAACGTTTGTTTAAATTATTTGACTTGTTTTCATTTTTTTTTTTGCAAAAAAAAAGTTGAAGTAATTTGTTATTGTTTATTTGTTTCAACAATTTGTTATTTTTTATTTGTTTAAAGAATTTGTTATTGTTTATTTGTTCAAACAATTTGTTCTTATTTATTTAAATAATTTGTTATTTTTTATTTGCTTAAAGAATTTGTTATTGTTTATTTGTTCAAACAATTTGTTCTTTTTTTAAACAATTTGTTATAGTTTATTTGTTGAAACAAATAAACAATAACAAATTGTTGAAACAAATAAATAATAACAAATGATTTAAACTTTTTTTTCCATATAAAAAAAAAAAATTATAGGCCCTTTTGGCTTTAGATCACTAAATTTTCAATGTCCCAAAGCCAAAATTTGAGACATAGGTCCTTTTGGCTTTGGAAATTTTTTTTTTGTCTTTAGGCTTAGAAAATGTTGGCAAAACGATTGGCGCAAAAAAAAAATTATAGGCCCTTTTGGTTTTGCAAAGCCAAAAGGGCCTATAACTTTTATAGGCCCTTTTGGCATTAGGCACGCGACATATCTAGAGACCTTTTTTGTACCAAATATTATCACCTACAAAAAAGTTCTCTTGATATTTTTCATTCACGTCTATATTTTCACGCGAAATCGACCGTGAGTTAACGTAAACATTTTTTTACGTGTTATTTCAATGTAAAAACGAAAAAATCGATAGCGGGACCTCTAAATCTTCTCCGATCAAGCTAAAATTTGCAGAGGATTTGTTTGTCATCATAAACAACAGTTTAATGAGGAAGGCGGACCGAAAAAAAAAAATTTTTTTTTTGGACCAGTCTAGTATATATATATATCTTATGTATATATATATATATATATATATATATATATATATTATGTGTATATATATATATATATATATATATATATATATATATATAAATTTTCTGTGATTTAATTATAATATATATGCATATTAAAATCAACCCCATAAAAATTTCTTAAATATGAATGAAATGTTATAACATTCAAATAAAATATTTGAATATATATATATTATATAGTAAGCAAAGCTTTCTTTTAACCAAATCCATGTCAATATTTTCTGTCTAATTTTTTTTAAATTATTTCAATTATTGCGGTTATTCATTTGATAAAATAATGTACATTGTTCAAGTTATTGTATTAATTGAAAATTTTATCTTTTCCTCTAACACCAATTTTCTACAATTTTATGTCTTTATTACAGGATCCGGTTACAAAGAATTGGTGCTGACAAGGAAAGAAGTATTTCTGATAATCAGCGAGCATTTATCCGATAAATTCGCTTCCTTGATCGAATTTATCGCGTTTTGTATGTATTTTGGAAATAAAAATAATAATTGCGTAGAATACACTGTTCACGTTTATTTTATTATGATGATTTTTTTTATATATTAATTTATCTATTTAGCAGGATACTCGGCCATTTTGTTTATAACAATTTGCTGTTAGCTCTTTGTTGCAAGTTATAAACAATAGATATCGGATTGGTAATCAGCGACCTTGAAAACCCGTATGTACCAATTTTTGTCAACATCTGGTAACTTTTTAACGTTCATGTCGACCATATTGGATCGGCCAATTTGTTTACGATAATATTGGATCGGAGCTGGTTGATGATTTCTGGTCGTGGGTAATTCCGAATTGCCTGTATTTTCTCGGGCTGGAGCTCCTTCTTCAATACCTCGAGTAGGGGGATGGTCTAGTTGGCGTGTTTCAGAGTGAATTTCGTGTAGAAATTTACTAATCCCAGGAATCCTCGGAGCTGGTTGATGATTTCTGGTCGTGGGTAATTCCGAATTGCCTGTATTTTCTCGGGCTGGGGCTTAGTTTCCTCGATCGTCAGGATGTGCCCCAGAAATATTACCTTCTGTCTGAAGAATTTTGACGTCTTGAAGTTCAGCGTGACGTTTTGTGCTTCCATTCAGTGGAACAGCGTCGCCAAGTTCTGGATGTGGTCCGCGTAAGATCTTGATAGGCATAGTAGGTCGTCCACGAAGTTGATTACGCTGTCCCCCAGCCCTTGGAGTATCTTGTCGGGTCCTTTTATCAAGCTTGCTGCGCTTGTTTTTAGGCCGAATGGGGTCACTGTGAATTGGTAGCACTTTCCCTCGTATTGGAAGGTGGTGTACTGCCTCAACTCCTCGTGGAGTGGTACCTGCCCGAAACTGCTCGTCATGTCCAAGCTCGATATAATTCTCATATTGTTGCATTTCTGAAAGATCTCCGTCAATTGGGCGGTGTCGTAGTCCTCAACCAGGTATTTGTTTAGTTGTCGTGCGTCGAGATCTTTTGTATGACAGTCACCAGCGGGTTGATATATTTACTGGTGGCCTTTTGGATGACGCCGAAATCGAGCATCCTTTGGATTTCCGCCACTACCTGCTCCCTGTATTGTTTTGGTACCGGGTACGATCGGTGCACATATGCACATATTTAATACTAGCCTGTGCTGGTATGCTCTTATCCTTCCTGGTTGTTTGCGAAATATGTTCCCATATCGGTAGATGAGGCTTAAGGCATTCTCGTACCTGGGTCGGTAGCTCCGTGCTTTCGGTTAGCTTCTCGTTAACCTCTTTCTCCGTCAGTTCTTGTTCCTCTTGCACATTTATTATCTGTGTGGGTGTCACGATTTTTATTTCGTTCTCCTGTGTCTCCTTCCGGCCTTCATCTTTCCCTTGCTCGTCATCCCGGTTTCTTCATCCAATATCTTCCGATCAATCTTCTCACCGTCTTGCCCCGGATTTTGACGACGCCATCCATCGTATCTATGGTTATTTTCAGTTCCATCATCCCATCGAATCCAATGATGACTGGCCTCAGTAGTTTCGGGGCAATGAATAGTTGGACATTTTTACTTACTCTATCGCCCGTCGCTTCAACCATCATATGCTGCTTTATCCGTCCTGATTGCCCTCCGAAAGCACCAAATATTTCTGTCTCTGTAACCGGTAGTGTTGGACATTTCCTGAGGTGGTCCTGGTGTTGCCGGTAGGTTTCTTCTGAGAGGCAGGAACCTCGCTTTCACTGTCTACTAGGTCCGTGACTTCGATTCCTTCGATTCTGATTGCGATTTCCGGGCATCTTGAGTGTGTGTCGTCGTACTGAACCTCGTTTTTCTTATCTCCGTCATCTAGGAGGTATTCTCCGGGATCCTCATGTAACATGTGCGCAGTTGTCCAGTTTGTCCTCCTCTCGCTATCTCGTCTTCTTTTCTCCTGTCCTTTCTGCTCCTCTGGCACTGTCTCGTCTGGTCCTTGGGCGTCCGTGGCTCTTCCCTTCACAACGGCTCCATTTTCCAGCTCATCGACGTGTGCCTCTCCTTTCCCTTCCCGCTCTTCCCGATATCTCTGGGTTCCTCTGAATATACTGGCCGTTGTAAGTGTTAGTTTCTGTTATTTTTTCCTTCTTTTGTGTTCCCTTTTTTTCTGTTTTGTTTCTGTCTTTATTCCGCCTCTTTTAGTGCTCTTTTCGTGGTTTCGTCGTCTTCCGTTGCGGTTCGTTCATTTGGTGATACGGGCGCAACGTTTATGCGTCTCCGTGGTCCGTGCTCCGTTGTCCTTTCGCCTGGAGGTTTGTTTGTGGAAGAAACTGGTGGTATGGCAAATTAATATGTTGCTATTACCCATGGCGTACGGCTGATTGCATTTGCCGGCTATTCATACTTGTTTTCCTGTTTTTCTCCCCTTGGTGGAACCGGTACCATGGTAGGTGGGTATCCTGAGGTATTCTGCTCGTTCCCCTGCCAGGCTCCTTGCGGATCGGCGTAGAATGGTCGCTGTCTTTGGCCTTCTCTCCAGTTTCCTTTCTCCTGCGGTCCGTTTATGCGCCTTGGTCCATCGTACCGAGGAGTGGGTCCCTGAGTTTTCGGCTGTCCCCTTCTCGCATTCAGGGGCTCCATCCCATCCGTGCTTTCGAGCAGTTCTAGGAGTTTTTTGACTGTTTTTGTTCCTCTTACCATGACGGCTGTCCTCACGTGCTCATCGAAGTCATTTGCTAATTTTCTGATGATCTCTTCGTCCGCCATTGTTTGTGCTAGATTGCGTCCTCGATCGCTCTGGTGGCGTTTTCCGCCCTAGTTAGTCTTTGCCCGTCTAACTCGTACGCGCCGAATCCTGGGTGTCGCGGGACCTTATCCTAAATTTCTTGTGTCCAGTACTGCGATTTGAATTTGGTACTGAACTCCTCGATGGTGTGTCTATCTTCTCCGATAAGGATCCATCAGTCCCTTGCCGTCCCTTTTATGGATTGACAGATCGTATATCGAAGATCCACGGAGTCAGTCACCCTGTAATATTCTTCGAATTCACGAAGGAATCGCATTGGCCTTTCCCTTCCGTCACCATTGTAGGTGGGGGTTGTTGGTTTGCCGCGCAGAGTCTGCTCGTGTTTAGTCCTCCGCATGTTGTTGCATTTGCTGGACTCGGTTGCCTTTTGAGTTGTTCCTCGCATGCCTTGACTTTTGCCTCATTTCTTCCTGTCTTTCTCTGTATGTTTGTGCGTGTGCGAGTGTGTGAGTGCAAGTGTGCGAGTGTGTGCGAGTTTCTGCATGGTTCGGGCGTCGTTCTCTTCGAACAGCTTGTTGAGCTTTTCCCTCACCTCTTCACGGAGTGCGCTGTCCTAGCAACTGCTCCGTCACTGCCTCGTTGGATTTCGTTTATAATCTGTTAGTGTTCCTTCTTCTGTTCGTCCTTCATTTTATTTATCACTCAGCTTACCCTTTTTAGGTTATTTCTTTTTCTGTCGCGTCAGCTGTTATTTCGGTATTGAGGCTCCAATCTCCGGTCTCGTTCATCGTCTCTGGGATGATTTCTTCATGACTTAGTAGGATGTTCGATAGGCGTCCCATCGTGCGTTGATCTTTCAAGCGTGCCTCCTCCAAGAACCCGTCTGCCGTGGTGGATTCCCATTGCAGCGACGCTGCTTCGTCTTGGTTGTTGCCTCGAACTTGCGTGTGACGCTCCTCGAGCTCCTCCATCATACGTATTTCTTCAATTTCCTTGGCGAGACTTTTATTTGTCATTGCGGTATCTTGCATGGGTATCCCTTAACCAGTCTGTCTTTATCCGAGTCGAGTCCTTGTTCGAGCGCCAAATGTTACGGTAGCGAATATCGTTAACATTAATTTATGCGGTAGTGTGCTGACGCACAGTGAGGGATTTCGACCGAGTCGTGTCCATAAATCAGGTAAAGATTATAACTGTATCAAATTTGGTATTCCGTAGTTTTTAGGGCCGCTGATTACGAATTTGGTATCGAAATTTTCAAAAACATAATGGCGGCGGAGGTATCGTTGTTCGGTCTTAGAAATACTGGTTCGAAATGACTGAAAGTTAGCTAAGATATGTTTTTGGGATCGCTGATTACGAATTTGATATTGAAATTTTCAAACACAAAATGGCGGCCGAGATATCGTTGTTTGATCTTAGGAATACTGGTTGGAAATGGCTAAAAGTTTGCTACGATACGTTTTTGGGATCGCTGATTACGAATTTGGTATCGAAATTTTCAAAAACAAAATGGCGACGGAGATATCATCGTTCGATCTTAGAAATACTGATTGACAATAACTGAGAGTTGGCTAAAAACGTTTTCGGGGTTGCTGATTACGAAATTGGTATCGAAATCTTCAAGAACAAAATAGCAGCTGAGATATTGTCGTTTGATCTTAGAAATACTAGATGGAAATCGCTGAAAAATACTGAAGGAGTTTTTGGGTCGACTATAACAAAATTTGAGGCATTTTGGTAACGATTAATTATGATAATCACTTTTATTCAAAAAAAATTGTAATGAAACTCAATTGGAGTCATACTCCTCGCTCTCAGACGTGGACAGTTCCCTGGTTGAATCATCTTCTACGTCACTACAGGATATCAGCCGCAAAGCATCAGTCGATAGTTTTTTATGCTTCTTCGCTGGAAGTTCTTTAAAACTTGAGATATATGGATCTGAGGATACCAGCAACCAGTTGTGGACATCTTGCATCGTCCTTTCTCGGGAGCACTTGCGAGAAAATCCCTCTCGATATTTTTTTATATCTATATTCCGGGCTTCCTGGGCCTCCTCCGATAGCTGCCCGATTGGCAAAGATGTGGAAGCTATTATTTGTGAACCGTGGATCAACAGCTTATGCACTGCTGTTGGCATATTATATCACGGGTATTCGGTTACATACATCCTTGCTGTTTCCAATGCGTATTCTTTGTACTTTCCCACATCGATATTTCTTCCACAGGTCTTCTACAGGTAATATACCTGTAGAATTGCGTAAAATTTCTCCATCAGCCGTTTATTTACGCCAGTTATCAGTGAAACTTTCGGCGAATTTTCGAAAAAACGCCTGGCTGTATTACCATCGTTACTGCTGCCATAATCCGGTTTTGGTCGATCTACCACAAGTCCCAAGCTCGATCTCAACATGTTTTGGATATCAGATCTTCGTTGCTTAACTGAGGCCTTTTCACTCTCCGTACGGGCTTGCCATTTTTTGAGGTGTAATTTGTAAGAAATATGCAGTAAACACTCGAACATACGGATCCACGCGTGTAGTGTTGACATACCGTAACTTAAATTTGACTCGATTAATGGCAGATTCAGAATTTTGTTGATATCATTGAAGTCCTTTGATGTGGCACTACACAAGTTACACCTTAGCGATGAAGTTGTGGATGTCGCAGCGTTGCACACCTTACCATCTATCATCGTGGATAGCATTTTGTAATTTATCGTGATCACAGAGCCATCCATTCCAGCAAAGCTATTTGTTCATCGATGTATTTTTTTTTCATTTACAGTCACTTCAGTAGTTTCACGAACGAACTGCAGTCTAATTGGTCGACAGAATCGAGGTGATGAGGGCCTTGGATTTTCCCATATGACTTCGGTGGTGCTTTCGTCAGATTCGCTATTAGAGGAGACGAGTCGAAGAGGAACGAACGACGTGAGAAATATATGTGCGTCCGAAGCAGAGTCATCGCTGAATGATTGCTTATATTCACTCTGGCCTGAACTTCCGTCGCATCCCCACTTACATGTCAATTCAGCTGTGATACGCTGGGTATTGAGTGATTTCGAAAAATCTCTCCTCGAGAGCAAGAGACGTTCGCTAGTGTGATCTAGTGAGCCTTGTAATTTTACGTCCGCACTAGTTTCGGTGACGGTGGTGCTGGATGGAGGCGGATAACAGAGCTTCTTGGCTATTTGCACGGAGTCGTAGCTCGGATAAACTTTGCAATTCACTGTCCTCAATCTCTTTCTGATGACGTTGTACTGATGTCTTGTCAGTTTTCCTTTAACTATATCGGACAGTGCTTCATCCGCAGAAATTGTTTGCCGTGCATCAGATGTTTTTGCAAATGCTGCTCTGTACCGTGTCGCTCTCATTGGTGAAGCAGCAGCATCTTGTATAATCTTTGCTGAATCCAAGCATCCAGAAGACCGAAAATTCATCGTTGTTGCTTGCAATAATTGTGCAGGCGTATATTTTTTGCGTAGCTCGTCCGATTTTCGACGCTTTGAACGATCGCTTGATGTAGCGAAATCCAACGATGGCCGACCACGCCGGCGACCAGGTGTGGTTTGCGATTCTTTTGAAGTTGAATTTTCTGCTCTGTGATCTTTGATTGCTTTATTGTGCGAAGAGAGAATGAAAAATCACTGTTTAACCAATTTTCGTTTTTTCCGTCAAAAAACCTTTCATTGCTTCTCGCCTCCTGCCACTTCGTTCGCATTTTAAATAACAAGTTCGTTAACTGCGATCTTGCGGTCAACTGTATTTGAACAGAACAATCCGCTTCTCTCGACAGTTCATGCTCCAAAAATTTCAATTGAGAATTGAAGTCGGATTTCATGCAGTTACGCAGTTTCGCGAATATTTTTTTCCGCGTCCAAACAACGACCTGATCCTGGGATCCTTTAAAAAAAACGGATACATATATAATTAATGTTATTTGCAATTTTAGAATAACATGTATTATGGAGCTCTGTTTGCACACTACATCATCGGGTGTCCCATTTTAATCTTACAGTTGATTTATTTCGAAAAATATTGCTCCGATCGAAAATTGAGTGGGATGAAACTTTTAGGGTCCAGAGGGGGACGTTTAAATTTATTTTTTGTTTTGGTCCAAAATTCAAAATGGCGGCGTTAAGATGGCTGACATGTTTTTTTTTTATGGAAACATGATTTTTTTTCACCAAAATTTTTTTCAGATTAAATCTAACATCTTTTGTCGGAACATTATTTTGATACAGCCCATAATAGAGGGTGTCCCATCTTAATCTTACAGCTAAATTATCTTGAAAAATACTGCTCCGATAAAAAATTAAGTGAGATGAAACTTTTAGGGTTCAGAGGGAGACGTTCAAAAAAAATTTTTGATCTGGTCCAAAATTTGAAGGGGCGATGTTAAGATGACCGAAAGGTTTTTCAAACAATGAAAACATGATTTTTTTTCACCAGAAAATGAGTTAAGTCAAAACTAACAACTTTTGTTGGAACATTTTTTTTATTCAGTCCATAAGAGATCACCATTTTTTACTATTTTAGTATTATCCGGAATAACCATGATGGTGAAATGGTGGAATCTTCGAACACCTTTAAGAAGATTTCAGAAAACACTCACAAGGAGGATTTAGAAGACCTCCTCGGCTTCGTCATTATGCTGCATAACGCTAAAATAGTCAAAAATGGTGATCTAGTCTAAAATATCCGGGCTATAAAAAAAATATTCCTACAAAAGATGTTAGATTTGATCTGAAAAATGTTTTGGTCAAAAAAAAATCATGTTTCCATTTTAAAAAAACATGTCAGCCATCCTAACAGCGCCATTTGAATTTTGGACCAAAACAAAAAAAATTATTGAACGTCCTCCTCTGAACCCTAAAAGTTTCATCCCACTTAATTTTTTATCGGAACAGTATTTTCCAAGATAATTCAGCTGTAAGATTAAGATGGGACACCCTCTATTATGGGCTGTATCAAAAAAATGTTCCCACAAAAGATGTTAGATTTAATCTGAAAAAAATTTTGGTGAAAAAAACATCATGTTTCTATTTAAAAAAACATGTCAGCCATCTTAACGCCGCCATTTTAAATTTTGGACCAAAACAAAATTTTTTTTCAAACGTCCCCCTCCGGACCCTAAAAGTTTCATCCCACTCAATTTTTGATCGGAGCAATATTTTTCGAAATAAATCAACTGTAAGATTAAAATAGGACACCCGGTTTAGTTTTTTAATCAAGATTTGATTGAAGATGAAAATAAGGTGTATAAAATATTCTTTATATTTTAATGTTTTTGAATTTTCGAACTCTCCTTTGCGTTCACATAAACACATTTTGGAGAAAAGGACAGTCTTTTATTATTCAAATGCCAAAATTATACAAACTGCCCCTCACCCCCCAGTTATCCGTTCCGAGAAGAGACACAATGTATGACCTGCAGCTGCGCGCCCGAACACGTATATCCAATAAAATACGTTACATCTAACCCGGTCAAAAGTGGAGGCTGGCTCTTTCAGAATCATTTACTCACAGTTTATACTTCAAATTAATCGAAGAATAAGCGCGGAATTCCGTGGAATTTGATACTTTTCATCTGTGTATCGTCAGTTTTCTTTCAAATAAATGATCACTTTTTCGATGTACGTTATACAGCTTGTGTACAAACTTATCCATACCATTGGTACCGGCGGATAGAGCGCAAAAAATCAAGACAGACGTCGCTTCGAAAATTGTTTATACGATAAAAATTGACCGAGTTATTGTCGATTTACGTTGGCCAATAAGCGACTCATTCCATGAGAAATATTTATCGGGTATGATAGTTGTAGGGGTAAAAGCTCGGGTGGAGAAGTAGGTAAATACCCACACATCGATGAGGATCACATAGACACGCAAGAGTAGGAGAAGGGAATAGCCGAGATCGAAACAAGTGAGCGGTGGTGGGGCGGATCCTTCGCGATTATCATAGCGGTCAACCTGGTGGAAGTTTTCGCTCAGGTATGATGGTGGTTGGGGCAATAAAAAGTTGGTAAAAGAATATGCGAACACCGACACATCGATGAGGATCACATGGACAAGCAAAAGTAGGAGAAGGGAATAGCCGAGATCGAAACAAGTGAACGTCGGTGGGGCGGATCCTTGGCGATTATCATCGCCGTCAATCTGGTGGGAGTTTCCCCTCACCAGTTTTGATGGGAGTTCTCTCCCACTCGTTTTGAGACTTTTATTCGCCCACTTTTCTCCCACCAAAAGAAAATAATATTTTTCGCAAAAAATCATAAAAGTTTTCCTAATCCACGATGGCGACTAATTATAATTATAATTATTCAATGACGATAATAATTATTATCATCATTGAAAAATAGGTAACAAATAATACTGAAAACTCGAAGTCATTGTCGACAACAAATATCGAAAATGAATTGTTTATTGCTATTATTTATTAACCAACTATTTGTCCTTGATTATCAATTATTACATTGTGATGGGGTTAAATGGGAAATCAATTTGTGACAATTTTGCACATTTATCATTACGTATAAAACCGAGAAAAACAATTGCTCATTTAGCACGAGTGAGATGTGGTGCGTTCCTGTCGTTACCTCGCTATGCGTGACGACAAAACATCGACAGAGATGTCACCTGGAAGGATGAAATCAACATCAAGGATTAAACGTGTTTATTTGCCAAAATTATTGATACCGCTGTCGTGGTTAATTTCATCTAATAATTTTCCACGTTTCAAAATTTTTCATATCATTTTCGCGGTTGACTTCATTCCCGAAAAGCACGAGAGACAACGTCGTTTTCTAGCTGAACGCGACGACGAATCGTCCATTGTGCTAACTCCAACGGATGAAATCAACATCCGCCGATGAACGAGATAGTTTTTCACAATTTTTGAATATTTTTGATATTGTTCATGTGCATGACTTCATCTCCGTAAGGCTGTACGAAGGTTTATGGTTTTCTCGCTAGGTACTACGACGAACCATCAATATTGCTAACTCGGAAGGATGAAATCAACGTCCTTGATTGGACATCATTTTGCGCAACGCTTAAAAATTATTGATACCATTTTCGTGGTTGATTTCATTCCCGAATGGTCAAACAAAAGTCGACGTCAGCTTCACGCTAGGCGCAACGACGTGATTGGACGAAATCATTTTTAACAATTTATGAGAATTTCCGATACTATTCACGTTGCTGATTTCATCTCTGAATGGTTGTACGAACGTTTACAGTTTTATCGCATGGCACGACGATGGACCATCGATAGTGCTAACTCGGAGGGATGAAATGAACGTCCGTGATTATACGAAATTATTTTTCACAACGTTTTAAAATTTTTGATATCAATTTCACGGTTCATTTCATTCTCGTAAGGTTGCATGAAAGTCGACGTCATTTTCTCGCTAAACGCGTCGACGGGTCGGCCATTGTGCTAACTCCAACGGATGAAATCAACATCCAAGATTGAATAAGATCATTTTTTAGATTTTTCAAATAGTTTTTTATACCATTCTTGGGGTTGATTTCAACCCCCCCCCCCCCCAATTGATCGCACGAAAATGCACGTCGTTTTCTTACTAGGCGCGACGGCAGATAATCGATAATGCTAAATCCAACGGATAAAATCAACATGCGTTAGCGAACAAGATCATTTTTTACTATTTTTGAAAGTTATTGATATTGTCCACGTATCCGATTTCATCTCCCAATGGTTGTACGAACGTTTATGTTTTTCTCGAGGCGGGACGACGAACCATTAATATGGCTAACTCGGAGGGATGAAACGAATGTACGTGATCAGACGAAATCATTTTCCACAACGTTAAAACAAATTTCATATCATTTTCGCGGTTGATTTCACTCCAGAATCGTTGCGGTAGAGTCGACCAAGATCATTTTTCACAATATTTTAGAACTTTTTAAATTATTCACGCGGTCGATTTTAGCTCCGAATGGTTGTATGAACGTTTACGATTTCCTTGCCAAGACGATCAACTATCAATATGCTAACGCAGAAGGATGAAATCAATGTCCTCGATTGGACGACATTGTTGTCGGCAACGTTTCAAAATTTTTGATCTTATTTTTGCAGTTGATTTCATTCCCGAATGGTTGCATGATAGACGACGTCGTTTTCTCAATCGGAGAGACGACGGATCGTCCATTATGGTGCTAACGCCAACGGAAGAAATTAACATCCAAGATTAGACGAGATCAATTTTTAGATTTTTCAAAAAAAAATTCTACTATTCTCGTAGTTGATTTCATCCCCTAATTAGTCACACGAAAATTCACGTCGTTTTCTCGCTAGGCGCGACGAGAGATCATTAATAATGCTACCTCCAACGGATGAAATCGACATCCGTTGATGAACGACATTATTTTTCACAATTCTTGAAAATTTTCGATATTGGTCACGTGCTTGATTTCATCTTCGAATGGTTGTACGAACGTTTATGTTTTTCTCGCTAGGCGCGACGACGAACTATGAATATTGCTATCTCGAAGGGACGAAATCAACGTACGTGATTGGACGACATCATTTTCCACGACGTTTGAAAATGTTGTATTTCGGGGTTGATTTAATTCTCTACTGTTCGCACGGAAGTTGACGTCACCTTCTCGATATAGGCGCAACGACGGATCGTCGATCGTGCTAACTCCAGCGGATGAAATCAACATCCGTGATTGAACGAGATTATTTTTAACAATTAATGAGAAACTTCCATACCATTCACGTGGTTGATTTCATATCCAAATGGTTGTACGAGCGTTTACGGTTTTCTCGCTAAGCGCGACGCGGACCATCGATAGTGCTAACTCGGAAGGATTAAATGAACGTCCGTTATTGGACGAAATCATTTTCCACGACGTTTCGAAATTTTTGATATCATTTTCGCGGTCGATTTAATTCCCGAATGATTGCATGAACGTCGGCGTCGTTTTCTCGCTGAACGCGACGACGGATCGTCTATTGGGCTGACTCCAACGGATGAAATCGACATCCAAGATTAAACGAGATCATTTTTTACAATTTTTAAATATTTTTTATACCATTCTTGTAGTTGATTCCACCCCCACATTGGTTGCACGAAAATCCACGCCATTTTCTAGCTAGGCGCGACGACGGATCATCGATGATGCTAACTCCAACGGATGAAATCAACATCCATTGATGAACAATATCAATTTTCTCACATTTAAATAAATTTTGATATTGTTCAGGTGTTTGATTTCATTTCCGAATGGTTGTGCGAACGTTTATGTTCTTTTCGACAGGCGAAATGATGCACCTTCAATAGTGCTAACTCGGAGGGATTAGATGATTGAACGAAATCAATAGTGCTAACTCGGAGGGATTAGATGATTGAACGAAATCATTCTCCACAATGTTTAGAAATTTTTCATATCATTTTCGCGGTTGATTTCATTCCCGAATCGTTGCAAGAAAGTCGACCGAGATAATTTTTAACAATATTTTAAAATTTTTCAAATTTTTCACATGGTTGATCTGAGCTCCGAATAGTTGTACGAACGTTCATGGTTTCCTTGTTAGGCGCGACGACGAACCATTAATATTGCTAACTCGGAAGGAAGAAATAACCGTCCTCGATTGGACGACATCATTTTGCGCAACGTATAAATTTTTTTATTAATTTTTATCGGTTGTACAAAATACTATGTCATTTCCTCGCAGGGCGCGACGACGGACCATCGATACTGCAGACTCCAGAACGAGATAATTTTTAATAATTCTTGAGAATTCTTCATGTCATAATCGTGGTTGATTTCATCCTCGACGCTTGTACAAACGTTCATGTCATTTTTTCGCTAAGCCCCACGACAAGGCATCGATAATGCAAAAACTCCGGGAAATGAAATCAACGCCCGCAATTGAATAAGATAATTTTTCAACATTTTAAACAATTTCTGATATCATTTACGTTGTCCCTTTTTTCCTCTGATATTTGTACGAACGTCTATGCTATTTTCTCGCTAAACGCCACATTAAACCACTTCTTTCTTCAAGGGATGAAGGCAACGTCGACGATTAAACGAGATAGTTTTTTACTATTTAAAAAAATTTCCGACATCGTTCTTGGTGATTTCGACTACTCATCGATAATGCTAACTCCGAGTAATGAAATGAACATCCGCGAGCGATCACAATTCTTGTTTACAATTTTTAAGAATTTTCAATACGTTCCTCGTGGTTGACTTCATGCTCGATGGTTGTACGGACGTTTATGTCATTTTTTCACTAGGCGCGACGACGGACCATCGACAGTGCTAACTCCGAAGGATGAAATCAACCTCTGCGAACGATTGAGGTCACTATTTAAAACGTTTGATAATTTGTTATACCTTTCCCGAAGTTGATTTTATCCCCGAATAATTGGAAAAACATTAATATCGATTCGACGCTATACGCCACGACGGACCATCGACAGTGCTGACTGCGGAATTGAATCACCGTCCGGCATCGAACGAGATCATTTTTCACAATTTCCTAAATGTCTCAATACCGTTCTCGTGGTTCATTACATCCCAGAATGTTTGAACGGACATCCACGTGGTCCGTTCGAGGGATAAAATGAACGTCCTCAAACGATCACGATCATCGCTTACAATTTTTAAGAATTATTGACACCATTCCCGTGATTGATATAATCCACGAATGGTTGTACGAACGTCTATGACGTTTTGTCGCTGGGCCTAACGACGGACCATCATGAGTGGTGACTCCGAAGGATGAAATCAACATCCGCGGAAGATGGAGATCCTTATTTAGAATTTTTTATTATTTCTTATTCTATTCACGTGGTTTATTTCATCTCCGCATCGTCGTACAAAGTCCGCGTCGTTATCACGTTGGGCACGAAGACGGACCATCGTTAGTACCAACTCCGATAGATGATATTAACTTCCTTCATCGATCGACATCGTTCTTGCCAATTTTTGAGAAGGGTTCTACGAACGTTAATTTCTTTTTCTCGCTAGACGCCAGGACGGATGATCGATTGTACTAACTTTGAGGGATGAAATGAACGTCCGCGATGTGACAAGACCACTTTTCACAAATTTCGGCAGTTTATGCTACCATTCTCGTGGTTGATTTCATTCTTGAATATTTGTACTAATTTCCATATAGTTTTCTCGCTATACACTGTAAAAAATATGCAGTGTTAACTGCTAAAATGTGAGTTTTCAAAAAATGCCTTGTTAATAATAACATATTGTTCTAGTAAAAATAACACTTTGCAAAGGGTCAAAAAATAGCCGATGTTATTCTACTAATTCAACACCTTACGGATTATCTTCTTTTTAATAACCTAATTTTGTGTATATTATCGAGAAAAAAATTCATAACGAGGGCATTTTTATTCTCGGTATTTTGGTTTCATTCTTGTATCGACTGGGATTTATGTGTACCTCATAAACCGTGTTAAAAGGGAAAATATAACAATTTTACACTGATTAATGTGGATGTAATTTTGGGCTATCACCAGATACCCCATCGTGTTAATTCCGAGACTTGGCGCGAGATGCCGCAAGACGGCAACCGCTGAACCGGCATACGGATAATTCAAAGAGAATGCTTATTAGACGGGTGCCAGTAGCGAGTACTGGATATTAGCAAAAGTCCGTGTCGAAAGAATCCATACAAGGAGATCTTGCCGGCTTATGTAATTATACTTACTTCTTTAATTCTCGTAGAGAATTTTCGTTCACTCGAAAACTAATTTTCTCTTCGAAGATTGCTGAAAGCAGTATACCCTAAGCAAGGGTATCCTCGAAATAAGATGCATATACGTACTTTAGACTGGCCCTTACTGTGGGTCTAGTGAAAAAATAATCGGGCCGCCCTTCAAAACGGTTTCAAATAATAGAAAAAAATCTACTCGAAGCCCCAGCTATCTCCGTTAAGAGGAAGGCGTGCCTGTAAGCATGAACCTAATTTTAAATATCAATTTTTCTTCATAATTGGCGTTTTATTATTAATCCAGTTTACGTGCCGATCTTTTTTTAACTTTCCGAATTGTACATTAGTAGTTGATATGCAGAACAAGTAATAAGGTCCTCCATACTGGATTTTATGAGCGTTCAGTTCAACCATCATATTATTTTGGCACAATAGTACGATTTAGCTACTGTCGAACGTATTTAATCACATTAAAATCAAAGCTTAAATTTGCATCTTACCAAAAATATCCATAAAGTACGAAGGATATAAATTCACGATAAACCATTCACATTGGACTTCCTTTTTGGCGAGAAAAGAACTTTTTTTTTAAATTTGATACAATATTCCTTGCGTGCTGAGATACAAACATATTTATATTTGACTGAGATCGGACTTCCGGTGCTGTGGACAAAAAATAAATAAATAATGTGGTTAAATCCTGCCAAGTTACAAATTTCCTTATGCAATTTTGCTGATGTAATTTTCAAATATATTTTTTATCCACGGCACCGGAAGTCTGATCTTAGTGAAATATAAATATATTTGTATCTCAGCACGCAAGGAATATTTTATCATATTTAAAAATGTATATTTTTTCTTGCCGAACGGGAAGTCCGACGTGAACGGTTTATCGTGAATTTATATTCTTCGTACTTAACAAATATTTTTGGCAAGATACAAATTTAAGCTTTGATTTTGATGTGATAAAATACGTTCGACAGTAGCTAAATCGTACGATTGTGCCAAAATAATATGATGGTTGAACTGAACGCTCATAAAGTATGGAGGACCTTATTACTTGTTCTGCATATCTACTACTAATGTACAATTCGGAAAGTTAAAAAAAAAATCAGCACGTAAACTGGATTAAGAAAAAAACTCCAATTATGAAGAAAAATTGACATTTAAAATTAAGTTCATGCTTACAGACCTCTTAATGGACATAGCTGGGGCTTCTCGTAGATTTTTTTTGTATTATTTGAAACCATTTTGGAGGGCAGCCCGATTATTTTTTCACCAGACCCACATTAAGGGCCACCCTAAGTCGTACTTGCCAATTGAAGTGAGACAGACAGTTTTTTCCTCGATTTAGGCGAATTTTTGACCGATTTCAAAAATTCAAAAGAGTCTGTTCGAGTATATTTTGATATCTTTCGAATGAGACTAGGTAGAGTGCAATCGGTTAAGAATTGACCGTGTGTGAGGCGATGGAGTCAGGGCGTGCAACCCGTGCAGAAATTGTGACGTTCGTAAATTGGAATCCAGCAGGGACTCCTGAATGGATCCGTGATTGTAGCCTGGGCGGATTTTTTTCTATGCTTGAATGATCCACAGCGGATTATTGAAGCATCCCAAATAGAATCGTTATATAATATTGATAAAATTTGACATTTTTTAGGTGGGCACTTGAGCTACACACATTATCTTCGTTATTATCGTAAACACCGTGTGGACGTGTGTTGCCCAAAATGCTTTGCCTAAGCGCGCCTTGTAATTATAATTGCAATTAATTAATTAATTGAATGTCCATTTCTGGGTTGAGAAATTTTTAATAAAAAAGTGTTACGTCAAAAATGAGAGTTTTGTGGAACTATTAATAATTTTTGACGTAAGATGTGCTGAATTTGATTGAGACTCTCTAGTCGTGGAAATAAATTTCAAGTTCTACTCCTGGAATCAATCTCGAACACATCCGCCCCTGTTTAAGAGTCTAACCTTTCGGAAAATTACTCGCGAAATGGGCTTGGAATCATTGTGTATTAATACCTCGGGGTTTTTATCAATTGTTCATTAAATTTTCTTTGCTTTCATTTCCTACGTTTTACACTGATTCGGATGTAGGTGAAATGTCTAATGAGGGAATAATTGTTTGAGTTGAAATAATAGTGAGACAAAAAAAATGAGAGGGGTTGCTAGGATTTTTTTTTCGATTTTATCCACTTAAAAGATTGTATCAAGTTGGTTTCTTAAAAGAATTGGGTCGTCGAGGTGGTAGGGGAAGTCGAAATTTGGGATTCACTTCAATAAAGTTGGTTCTCTTCAATAAATCACTAAACGAGTTAATTCAATTAATTGATTCCGTACAAATCGATGATATTCACTATGATTAAATCTCGCTACCTATTCTTCAACTTCGAGAAGGGAAATAAATTATTTATTGGACAAATTTCACTTACATGGTGAGATGTTCTCCGTCTGGAAAGGGTGATAACATCGGTAGGCGTAGCGGCGACTCGTACGGAGAGCAGAGAAGGGTCGGCGGTTGATCAAAAGCGTAGCGGGTTCGTGGTGGAGTCAATGAAGAATATCGGTGCACAGAATTTAATTTTCGAGATCCAAATTTATTTTAAATTATTGAAAGAAAAATTGGTTTACACACAAAAATTAATCTTAAATTCGCGGTTTATTTGACAATGACCGCGATTTGGACGTTCTCCAAAAGCTTGTGGATTGCGGTAGTCAAAGTAAAATAAATGAAAATTATTAGACAGAAAATAATAACTAGACAAAGAAAAATGAAATAAAAGAAAACGAGATCCATCGTCTCTTCCGACATTCAAAGGTCAATTCAAGATTTCGAGAGACAAATAAAAGCGGAATTAATTCGCTTCGGAATTAAAAAAAAAATTGAAATTCCAAACCGAAAGAAACCAACTTTCTTCGAAAAATCGAGCGAAGATTCTAAGTCCAAAGCGAATTGACCTGGGAAAAAAAATCCAGAATCAAGAACCCCAGCAAACACACTTGGATGATTTACGAAACATTTACGTATAATTGAAATGTAATAACTACGTCATATAATGTTCATCACAAATTCGTAACTTTTTCATAACGCACGTAAGCGAGATGTATATGATACGTCCCGACGATATGTAGTAAGGATGTCAATGAAAGATGTAGGAATTACGAAAAACTATAGACATCACAAATACGTAACATTGATACGTCAAGATCTCGTCACTCTTATACGAGATATTTACATGTACTGTAAACATGTTAAACTGTTACGAGTCGATGCTGTAACAATTATAGAACATTAATGATATTATAATCTCGTAGTATAGGCTACATAGCAAATATGTATAATGTGTGACATAAATGTCACAAGTCATTTCTTGTAACAAATCCGCAACATATACGTATCATATATTACGAGAAATGTCTTCAATCATTTTAAGGTTATGTCGATTAAGGAACGTAAACAATATGTGAGTGTAAAGTACAAGGAGGTGATATCGAATAATCCAGCGTAATACAGAATAAACCAGAATAATACAGCATACATTTCAAGAGGTAAGTTTTATGTGATCCCTTTATTTAAAAGAAAAAAATGAGTTATATGGGTATTTGCCGTGATGGAAAAACACCCAGGGATTTCCCTTACTCGGTTTATAACCTTATTCGTGTTGCACGTTCGCTTAATTTCTCTTTGCCCTTCCTTTCTGTGTTGCAGGCCTGTTTTGAAATTGATAGCCTATTTTCAATTTTCCAGGCATTGTCCTGGTCACAATTTTGACTTTAATCAAAATTTGCCGCGCTCATCCCATAATAAAAAGTGTTACGAAGAAAATGAGACGTCGTAGAACAAAATCTATCTAGCAATTCTTTCTGAATCATGCGCAGAGTGTAAGAACCCAGTTTTGAGTTTTTACACTCTGTGTAAAAACCTAGCTTTGAGTTTTTACACTCTGCGGCTGATTCAGAAAGAATTGATAGACAGATTTTGTTCTACGACGTCTCATTTCCTTCGCAACTCATTTTCCCATGGGATGAGCACGGCATATTTTTTTTGCTCTTTATTTCAGAGTTGCAGGCCTGCTTTGAAATTGTTAGCCTATTTTGAACTTTCCAGGCATTGTCCTGGTCACAATTTTGACTTTAATCAAAATGTGCCACGCTCATCCCATAGGAAAAAGTGTTACGAAGGAAATGAGACGTCGTAGAACAAAATCTATCTAGCAATTCTTTTGGCATCATGCGCAGAGTGTAAGAACCCAGTTTTGAGTTTCCACACTTTGTGTAAAAACCTAGCTTTGAGTTTTTATACTCTGCGCATGATTGAGAAAGAATTGATAGACAGATTTTGTTCTACGACGTCTCATTTCCTTCGTAACTCGTTTTCCCATGAGATGAGCACGGCATATGTTTTTTGCTCTTTATTTCAGAGTTGCAGGCCTGCTTTGAAATTGTTAGCCTATTTTGAACTTTCCAGACATTGTCCTGGTCACAATTTTGACTTTAATCAAAATGTGCCGCGCTTATCCAATAGGAAAAAGTGTTACGAAGGAAATGAGACGTCGTAGAACAAAATCTATCTAGCAATTCTTTTGGCATCATGCACAGAGTGTAAGAACCCAGTTTTGAGTTTTTACACTCTGTGTAAGAACCTAGCTTTGAGTTTTTATACTCTGCGCATGATTGAGAAAGAATTGATAGACAGATTTTGTTCTACGACGTCTCATTTCCTTCGTAACTCGTTTTCCCATGAGATGAGCATGGCATATGTTTTTTGCTCTTTATTTCAGAGTTGCAGGCCTGCTTTGAAATTGTTAGCCTATTTTGAA
Organism: Alloplasta piceator; assembly: GCA_946863875.1. Classification (NCBI taxonomy): domain Eukaryota; kingdom Metazoa; phylum Arthropoda; class Insecta; order Hymenoptera; family Ichneumonidae; genus Alloplasta; species Alloplasta piceator. Next base: position 13,899,491 of record OX333081.1, on the reverse strand, counting down.
CTTTCCAGACATTGTCCTGGTCACAATTTTGACTTTAATCAAAATGTGCCGCGCTTATCCAATAGGAAAAAGTGTTACGAAGGAAATGAGACGTCGTAGAACAAAATCTATCTAGCAATTCTTTTGGCATCATGCGCAGAGTGTAAGAACCCAGTTTTGAGTTTTTACACTCTGTGTAAAAACCTAGCTTTGAGTTTTTATACTCTGCGCATGATTGAGAAAGAATTGATAGACAGATTTTGTTCTACGACGTCTCATTTCCTTCGTAACTCGTTTTCCCATGAGATGAGCACGGCATATGTTTTTTGCTCTTTATTTCAGAGTTGCAGGCCTGCTTTGAAATTGTTAGCCTATTTTGAACTTTCCAGACATTGTCCTGGTCACAATTTTGACTTTAATCAAAATGTGCCGCGCTTATCCAATAGGAAAAAGTGTTACGAAGGAAATGAGACGTCGTAGAACAAAATCTATCTAGCAATTCTTTTGGCATCATGCGCAGAGTGTAAGAACCCAGTTTTGAGTTTTTACACTCTGTGTAAAAACCTAGCTTTGAGTTTTTATACTCTGCGCATGATTCAGAAAGAATTGATAGACAGATTTTGTTCTACGACGTCTCATTTCCTTCGTAACTCATTTTCCGATGAGATGAGCATGACACATGTTTTCTGTTCTTTATTTCAGAGTTGCAGGCCTGCTTTGAAATTGTTAGCCTATTTTGAACTCTCCAGGCATTGTCCTGGTCATAATTTTGACTTTAATCAAAATGTGCCACGCTCATCCCGTGGAAAAAGTTTACGAAGGAAATGAGACGTCGCCAGCAGTTTATGTGCATAGAGTTCAAAAACTCAAAACTAGGCTTTTCAGGACACCGGTGCACCTTGAGGGTTCTAACTAGTCCCAAAAAATTGTTCATTTGGTACCTCAAATGGTGGACGGTACATCATATTTGTAGGTATTCTACAAAAATTATAAATTATGATTAGAATGTACTTCTCAAATGTTAAAATAAAAATAAAACTCCAACCTAATATGTAGGTTGGAAATACATAAATTTCTTGTAATTTGTTTATAAAATATGTATATACGTAAGTTACCTGTAACCACGAAATCACATTGACATCATTGTTACGAGTATTATGCGTTACCAGGGTTACGTTTCGTTTCGTAGGAGTTACATCAATGAGCTGAGTTTGTTACAACTATGATCTGAGTTTGTTACATCTATTATCTGAGTTTGTTATGGCTATGTTATGAGTTTGTTACATCTATGAGCTGAATATGTTACATCTTGGGTATGAGTTTATTTCATTATTATTTCTCGTAGATGTTTCGTTTCTGTGACTTGTTTATAGGATGACATATTTGAGAACAAACTCTGCTTCATTCACGGAGTTTGTGACATAAATGTTATGTCCAATGTAACACACGTTACGTAACATTTTCGTAATTATTTCGGAACTGTGTTTGCTGGGACGTCTTTGTCGAAAGATCTCGCAAATTCAACCCAAGAATTAATTCGGTGAGTACGATGAGTTGCGTAGTTTCCACGTCGGAAAAAAAGTCGAAAAGTCGCCTCGAGGGCCTTTTTCCAGGGTTTATATACTCAGTGATCCAGGCTCAACCCGTTCGATCGAAGTGGGGATTGAGTGAGCGAGAGAGCGAGAGGATGAGTTTTCTCATGACATCTATTTTCCTCCTCTTTTTCGTGAGCTTCCCTTGAGGTTTGGGTTCATAGCAAGGGCGCTAGCGTAGATCACTGAGTTGGCCTTATGCGTGTGGCGATACCCGGCACGTGTACCCTTACACATGCATACGCTTTTGCCGCACGCTTTTGCGTTCTCCTTCCTACTATAATTTCATTTCCTTATGGATAATAATATTATAAATATTTCTACGTTGTTATCATGAGTAAAGTTCCTTCGCTCCTATAATTATCGCATTACGTATTTGTTTAACTTATTGTTCTCGTTTACTAATTATTGTTACGTATAATTTATAATTCCTGAATTATATATTAAATAGTAAATTTCGATTAGTTAATTGTTTTTATGTGATACAATCTGAATCATTATCAATGGTTTTTGCCAGAAGTCTTCATAGATTTTCAATGATTAATTGTTTAAACAATTTAAGATCAGGATTTAATTTGAATTTGAAACATCGTTTTCTCCTTCTCTCTTGGTTTTTCATTTTGTATGTATCATCTTGGGGGTATGGTCGCATAGGCTACCGCATGAGTTGCCAAGAAAAGAGAGGAGGTAGAAGACCCCGGCACGTGGCTAGGAGACCTTAATTCTTCCTCGCGCACGCTTCGTGGATCGTTGAAGAAGAAAGGGCTTTATGTAAATGAATCTTGCGTCTAAACGTTTGACTTCTTTCTTCCTTCTAAATTTAAATACAGAAAAATGTTTCGAGATTATTTAATAATGTTTTAACTTGTTCTGTGGATTCTGTAAATTCAATGCGCAATTTTATTTTGTAGTTATTGATTTTAATAATTAATTCCTTCGGGATATTATTTAATCTTTGCATTGCGATTTTCCGTTTAGAAGGAAATTTCGAATGAGTGGATTTTTATCTCAAAACCTTCCCCCGTGTATTTTCCTACCCTTACACAGATAGGTGGATAGAACATAGATATATGTACTTGGTTGTATATATGCGTATCTGTGCCTGTGTACGATGGTTCTTTGTGGAAGAGAGGGAGAGAGAGAGAGAGAGAGAGAGAGAGAGAAAGAGAGAGAGAGAGAGAGGGAGTGGCTCGAGGCCCGGTGAGTCAGTGCGTCTCGCATTGGACCCCTTCAAGATCTTTCTTGCTTCTCTTCTGTGCCCCTGCGGGGTCATTGACTTTTCCGGGGCGGTGGGTGGTTTTTTCCAGTTATCTTGGTCTTCTCCTTCGTCGATGCTCATTGTTTTTAATCTCCATTTGTTAATAACTAATTTGGATCTCGTTCTTAATTCTAATCTCTATTATTTATTTAACTTAAAAGAGATGTAAATATATTTTCAACCATTACGTTTTTAATTTAACTTATTATTCAATTTTGTTGTTTATCTAATTTTTATTACTTTTCATTCTTCGTTTTGTTTGTTCTTCAATTTCATTGGGTGTTTCAGCCTGAAAGTTCGTTATCTAATTTTCAATTTTCAATTATTTATTTATAAATTCTGTGTTCAAATGGGATCGGAGAACCCGTCGCCTTCAAAGCTGTTCCGTTCGTTTATGCTTTTTGAGTCTATTATGGATATATGTCTATATATATGTATCTCTACGTTTGCTCATATATTTATGTGTAAGAAAAGGAAAGGAGATACGTTCCTCTGTGTATATTTGATTTTCAAGAGAGAGAACCCAACAGCAGAGCGAAAACTGCTTTGCCCTATCCTTCTTTTTCTAATGGTGAAAGCGTCTTTGGATCCAGATATCTATCTCTAGGATCGATAGGCCGGTGGAGGGTACATCAGTGAGGAAGGCGGCGTTAGTGCGTTGACCCCCTAGATGGTGTCACAAGCCTATGGCTTTTGTGCAGGGATCTTTGTCCCTGCCTTTCCTTTCATACTACCCGATTTTACCGATGGCCATTTTCTTGATATCTCCCGATCGGTAATGTGACTTTCTAGTTTTATCATTGAACGGACAACATTGAAACGGCAGACCCTCTTCTAGCATGATCATTCAAGTTTCGAATTCTATTATCAGTGAATTGCAAAGAGTAATTATTTTACGGACGTTACGTCAGGACGTAACACCTCCCCCCTCAAAACGATTATTGGGGAACCTAATAATCGCAAGTCTGAACTTTCAAGAGAACTCTCAATGTATATCAAAAAAAAATTTGTCTTTTTTTTTCCTGTTGGAAATGGTTGAGTGTATATGGGTCATTCCATGTCAAATCGACCACTTTTGAACCCGACCCCTTTTGATTTGGCTGAAAATTTTTGTTTCTTTTCTACCCCATTAAAAACATTTTTCGTGAAATTTTCAAATTTTTTTACCAAACCCATAAAAAGTTATGAATTTTTCAAAAAAAAAAAACTTTTTCTTTCAAATAGCTATAACTTCTTCAAAAATTGACTAATCGGGACGATTTTTTTTCGAAAATTTTTGTCTTTAAATGCACTTTTCGAAAAAAAGAAAAAAATCTAAGATATTAATATCTGTGGAATTTTTCACTCTTTCGAGAAAAATCATCGATTTCTCGGAACCGCATTTAAAAAAAAAATTTTTTTTTACTAAAAAGAAACTTCGTTCAATTCCAGGAAGAATGCCGCCAAAACTGAAGTAGGTGGAATTTTTTTACTATTTTATTTTAATCATTGAAATTTTTTTTTTTGCAAGTGGCATTATATCACAAAACACAACGCTCTGTAAATTTTTGAGGATTTATAAAAGACCTCAGAGTTTGAATAATTGGGAAGGAAAATAAATCAAAAGTGGTAATGGCCGAAAAAATTTTGATTTTTTCCAAAAAAGTGAAATAAAAAATATAAAACACCTATAAACAATTTTTTTGTATTTTTTTCAAAAAATTACATCAAAAAACAAAAATAATGTATAAAAATAGCCATTTGGTCCATTTTGACCAAGCCACTGGCTTTTCAAAAAAATGTCCAACGCATAGCAATTTGAATCCGCTATTTTTTAATTTTGGCCCGTCTTCGCTTTTTATATTTCTTCCTTGATTGAAAACTCCCTTATTCTATTCTGTTCTATTATTTGTTCTTTTTAAATTTTGGCCCGTCTTTGCTTTTTATATTTCTTCTTTGATTGGAAAAAAATTCTTATCATTTATTCTACATTTTTGACGATTTTAACGATTTTTAAAAAAATTATAAATTGAATGTGAGAAAATGTTTTAACGGTGCTTACGACGGAACTTATGGTCTAGCTTAATGATTTCTACTAGGGACTTTCTGGTTATATAATACGATTAGTAAACATTCATTTAATACCAATTCAAAAACTATTTTATTTTCCTTTGGCGTTTAAATATTTTACATGTTCTATATTCTTCAGAATTTGAATAATTTCAGACGTAAAGGGATCCATCTTTGTCAGGAATTATACTATGTAATTTCTGAGCTCCTGTAATTGGTTTGGTTTTTGCGAATCGTTCAGTGAAAACATTTACAGCTTTATTGTAATCTTCTTCTGACGCAAACTTAACCGTCATATTGGGAAGATTATCTGGTGCAGAAGCCCAGGCAAATAATTCTCGAGGTGTGGTAATTTGCTTGTCAACCGCTAGTTGAAGACTAGCTCTTACTGCTAGTCGTTTGACTGTCCCACCAATACCGTCACACGGCCCTTTTCCATGGGCAGTTGCGAAAAAATGCCATTCGGCAGGTATACCAAAATCATTCTCGTGGTAATATAAGTTGACAAAATTTTTGAAATTTTTGAATTGTTGGGGAGCCCCGTCCGAAAAATAATAAATTTTGTTTACAGTTTCAGAAATGCTTTTTACAAAATCCGTAATAATTTTGATAAAAACATGTACAGCAACCGCATCATGGTTATTGCAGTCTGATACAATTACAAGACTTCTGTGTTGAAGTTCGTTATTCACTTTAAAATAAATAACAACTGGAAAAATGGTCGCCGCGTCATTATTCCAGTGAAAACCAGATGCCGCATTTTGCACTACGAACGCATAGTTCTCTGCAAAATCACAAATAATGACAAATTTATCTGTTTTCAACGATTCTTTCAATGTTTTTAAAAACTTGGCTTGTTCTTTTGAGATGAATGAATGCGGTAATAAAGTCTTCAGTTCACGACAAAATTCTTCCACAAATTCACCCACTGGCTTAATGACAGTTTCTAAGCTCGTTCTTGGTGTTGAAATCCAATACTTGTAAGTTATATCCTCTATCTCATTGTCATCAAAAACTGTCATCAAAGTGTTACTCAAGTCATCTATGCCTGGACAATTTTCACACGCACTCATGTAGCATTTAGGTGACGGAGGATCACATATAATTACGTTCAAACAATCGTTGTAATGATTCATAGCTACTTCATCATTTTTTGTTAATGAATGAAAGTTGCCACCTGAAATGAAAGTATTTTAATGAATAGAAAATTTATTTATGAATATGAATTTTCATGAACTATCAATTCGATAATTACCAAGCATCATCAACTTGATATTCTCATGGATCGTACAAACACAAATGGTATGCGTTCCACTAGCTCCTGCTAAGACGCAGTGTTTTGGGCGCAAGGAGGCAAATTTTGAAAACCCAACTTTCTCGCTAGGGCATATTTCACGGAAATATTGGTACAATTCTTTCAAGTTGCAAAGGATAAGTCTTTTTTGCACATGTACACGATCACCATCATCATTTCGGATCGAAACAAAATCTTTTTTGCCTGGCATTAGAGCGCTATACTCATCATCGTTATAAAAATTCAAAATTTTTGATTTCAGTTGATCTGAAAGTTTTTTACCTGTTGAAGAAAAAACCGTTCAGAAATTTATGTTTTAATATTATTTGAAATATGAATTTCACATTATATGTACTCATTTTTGATTCCGGTGTTGAGAGTATGCCTTTTTCTTCAGTCAATTGCTTCGCCACTCTTACCATATGCCTCGAAGTATTCATGGTTTTACAAATACGTCTTTCACTCCACTTTGCCGGTAATAAAGTTAAAATCTGTATCTTTACTGATTTTTCTGTTGTCGTGTCATTAAATTTACCCTGCAACATTTCAATCAAAGAACGAAAACTGTCACCGTCATCATCAAAATTTGACTCCTCATCAGTAGGAGAAGGAAGAAGCTTTTTCAAACTATCAGAAATCTGATTTATCTTGTTATTTAAAAACTGATTGTCATTCAATTTTCTTGATGGAATTGTCGATTGATGCAATAATTGTAATGCTTTATTGATTATTGGCAATTGTGTGGCAATGCTGACTTGCGATGCACAACTTGACTGCGAATTTATTGGTTCACTATCAAACGATGAGGAACCTTGAAAAAACAAGAATGTTCTGGTCAGTATAATCGTCAAAAACTTGTTTACTTTAGATAGTCGCAAACTGTTAAATAAATTAATGATCTTACGTAAGACTGGATGAAGATCTGTTTCATCCGTGTCACTGTCACTATCAGGTTGTTGATTACGTAACAACGATGCTCTTTTTCGGCACTCAGTGCCGAAGATTTGATATCATTTTTATATCGGCAGTGGCGTGACGTAAGCCAGTTTTTTTCGTGTCATTTTCTAAGCCAAAAGGATTGCAACATCGATCAAAATATTCTTTCGATGCCATGTTATAAAAAATATGATTATAAATTATTACATAAATTCTGAAGTGTAATAATCGAAACAATGAACGTTTGAATCGCAATTGTGGGTCGAATAATGAAAAGGCGATTGCTAATTTCCAACAAAAATGTCACTCAAGACTTTTCGTAAACACTGGAACTGACTGAAACGAGGTTAGTATCGAAAAGTATCGAGCGCGCAGACCGTGTGTAGTCTCCGTAGTACCGAGATTCTTAATATAGATGGCACTAAGAATGAGTGAATCGACGGTTGGTAAGTCAACGACTATCATACCCTAGCTTAGCGATGTTATTTTTGTCGCAAAATTAAATACTTCTTATGTCAAATTGACCGCGGTCGAATCAAAATTGTACGTTATAATAAGTACGCCTAAAATAAAAAAATGGCAGATTCAAGATGATTATGCGTTGGATGTCTTTTTGAAAAGCCTGTGGCTTGGTCAAAAATGGACCAAATGGCTTTTTTTTCATTATTTTAAATTTTTTATGTAATTTTTTGAAAAAAAGTACAAAAAAATTGTTTACAGGTGTTTTTTATTTTTTCTTTCACTTTTTTGAAAAAAAAATCAAAATTTTTTAGACGATTACCTCTTTCGATTTCTTTTTCTTCCCAATTATTCAAACTCTGAGGTCCTTTATGAATCTTCAAAAATTTACAAAGTGTTGTGTTTTGTGAAATAAGGCCAGTTGCAAAAAAAAAATTTTCAAGGAATAAAATAAAATAGAAAGAAAATTCCACCCACTCCAGTTTGGGCGGCATTCTTTCTCGAATTGAACGAAGTTTCTTTTTAGTAAAAAAAAAAATTTTTTTTTCGAATGCGGTTTCGAGAAAACGATGATTTTTCTCGAAAAAGTGAAAAATTCCACAGATTTTAATATCTTAATTTTTTTTTGTATTTTTCTTCGAAAAGTACATTTAAAAACAAAAATTTTCGAAAAAAAATCGTCCCGATTGGTCAATTCTTGAAGAAGTTATAGCTATTTGAAAAAAAAAGTTTTTTTTTTTGAAAAATTCATAACTTTTTTTGGGTTTGATAAAAAAATTTGAAAATTTCACGAAAAATGTTGTTACTAGGGTTGAAAAGAAACAAAAATTTTCAGCCAAATCAAAAGGGGTCGGATTCAAAAGTGGTCGATTTGACATGGAATGCCCCATATATACATATAATTCTTAATCTCGTTTATGTTTCTCTAGTATAGATTGTTATGATCAAACGCTTTTGCTTTAGATTAATTATTCTTTCATGAATTTTGCGCTTATGTTTACGTATGTTCGTAATTCCGTAACGAGTCGTATTTCTCTCTTTTCCCCTTTTTTTGATTTAATTGCAAGGACGCTAATGATGAGTTGACCTGAAGTATGGTGCTATTGTTTCCGTGTTGTCATTGACGTACTTTTCGACGAGAGGGTTGTCTCGGGGTGTTCCATTTCTTTTGACGTGTGAGCGAGGGTGTTGTCAAGTGTAGTTAACCCAAGTAGTTTATCCATAGATGCGACTCAATTTTCTTCGTGTTGGTATGGGCAACTATTGGATGTTATGGGACCTGCGCCTTCTTTTGGAATACCCTAGACTATTTTCCATGGTATTTATTGGAGTTTAATTGCAAGAAATATGGCACACAAATGGTTCCTTGGTCCCTTATTCCAACTCCACTGAGTCCTATTTGGAAAGAAGAAAAATGAGTGAAAGCTTGATTGTATTGAGTTACGAAATCATGTTAAAGTTTTCTTTTTATATATGATGGGAAAACAAAGGCGTTTAGAAGGGGGAATTTTAACGCGTGTGTCTCTTTCCCTTGTTTTTTCTTCTTTCCTTATTATTATTTTTGTGTAGGCAAAAGGAAATTTGGGTTAATGTTAATGTAACGAATTGACCTTAAATTTAATAAATTTTACTCCCCTTCGTTTTTGTGTTTTCTCTTTTTTTCATGTTTTTATGTTTTTGTAGTTCTTTCGTTTTCTTTTTCTCCCTTCTTTTGTAAAAGTATAGGATGAAATTGATTGAAACTGATTTCTATAATTCTCCTTTTTCCTTATTTACCCTTCTTGGGACTACTTTTTAGGTTTTTAATGATAAAAGAGAAACTTAATTTTATTGGGATTAATTGGTATCATTTTTCGTTTTTGTTTTTTTGTTTTTTTTTTGTTTTTTTTTGTGCCGGTTTTTTTTCAAAGTGTTTTAGCTCTTATTTTCCGCTCCCTTATTTTTTTACTAAAAACATTTCTTTTACCGTGCTTATTCATACTCCCTTTCCTTCTGCATTTGTGTAGGAGATTTTCCAACTGTTTTTTTTTATTCCTGGTCTATTTTTTCTGCTGAGGCCATGTCCTGTTCCGAGATTGTTTCCAGACTTCGTGCTACTTCTCCCATTTCTTCCGTTGGTTGCGTTGAATAAAATTCCGTACTCCATTTCTCGATCACTGCCTCTATCAAGTCTGCCATGTTTAGGTCTAGGCTTGTGGCTATTTCAACGACAGCTTCTTCTATTTTGATATTGCTTTCTTCGTCCTTGGTTGCCGCGGCGAAAATGTAGTCTGATGCTCTCTTGACTGGCTCGATTCGTTGGTTGGGTTTAGCTCAGTGGTATTAACGACATCGTCGCCTTGTTCTATGTTTCCCAGTTCGATTCCTCCTTCCTCTGTTTGACTAGATTTATACTCTCTGTTTTGCAAAGGTTGATTACGGACTAATGAGATACTTAAGGTGATGTGAAACATTCCCCCACTCCTTTAGGCCCCAACCCCTCGCGTGGTACGCGACAACACCGACCGAACGGTATTGTCATCCACCGCTAGATGGCGCCACAGCTACGTATTTACTATTTTCGAGGTTTTTAAAGGTTATTTTTGTCTTGCGGTGCAGGAAAAATCATCAAATGATTGGGAAACTTTTCAGCTTTTTCTTCTTCACGGACGATTGATTATAATTAATTGTAAACTAATTATTTTACAATCGCGTATTCGATCTCTGATTTGATCCCTGAAACCTAACGCCTCTATCGGGAAATCCCTGTATTGAATATCACTCAGCTGTTTACTTTCGTTATGAATTTATCAAAGGTTATCTACAATTATGCATTTCCGTTCCTTTTTTAGGGTGCCGCCTTCGATTTACAATAACAAACTAAGAATGGATTTATTCAAATATGATTTACTTACTAACATTTTTTTTATACATTTCGAGTTTTTAAATTTCACGAAATTTGAAGTTTTGTTCGTACAGATTCCTACCGGTAACCAGATATGCTTTTTTTTTGTTATTCTTGCAATTTAGAAAATGTTAGGAAGTAGATCGATTGATCACAGCTCTATTCTCCAATTACCAAACAATTTCATTCGGTTTACTATAAAAATGAACGGAAATCAAAATTGGAGAGGGGGAACCCTCTCAATGCGTCTCTCGCATTAGGAGAGCAAAGGAGTGGGGGAATGTTTCACATCACCTTAAAAGCAAATCTGTTTCTTCTTCCAGCGTTGTTGACTCGCCTGTATGGTCCTCTCGCGATATTTCGTTTGGATTTGAAATGAGTGTTTCTTGGAGGTCGAGAGGTTCGACTGGAACGTCCCGGTATCGACCATATCCTATGAATTCAATCCGATGGAAATATTATTCCACGGGAGCGAAAACACAATCGGTGTGCCATTTGTACCATAGTCCACCAAATCCGATTAATCCGTAGTGATGCGTTGCCAAACGTTCGGCCCATTCTTTTAGGATGATCTCTTCGAGCTTCCGCCATTCTGGTGGGACCCAAGCTGTACGTTGTATATCGGAATCGGTGGTTTTTGGTAATTTTATCGGCCAATAACACACCGCCTTTCCTAACCTCATTGTAACCCAGGTGGGATTTCGATTCAGTGCTATTAGTAGATATTCCCCGTTTGATTTTCTTTGTCGAGGAGTGTTCCAATATTGCAATGGTTCTTCTAATTCGACCATCCATCCCTCCCGTGTATCGGTACTCGGACAAAATCCTGTCGTTTAGGAACCACCATGTCAATGATCCATTCATATCTCGTTCCTCCGAGTATTATATCCTCGTACGGCTGTTCTCTCAATATTTCCATCCATTCATCCGATCTTTGTCTTTGAATCGTTCGCCATTCCGGAGGTACAAGGAGCACAATGTCTGCTTCTGCAATATCAATGTATAGTTTAGTAACAGAAAATTTTCGTTGTTCCTGGCACGGGGTTAAATGGTTGTCCAGTGTTGGTGTTGATCCATAATATTTCTGGAGCAATGGCAGGTATTGATGGATGTAGTATGTCAAACGGTGTCATTTCTCTTCCACAACTGCATTGGGACATGTTGACCTTATCTTGGAGGTTATTATGCGGATATCCCCTAGTTTACCTCGGGGATACAAGAAAATGTTAATTATGCTTTATATTTTATTTATGACTTAACTTATTGGTTATTTTGAAGTTTTTTTCTTATTATTATTTTGCTTAATACTCTTATCTCTACCCCTTTCCCTTTATCATCTACGTATTAAAAAAATTTTTTTTATCTTTGATATTCGTGCGTTTTTCCAAAAGCGAGGAAGAGAATATTTTCCAGCTTCTTATTCCAAATTACTTAAAGATCCTTTTCGTTTGGACTTTCCGTGACTGACCTTTCCGATGTCATTGCGGGTGTCCTTTCTATTTGACTCGACTCTAGTCCGAAATCTCGTGAAGCTGGTGATTCGTTGTTTTGGGAGCTATGAAAAATTTCCCCGTTCCTCAAGATATTTTTATTGAGTTTTCTCCATGATTTTAACGAATGGGTGGAAATAATTCTAGGAGCGTGTACTTGTTTATCAATGGAGCCATAAGTTCGCCATTTTCCATCTGTTCTGAACATCGGGGGGTGTGGTGCATTGCAATAAATTGCCCATGCACTTTCTGTTAAAATGTGTGTACGAGCTTTTAGGAAAAGCTCTTGGTTTCTAACAGTTACGGGAAGTTCGTTGTAACATAGGTTCGTATAACGAACTTCTGCTTTTACGGGTTCACATTTTAAAATATGTATTACTTCGCCTGCTGTTATGCCAGTGTGACCTTCACCCATAATTGTGTAGGCAAATTCGTCAGGGTCGTTTCTTGCAATGGTTAAGATGTTTAATAACATTCGCTTTTCTAAATTACATTATTCCTTTAGGATTTCTGTGTAAACTTTCTTTAGCTGGACTTTCGTTAGTTTGTTTTGGTAAATCAATCGAGAATTCACATGTGAGAATAAGGCTGCTATAGAATTGGGTCCGGTGTTGTTTTTACTGAACCAAAGAGTTTCTGAGCTTTCCATGATAAGAATTTTAGGATGCTTGGTTTGGAGAAACATATATCCGCATTTTTCTACTTGATTTTCCGTAGAGAGCGCGGAAGTCATATCTCCCCTTGTTATCATGTATGCCTGGCGAGATACATCGTCTTCCGTACTGGATATTCTCTCTGCTTCACCTGCGTATAAAATTCCAACAGACCCCTTCTCACATGTGCCCTTAACTATGGGGGACCAATAACTATATTTCCCGTTTACGTCTTCGTAATGCCCTGTGGCTAATTCGCGGGTTACTCCTGTCCGTAAAAGTATTTCTTTTGTTTCTATGTTTAGTGGGGCAAGGTATTCTTGTAATGTAATTTTTGCGGTTCCTTGCACTACGGCCTTTTCCCATGATCCGTGAAGATTAGAGTAAGAGGTTCCGTTGCAGGTTCCATCGATTTCAATTGATCCGGCCATGCTTATTGGTTGGTTAATGGTTTCATTTATCATTAACTCGTGGATTTCTGTGTCTCCTATTTTTATTCTTCTATGGGAATGCATGTCGAAACATGCATCCCTTGGTATATTTGGTGAAAATTGATATCGTCCATTGGGCGTATCCATAGTGCGGGAGAGCATACCGCAAATTTTTATCACGCGCAATATTTCAACGTGACATTGTATTATTTTGACGTGAGAAAATTGATTAATTTCGACTACCTGTATGTAAGTTTGTGTGATATTGACCTTTGGTTGAGGCATTTCGCACGTTCCCGCCTCCAAAAGCGATAAGCTCATAACGTTTTCAGCTTTTTGGCAGTCGAATCCGATAAGACCCTTTCCAGCGTGTATATTCAGGATGAACCATAGAATCACCATAAGTAGAGCGTTTCGGCGCTTCATTTTCAGGAAATCTGCCATATCGAAACTGAGAAGAGTTTAGTGAGGATGGTGTTTTGATTTTTTTTTTTTTTAAATTATTGTTTTAATCTTACTATTCGTTATTCTTCTAATGTTATACTCCTCTCAAAGGGAGTGTACCTATATATATATGTAGATGTAGATTTATTTATTATTCATTATTACTATTATTATATATATATGTGTATATATATGTGTATATATATATATATATATTTGTTTCTTTATTATTTTTATTATTATTATTGTTTTTATTTTTGATTTTTTATTTTATTTATTATTGTTAATTGATATTATTATTATCTAATTATTGATATGATTATTGTTAATATTTTAATCGTTATTATTATTATTATTATTTTTCCCATCCACACGTTTTCTCTCCCTCTTTCCAAAATTTTGAGTTTCGAGTTCCCTTGTAGACTTCGCTTTCGTTCTCATTGGGTCGTGTTTCAAAAGTATAAGTTGTAGATGTTCTTTATTCAGGCCGCGGTACTTCGGTTTTTTTCGTTTCGTTTATCCTGCCGAGAGTCGGGTACAGAGGTAATGTTTTCTCAATCTTATCTTTTTTATCGGCTACGTCAATCATTGACTTTGGGCGAGCTGATGGGACGGAACTTGTTCCATCTATGGGAGTTAGTTTAAAACCGGTCATCTCCATATATATGGGTTGCCTTTCGGGTTGCTCGACGCGTTTCGGCATAAAGTGCGGAAAACGAAGGCTTTTATAATATGGTTCGTCTATATTTTTGCAAGGGGTGTTTTCAAAACGAAATATTTGGGGGCCTTGATAAGTTGCCGAAATTTCCCGAACATTCGCGGGTTTTAAGGTTCGGTGGTTGAAAGGTTTGTGAGTTCTGTGAGAGTCCTCCCGTACTCTTGAGAAAATTATTCCCTCTTTGGAGTGTTGGGGTAAATTGGTCCAAATTTTCGGTGTTTCTCGGCAAGAAATACGGTTGTTGGGGTTCTTGATGATTTTGGGAAACGTTCCTTTGATTTGCGGGAGACTCATTATCATACCCTAATGGTCCTGTAAAAGTGCATGGGGGAAAAGATAATTTTTTCCAGTCGTCTTGTTGTATTTTTACATAAGTCGGAGGTTTAGGGGATTCTGGTCTGTCGTTTTCATTTGGTTTTTGTTTGGTTTTTTCGTCAGTGCTTAATCCTGGGAATCTTTTGCTTAGATGCAATAAAAGATGAGTTACAGAGTCCCAAATAGCACCGATTAGATATACTGTCCAACCATACACAGTGTGCAAAGCGTAACAATGAATTGCGGTATCCATTATCATTTTTATCAATCTGCACACGATTATTATCCCGATAAAACCGGCGCTTATGTGACTAAATTTCATGAAATTTCCCCAAGTTTTATCCCAACTAGATTCTAATAGTTTATCAAGGGCTTCTTCATCGAATAAGTTAGAAATCAATCCTTCCTCAGGCTATAGAGTTCAGAATAGCAGATTTCTCGGCAGGGAACATGATGCGATCTCGTAATTCGTTTAACTCTCGCTGTGAATAAATTCCACTGGTTGCTAAAGAATGTATCTTTGCATATTTCCAGGTTGCTTTTGTCGTGGGAAAAATTACCGTGGGGGCTAATACGTTGTATGGTTGGGGTCCTAAACCGTACCATTCTCCGTCTACTTTGTACTTCGGCGGGGTGAGACGGTTGCATGTTACTTGGGTGCCTGTTTTTATCAATATGTGTGTGCGTGGGGTTAAGTGGAAAGAAAAATTTCCCCTGGCTACAGGCATCTCGTTGTAGCATTCTTCCGTGTCTCGTATCTTGACATCCACGGGTATGCATTTAACAATATGTACTACTTCTCCGGACATTACTCCCATATAACCGGGTCCTTTCATTAGGTTGTATGCAAATTCATCCGGGGTGTGTCTAGCATGTGCGATGTTATTTAATAACATTTGGCATCATGATGTCCTTGTACATTTGTTGCATTTGGCTTCGAACGTGTTTTTCCACATACACAAATTTAGAATTTACATATGTAAAAATATCAAGACTCGATACGGAGATTGGATCATTCTTTATAAATGCGTCTGCCCTTGTTGTCTCTACTATTAATAACTTTGAGTGTTCTGTACGAAATAGTTTTTGCTCACACACTGCCATGTATTTATTGGTGGAAAGGGCGAACGTTACGTCCCCCTTGACGAGGGAATAGATAGTTCGTTTTTCTTTGGAATTCATGTCCGTATTTTGTTAGCATTTCCTTTATAAAGGACTCCGAATTTTCCGGGTTTGCAACTGTTTTCAGGCATAGAGTCCCAAAACGTATTCCCACCGTTGATATCTATGCAGCGGGTTGCTGATAATTCGCATGTTGTCTCTGATCTTAAGTGTATTCCATTTGTTTCTGTGTTGACTTGTGCAATATAGTCTTGCAGGGTTATTTTCACGGTTCCTTGTACCAAAACATCACTCCATGCGCCGTATGGGTCTGCATATGATGTTCCTGTACAGCCCCCGTTACCGTCTACTGTCCCAGCGATAAGCACTGGGCTGTTCGTTGTTGTATTTCCTACAAGCCCATGAATTTCCGTTTTTTCAATTTGAGCGCTTCCCTTGTGCATATCCATACATGCATCAGGGGAAACGTCTTGCACATAATCATACTGTCCGTTTGATACCTCGGAAGAATGTGACAACATTCCACACCTTGTTATGAAACGAAAAATTTGGACCTTGCATTGAGTTACTCTAATTTAGGAAAATTGATTTACTCGGATTAATTGAATGTAAACCTTCGTGACATTTAATTCCGGCTGAGGCATGTCGCACTCTCCCACTTCCAGCAAGGAAAGAGTGGTGATGTTAGTGGTCACCCCTCCACAATCAAATCCGATCAATCCCATGCAGATGTTCGATTTCGATAGTAGATACAGGAGGATCAATGAGAATCGATACCCCATACTCCTGTAAATTTACCCGTTTATAAAGAGATGAATTACTCTCCAATACTTCTACATGCATACACATACATACATATACGTATATATATTGTAAGGGATTTCTCAAAATAAATAAATAGTTAGACCCAAAAATTAAACAAATGAACAAAAACAAATTAAATGAATTTTATTCCGTCAAATTAGTAATAAAATAAAACAAATGATTTAATCGGGCGCCAGCTGGTTTTACGGTCCAGCAATCGGTACAACGCAAAAAAAAACGCAAAAAAAACAATGAATAATAATAATAATAATAATAATAATTCCCGAAGGAGCGCAAAATAAAATACACAATGATGATGATCCTTAGTACTCTAATAGCGCGAAGAGGAAACACAAAATGGACGACAATGTTTCATCGCGCGAACAAAGGAATGACGCAATGGGGGTAAGGGAGGGGGGAAGAGGGGATACGGAAGGTCAGGGACGCTAATCTCAAAATTCGCTAAATTATCGATATCGAATATCTCAGGGTTTACGATTCGGGGTCCGTCGACTCTATGACCTCTTAGTAATTACCGCGATACGCAATTCACAATGGAAAACTACCAAAAATCACAAATACTCGAACAATGGAAAAGAAGGGAGGGGGGAGACTCTACGACGCGTATGCCACGACACCGGGAATACGCAATGCAATAAATCGGGGATATAACCGTTCTACTTACTATTTCGGTGTTTTCTCGACTCAACGTTTTTCCTCACTTGTCTCGAGTCCTTTCCTCGTCGAGATATCACCGTCGCAATACTTAATCCTACTAATTACAAGGTACGCAAAAATCTCTAACAAAACGCACGTCTACGCTCGCTCGCACGCGGTCGGGGAATGAGGCCAAGATGGCTGCGATCGAGCTCGATGAGCAAATCGATGGGTGAGAGGGGTACGGGAGAGGGGAACGTCGTCTTCTTCATGACGCGTTTCGTGGTGAGGGGAATAAGGAAGGGAAAAGGTCTCTTAGTTCTTCTCATTGCCGTGGCGCCGCGCTCGATGTACTTCACGATCCGGTGGTGCTGCCTCGTGCCTTTATGCCGAAGCTTCTCGCTCGCCGGCGATCGTCTGTCTCTCTCTCTCTCTCTCTTTCGCGATGAGAATCTCAGCTGATACTCGCTGAAATATTTCCGAATTTATTCCCGAGGTTCAGTCGCCGTTTTGATCGGGACGTCACCCCGGAAAATGTAATGATGGGTCCCGATGATTCTTCTCAATGATAATCCTCGATTGGTGGGTGTTTTCCTTGAATAATTGGACTCGAAAAATCGTCTCAAGGTCACGATGTCCTCTGGAAACTTGGATCGCAGATTGCTCGCTAGATGGATGATTTCTGCTTTTCTCTTTCTTTTTACTATAGTTCGGCGATGCTCAAGATTTTGTTGGGACAATTTTGGAGGTTAGGATAAGGGAATATTTACTGGAAGAAGGGTAATAGTTCGCGAAGTTTCTCAGGAATAGATAGGCGTTTGTCCGGTGATCTTAAAATCTAATAATTAAATCAATTAAATCTAACAATTTCGGTTTTGTTTTAGGTGTCGTGGCGGATTCCGAGACCGCCGTATTAATATTTTATATTTCCTTGTGACTTTTCGTCATAATATCTACATGTTTATCCGTACACATACACACACACACACATAAACGTTTCTAAAAATTTAAGGCGAGAAAAAGAAAAGTGGGATCAGACAGGATATATTGTCTGTGGAACGCAACAAACCTCCACACAACAACAACAAAAAAATCAGCCGTTTATGGCTGTGTATACTATATGCCGGAGTATACTATATGCCGGAGCGAACTGGGCGAGCGGTGTGTGTGTGTGCGTGTGCATTCGTGGGCCCTTGCTCATTGTATTTTTCGACCGTGATTTTCCACCCCTGTAACTCGTCTTTCCCTATGAATCTGTATTTCGCCGCTTCTAAAAAAAACGTTCGTTCCCTATCGGCTCTTCTGTTTTGACGGGATAGTTTCGCTTTCGTGAACTAAATTTCCTTACCCCCTTCGTTTCTGGTTGTTCATCCTGCAAATCAATAATAATAATAATAATAATAATAATTATTATTATTATTATTATTATTTATTTATTTTTATTTTTTTATTTTTATTTTTATTATTATCATTCTTTTTATATATATATTTTCCCTTAGATTTATAATCGCCATTATTGCGTATTTTTTTCAACGGGGATCTTTCCTAGACACATGTGGGTGATAGTGGAGGTTAAGGGTGGGGAGGAAAATGACTTGGTGAGGGCTACTTTTCCCTCTACTTGGCAGAAATTTTTGACCGGAGGCTCAAGATTGGTCTGTTGGTCCCTGCGGCGGGAGCGGTCTACTGACCCACCCTGTAGGGTTTTAGCCCTCTATTTTCCTCTCTCTTTCTCGCGATGGATCGGTCTACATGAGCTTGGGGTGTTCAGAGTGGGGCAACGAGACCCCTGAGGTTTCAAAAACGCGTGTCCCGCAGTTTTTGTCAACAGTCTTGATGTTCCTTTCGTAAAAAAAAATAGAAGGAAAAGAAACAAAGTGGTGAACTATGGATTACCCAAAGGGAAACGTCTCCGGAACTCCGAAAATTGGTAAGTCGTCGTTATATCGTCATTTCTTTAGTAAGTTATTTTCTCTATTATTATTATTATTATTATTATTATTATTATTATTATTATTATTATTATTATTATTATTATTATTATTATTATTATTATTATTATTGATATTATTATTATTTTGTTTTTCTTAAATTCTATCTTATTTTATTTTTTTCAGAACAGACTGAACTGCCAGCATTTTCCAGACGGAGCCTCATAATGGAGATCAGAGGTTCGTATCTGTCTCTTTCCTTTCTTCCTTCTCTTTTTTTATATTTTTTATATTTTTTTTTAATTTTCTTTTCAGAAATCTGTAGGGCCGACTCTCCGGCTCCCTGGAGGATGGACGAAACGGAGGAGTATGACTCCGACGATTCCGAGTTCGGTGAGTTTCCTCCGCCTTTAATTCAATTGTTTTTTCTTTGTCTGTTTTATTTCATTCTCTTTTGGATTTTAATGTGTATTTTTTGGATTTTTTTCTTTTTTTTCAGATGAAATGGATATCTCAGGGATCCATTATCGGAATGTCGAGTGGGCCTCTGAGGATCCGTGGATTAAGGAGCTCGTCGGGGGCGATGATTCGCCTGCGGCCGTAGTCAGGGCTCGGAGGATCCTCCGGGCCCGTGACAGGAGGGCGGCTTTCACCTCGTCATCAGGGACGACTGATGAGCGCACCACCACCCCTACTGCTCCCCCGCCGTCACCTATGTCCCACGTCAGTGAGGTGAGTGACGACGACGACGGAGATGACGACGAAGATTTCGTGATTGCTGAAAAATCGAGGAGCCCAGCAAGGGCACCCCGTATCGCCGGTCCCCTCACCCTTGGGCAGGCGTCGAATGTTGGGACGACGAGTGTGATTGTGTTACGTCAAAAACGGGAGTTTTCGCGAACTATTAATAATTTTGGACGTATGATGTGTTGAATTTAATTGAGACTCTCTAGTCGTGGAAAAATTTCGGTACTACTCCTGGAATCAATCTCGAACACATCTGCCCTTGTTTTTGAGTCTAACCTTTCGGAAAATTACTCGGGAAATGGGCTTGGAATCACTGTTAAATTTTCAATTGCGTAAGGTATCTACTGAGATTTGAACTTGGCGTTTCGATATAATTTACTATTGGGTTTACCCCGAGGATCACTGTCGTTACTTTTATTGAACAAAGGGGTAATTGGAGGAAGATCAATCGGAATTAGTTTGTAAATAGTTACCGGATGTTTAATGATTTCAGTGGAAATAATTTTGGGTTTTGGAGTCTCTCTAGTTATTTCTGTTTCCGCGGGCAATGCCCGTACTCCGTGATAACTTGGTTCAGATCTTTGAACAGGGTTTAACCTTTTTGGCCACGGATTCGAATATATCGCGTCGAGTTTACGTAATTGATGCCTTCGTCCGGCTCTGCGTGTTCTTTTCTTTTTGCGCGGTACTGGGGGGTTGACTCTCATGGAATTTAAGGGAAGAGTATCCAGGGTGAATTTCCGGATGAGCGTGCAACCTGACGCAACTCTAGTCCCAACCAGATCTCTGCCGAGGAAAGAAAGGAGTACAAATATTTGGTGAGCGTGCAACCTGACGCAACCCTTGTCTCAACAGAATTTCACACAGGGAGAGGTAAACGAATACTTGGTGAGAGTGCAACCTGACGCAACTCTAGTCCCAACCAAGTTTTCGCACGGGGGGAGAAAATAAAGCAAAGAACACGAATCCTCGGATGAAGACGTAGATTTACACAACCGTACTGAGTCTTGAGATCGAATGTGTTAAACGAATAATAGAGAGAGTGGGAGGGTTTTTACTTTGAATTTAATCGTTGGGGAAGAGAAATTCTTTGGATTGAACTTGTTTAATTGTTTAAACCTTTAATGAAATACCAAAAAGGAAAAACTCAATTAAACTTCATTCTGTGATTATTGATGAGTTACTGGTTCGCGAGAGTCTCAAAATTGGTCAATTTGTTATCTAACCTTTCCCTGAATTCTATATTTTTTTTTCCTTTGTCGCGATATTCACTTTATTTCGATTGTACAGGTAAAAAGATTGGTACCAATTTTCGAATGACACGATTTCAGCAATGAAAAGGGGAGAGGGGTCGAAAGGCCTTTGTTTAACTTCGCGCAGATGAATTTCCCCCCTTCCAATTATCTCAAAGAAATGTTTTAATTAAAGTTTTATGAAACTTGACTCAGCAATGCCGCAAGAACAATCGAGATTTAAGATTCACTTCGATAAGGTTGAAGTTTCTTCTTTTAAATTATTTTAATGAAATTGTTTTAAATAAAGCCTTTTATGGACAATTAAATCACCAACGCCGCAGGGATAATATGAATTTAGGATCACTCGGATAAAGAATGGATTTTTCCTCAAAAAAAAAAAATCAACAAACCGGGTTTTAATTGAATTTAATCAAATAATTTCGTCCGAATTTATGATATTCACTGTGTTCAATTTTGCCCGAAGTATTCCTCACAATTTCACGAGAGGAAGACGAGCTTGTAATAAAACTTCACTTACTGGCTGAGATGTTCTCCAAACGGGAAGGGTGACAGCATTTGTAGACGCATCGGCGTCTCAGACGGAAACGGTGAAGTTGAATCGGCAGTAGATCAAGGGCGTGGCAGGTTGGCGATGAAGTCAAAGAATTGTCGGTGCACAGAGTTTAATTTTCGAGATCCAAAATGTTATTCAAATTATTGTAAAAAGAAAGAAATGGTTAACAAAGATTTAGTCTTAAATTTCGCAATTCATTTAACTATAACCGCGATGTATACGTTATCCAATATTTCGTGGATTGCGGATGTCAAAGTAAAATAAACGAAAATTACTGAACAGAAAATAATAACTAGACAAAGGAAAATAAAGTAGAATAAAACGACGTCCAACGTCTCTTCCGACATTCAGAGGCCAACTCGAAATTCGGAGAATTAAAAATAGAAGCAATTTCAATTCAATTTCAATTCAAGATTTGAAATTCCGAACCGAAAAAAACTATCTTCCTTCGAAAATCGAGTGAAAATTCTAAGTCCAAAAACGAATTTATTTGGAAAATTCCAGAATCAAGAACGTCCTTGTCGAAAAATTTCGAAAGTTCAGCCCAAGAATGGATTCGATGAGTACGATGGGTCTCGTAGTTTCCACGTCGGAAAAAGTCAAAGAAGTCTGTCTAGAGCCCTTTTTCGGCCTTTATATACCCGTGATCCAGGCTAACCCGTTCGATAAAAGTGGGGATTGATGATGAAGACAGAGGATGCATTTTTCTGACGCAATACATTTTCCTTTTCTATCTTGTGAGCTTCCCTTGAAAATTGGGGTCATAGCGAGGGCGCTAGCGTAGATCACAGGGTGGGCCCTATGCGTGTGGCTGTATCGAGGCGCGTGTGGCTGTATCGCGCCGCGCGTGGCTGTCCCGCGGCACGTGTACCCCTATCCATGCACACGCTTATGCCGCACGCTTTCTATATTCTTATTCCATGTATAATATTACTTTCTTATGAATAATAGTAATTCTAGTATTATAGATATGTTTCCTTGATTCATTATCATGAATAAATTTCTTATATTTTCCCTTATAGCTATCGTATTGCGCATTTGTTGAAATTACTTTTTCTTTCTTATGTCCTATTGTTTGTTTAATTATTATTAAATGAAAATTGTTGTTTTTGACTTGAGCATCAGAATAGTAAATTAAATATTTGTGCGATATTTCGTGAATTCAAATTACGATCTCGATTGTTATAAATAATTTTGTTGAGGGTTTTATTTTTGGATTGCAAATTGTTTAGTGTTCAAATTTTTAATGATTGAAATTGGTCTGCGGTTGAAACATTGTTTTTCTTTATTTTCGTACTTTTACATTTTTTTCCTTCAGGGTGTGGTCGCATAGGCTTCTCGTATGAGTCCACAAGAAAAAGGGGAGGTAGGGAGCTACGGCGCATGACTAGGAGAAAACTCAACTCTTATTCGCGTCCTCCTTTCCTCCGAGAGAGAAAGACGTGAGATTTATTGGATAGATGAAAGGGTAAGGCTAGAATAGAGGGTGAAAAGTGGGGAAGCATTCGAACGGTCTCCGGGTAGCGACAAGAGCCAAGCTCCTCGTCTTGCCGCGCAAACTCCGTGGATCGTCGACAAAGGGGAGAGGATTATGTAAATGAGCTTTGCCTCTGCTCGTGGGTTTCGGGGCGTTTTGCTTTTTTCCTCTTTCTCCTAGATTTTAACATAGTAAAATAATATTTCGAGTTTTGAGTTATTTGAGTTAACTAATTTAAATTTTTGATTGTTTTTCCTGGAGTTTGATTATTGAATTAAATGATTTCGATGCATAATTTTATCTTGCAATTCTGGGTTCTTTTTAAATGGTTAATTCCTCGAAATATTACTTAGCATTGCGTAATGATGTGGAAGGAATCATCTTGAATGAATATTTCCCATCCTGGAATGTTTTCGCACGTATATTCCGACGCATATTCACACACCTAATATATATTCTGGTCCATATATATGTGTGCGTGCATCGATACCTGTTTCCCGTGAAGTGTACAGAATTGAATCTTAAAGGACGGTTCGGAGTTTTTCGCGCCTTGCGACATGAGTGAGAGAAAGAGAAGGTCAAAGAACGGTGAATCTGGGCATAGGCCCTTTAAAATATTTTTCCGCTTCCTTTCTTGTATTCTCGTGGGGTCGTCGCCCTCTTGGGGACGATTGATGGTTTCCTTTTCGTTTTGCTATGAGCTTCTCCCTCGTCAATACTTATTGTTCTTAGTTGACTTAATATTTATTTTGGATCTCGTTCTTAATTATAATATTTATTATTTATTTTTGATTGAGGGAGTTATAGATATATTTTCAACTATTTAATTTGTTTAGTTAACTATTATACAGTCTCTTTTGTTTATTGAAGTATTATTTGGTTTTCGTTTATTTATCTCACTCTGTTCTTCTCTTTTTTTTAAATTCCAATGCGAATTTCTCCCCTAAGTTCGTTATTTAAATAAATTTTCACTATTGTTTCAAAATTCTATATTGGTATGAGATGGGAAAATTCATCGTTGTTTAGAGCCATTCCGTTCGTGCTTACTTTGAATCTATTATTGATACACGCATATATACTCATATACATAAATGTATGTATGAGAGAAGAGGAACGTGACGTTCTCTTGTATACTTGTTCTTCGAGGAGGTGTAATCAGCGCCCCTCGTTGGTTTTACGGCAGAGAAACATACTATGTGCCTTTTTTTCCAATGGTAAGAGCATTTTCAGATCTAAGGATCTATCTCTTGGACCGATAGGCCGGTAGAGGGTATGTCAGTTAGGAAGCGACGTTAGCGGCCTGACCCACAAGATGGGGTGACGAGCTTATGGCTTCTCCTGTAGGGATCTTTGACCCTGGTTTTCCTTCTTAACAGCCCGATTTTACCGATAGCCTTTTCCTTGAGATTTTCAGTTGGTACAGTGAATTTCTAATTTTATTGTTGAGTTGAACGAAATAACGTAGGAAACGACAAATTTTCCCCTCACGGATATTCGAGTGCATTACTCTAAAGGAGGGTATCTTTTATAAAGAATAAAATTCGGTGGACGTTACGTCGAGACGTAACATCTCCCCCCCTAAAACGATTATTGGGGAACCCAGTAATCGAAGAAGTGAACTTTCGCGAGAAATCACGAATATTAAAATCTTTGCTTTTGAAATAATTGATCATATATTTGTGTGTATATACGCGAGTCTTAATTCTATTTTTCTACTTTGTTCGAATAGGCCTTTGTCCTTTAACAACGATTTGTTTTGATGGCCATTAACTCTGCGCTTTGGTTTTCGTGTATACGTACTTTTGAACGTATCTGACATGGCTTTCCTCAATTTGACTACGGAGGATGATAACGATGAGTTGGCCAGATGTACGGTGTTGCTATTCCCGTGCTATTTTGACGTACATTTTTCTTCTCGAAACGTGAATGAGGTTGTTGTTGTGTATAATCAACCCAAATGGTCTGTCCGTGGGTATGACCAGACGTTGGCGAAATTTCAAGGTTTCATCATGTCAATACGGGGCATCATTGAATGTTGCTGGCTCCATACTCTCTTATGGGTCATCCTGGGTTGACTTCTTATGACATTGCCTGGGAAGTAACGCCAGACAAATGGCACACGAATGGTTCATCAATCGTTTCCTCTATGGCCATTCAGTCGTGTTTGATAAGAATAATATTGGTAAAAGTTTAATTATGGCACAATGTTAAGGCCTCCCTTTTGTTAGTCCTAGAAAACTGCCTAATGTAACTAAATTCCATAGGGTATATGCTCTCCCTTTTTTTTATTATTTTTGTAAGTGAGGAGAAAAATTCAAATAGTTGATAAAAGAAATCGTTATTGCTGAACATTAATTTACCACTCGTTTTTTTATGTTTCATTTTCTCTTTTTTTCCATGAGTAAAATTTCAGATTTGGTTATAGTAGTATGAAAGAAAGTTGGTTATATTATGGTAGTGTGTAGAAAATTAAAATTTACTCGAACTAACTTTATTGTTCCCTGTTTTTTTTGTTTTCTTGTTTTTGTTTGCGTTTTTTTTTACGGTTTGTTAATGTTACTATTATTATTATTTGTTGTTGTTATTGTTGTTATTATTATTGTTACTGTGATTATTATTATTATTATTATTATTATTATTATTATTATTATTATTATTATTATTGTTTTGTTTTGTTTTGAGAGTATTCCGGGCACTCAGTCCTAGTGGACCATTGCACCCGGGCCCTCCGCTGGGCAAGCTTATAAGCCTGTCGAACCCATGGGCAAGCCGGCCTCGCGCGCGAAGCGGAGAAGTCTGCTCGCCCCTGTGTCCTTCAGGCTGAATTCGAAGATAACAGGTGCCCTAAGGGTGTCATTTCTGACCCCTGCTAGCTCCCTGCATCTCGTAGTGAGATGAAGTGGCGTCTCCTCTTCATCTTTGCATCTTTGGCAAATTGGTTCCTCTGCAAGTCCTAGTCTCACCAGATGCTTGTTTGTGTGCCAGTGTCCCGTGACTAGCCCCACGACCACTCTAAGTTGAGTTCGGTCAAGGTCAGCTAGCACCGTCCCTAGCCTCGCTGCGGGCCCAGAGAAGAGT
This sequence comes from Alloplasta piceator, assembly GCA_946863875.1. NCBI lineage: Eukaryota > Metazoa > Arthropoda > Insecta > Hymenoptera > Ichneumonidae > Alloplasta > Alloplasta piceator. Next base: position 13,873,364 of record OX333081.1, on the reverse strand, counting down.
TCCTTTGTGTGCCTCATCCCTGGATCCTGTGACCAGAGGTCCGCGAACTGATTCGCGGCCCATCTCTCCGTTATCTGTTTCACGAGTCCCATGGCGACACCTGGGTGATCGCCAAGGTCCGCCATATCGGGCCGCAAAGCACCGAGTCTGGCTAGCTCGTGAGCCTTTTCGTTGCCTTGGATAACACTGTGACCTGGTACCCAGAGCAGTTTTACCCTGTTGACTATGGAAAGTTGAGTCAGCAGGCTTATACAGTCTCTTGCTAGCTCAGACTTGACCGCCACATTGAGCAGCTGTCCGAGCGCAGCACGACTGTCGCTACATATGTAGAGGTGTTTGCCACTGTATCCCCTTCTAAGGATACTGCGAGCACAAGCCCGTATGGCAAACAACTCTGCCTGGAGAACCGAGACGGTATGGCCGAGTGTGACGGATAGCTCCGTCCTGGGCCCCTCGCTCCATACTCCGGCTCCTGCTTCTGCATACCTGTCTCCGACTTCGCACCGTCTGTGTACCAGACGGGTCCGCCGGGGGACAGTAGTCTTACCCATTCCTCGATCCATGACTGCCTGTCAGGAATGAGGACCTGGTAGTTATGGTGGAAGTGGTGTTCCTGCGGCACCAGTCCCCCCTGAGTCGGATAATCTCCTCGAGATCTCCCGCCCGTCGGAGGACTGAAGTGTGCCCATATGCGGCCCCAGTTCATCTACCACTAAAAAGCAGCCGTATCGCCGCATTTCTTGCCCCTGCCTCTGCTGCTGTGTGCGGAGGCAGGATATCAAGCAGGGCACCCAGAGCCAGGGTCGGGGTTGTGCCTAACCACCAGTTATCCCCAGCCCCGCCAGTCTGTACACCCTGCCCAGGGTCCTCCTAATACCAGCCCAACGCAATGCGGGCCACCATACTAGAGAGGCGAAGATTAGCTGGGGGACCAAGATGGCCGTGTAAATCCACCTAACCATCCTGGGTCTTAGCCCCCATGTTTGACCAAATATCCTTCTGCAGGCCCAGAATGTGACAGTTGCCTTCCGGGCCTGCTTTGTGATGTGGCTCTTCCAGCTGAGCTTAGAATCGAGCGTCACTCCTAGGTAGCGAACCTCAGAGGAGATCGATAGCTAAGCGCCATAAATTGAAGGACGCTTTATATTAAAACGCCTTTTCCGTGTGAATAGTACCATCTCAGGCTTATTCGGGTTGACCCGTAGCGAATTCGATGTGCACCACTCCTCGACAAGATCAAGTGCTCTCTGCATTTTTCCCGCCATAACTGCAGGGTGGTTGCCGCTGACTGCTACACACACGTCATCGGCAAATCCTACCCCTTTAACTCTTAGTCCCTCAAGTCTGCGTAGAAGCCCGTCAACAACCAGCAGCCACATCAATGGGGATGTAACTCCCCCTTGCGGGCATCCCCGGCCGACTCGTGCCCTGACGGCAGTCCCGCTGAGACTGGCTGTTATGGTACGCGTCCGCAGCATGAAGTGCATCCAGTCAATGATTGTGCCATCGACTCGGAATTCCCTCGCCGCCTCGCAAATTGCGTCAAAGGAGGTGTTGTCGAACGCCCCTTCGACGTCTAAGTTATTATTATTATTATTATTATTATTATTATTATTATTATTATTATTATTATTATTATTATTTTTTTCAGAGGAGTTGCGGAATCCTTTTTACGGATGCCCTCTGGTTCGGAATACCAGCGGGGTATGTGGGACTCCCGGAAAAATGTGGCCTACCCACTGAACCGCCCTCTCCGTTGCGACCTCCCCCGACCAGGAACTACGTTAGTATTACTTCTGGCCGGGGGCTCTGTCTGTGTTCGTCCGTACGTTTCGTTCGTCCATGTTCTCTCGCATCGCGTCAGTTCGTCTGCTCAGTCATCCGTGAGGCAGCCGTCAGCGTTCTTTCGTCTAAGTACTGTCTCTGTGTAAGTCGCAACTAGTTGCCACTGTTCCGGTGTATGTAGCATCACCTGAAGTATATTGTCAGGGCTGATGCTACCGACGATCATCTCCAGTTCTTGTCTCAGTCCTGTCCAGTGGTTACACTCTGTTCATATTGCAGAGGTACCGTCGAAAGTAGCCGTGACCCGTCAGTAGCTGGGTGACGTAAAAGTTCACGTCCCCTAACTTCCTTTCGGTCCACGTTCTCAGGTCCCCTATTAATCGTCTAGTCCAGTCCCCTGTCCGTTCTTCTGTCCACCGTTCTTGCCATAACTGTATCGTCCGTTCGCGTTCAGTAGTTGCCGCGTCCTGCCGTCCTATGTCCGTGCTGCTCCTGTAGATTCTCTTACGCTCCTGAGCAAGGAGATCCACAGGTATTACACCCGCAATCACCAGGACAGCTTGTGCAGAGACTGTCCGGTAAGAGCAGGCGATCCTCACTGCACCCTGTCTCTGTACCATCGTCATGGCCTTGCAGTATTTCTTTGTCATCAGGGCATCTGCCCAGATCTCCGACCCATACAAGAGAATCGAGTGGGCTGTCGCCATTAACAGTCGTCGTTTCCCCGGTCTCGGTCCCGTCGTGTTTGCCATCAGCCGGCTCAAGGATGCGATCCTCTTGGCCGCCTTCTGGGCTGTCTTTTGTATGTGAGGCCAGAAGGTCATCTTCGTATCCAGGGTCACCCCCAGGTACTTGACTTCCCCACCTGCCACGATCTCATGTGTCCCAACCCTCATAGGTAGTCTTGTCTGTATACGTTTTCTCGTGAGAAGCGTCAGTTCCGTCTTTTCTGTCGCGAGTTGTAGTCCGTGATCTGTCATCCATCGTCCTACTCGTCTCATCGTCTGGTTCAAATTCAGCTGCGCCAGTTCTTGAGACCGCTCGGTAATCACCGCCGCCACGTCGTCGGCGTAAGCAACGAGGAGTACACCGAGCGGCAACTCCAGCCTGAGCAGACTGTCGTATAAACCGTTCCAGAAGTCCGGTCCCAGTATTGACCCTTGAGCGACTCCGGCGGTGATTCGTCTTGTCACCTGTCCTTCGATCGTCTCGTAAGTTATCTGTCTGTTTTTCAGGTAATCCTCTACAACCCGTACCAAGTAATCTGGAATCCCGAAGCCGCCTTTCAGTGCCTCCAAGATATCCACCCACTTGGCCGAGTTGAAAGCATTTCTGACGTCCACTGTTGCCAGCAGCACGATCGGTCGTGCTGCATGGCAGTGTCTGTCAAAGTCCTGGAAGGAGTCGACCACTTTTTGGATCGCTCCAATCGTTGATCGGCCCCTTCTGAAGCCGAACTGCTGGTCTGAGAGGCCACCCCCGCCTGTATCGCGTCCGTCAGTCTCGGTCTCAGTAATTGTTCAAAGAGCTTACCCGTTGTGTCGAGTAAACTCAGCGGTCGATAGGCTGACGGCGTGTCAGGGTCGCCCTTGCCTTTGGGGATAAGGACTAGCCTAGCCGTCTTCCACCTGTCGCTGAACGTCCCAGTCGTTAAACACGTGTTGTACAGGTCAAGAAATATCTCCAGCCTCAGGTTGACCATCAGCCAGAGGATCTCCGCCGGTACACCGTCTGCTCCCGGCGCCTTACCACTCTTCATCGCGGTAGTTGCTTTATTAAGCTCCTCCGCAGTGAATATGGGGGCTTCCGGAACATCTGTATTAACTATAATGTTCGTCCGTATTGGGTGTGTCGGGAACAATCCGTCAACAATTCGCTCTGCAGTAACAGCATCTTTGAGTTCTGGCGAGACTCGGGCCCCAAGTTTACCGGTCACTATTTTGTATCCGGTTCCCCAGGGGTCCGTGTTCACCTCCTCGCAGAGTCTCCTCCAGCATTGCGTCTTGCTGTCCCGTATCGCGTTCGTCAGTGCCTTCCGTGCTGTCCGGTAAGTAGCTTGGAGGTTTTCCCTTTCGTGTCTTCCTCTAGCCCTCGCGACTTGTCGTTTATTTGCCAGACAGATCCTGCGCAGTTCGGCTATTTCGTCTGTCCACCAGTACTGTTCTCGTCTGTTACGTCTTTGTCGAAGTTTTGGCATCGTACTATTGCAGAGCCGGTTAATCAATGTGGCTGTCTCGTCCGTTAGTTTTTCCGCCCTTCGCCGGCCAGCCAGTTCGGGAGGAATGTTTATCGTTGCGGCTGATGCTGCCATCAGCTCCTCTGTGAATTTCTGTACGTCGAGTTTATTGAGGTTCCACCGCGGGGGAAGCTGAGTCCTCGTTCGTCTCGTTATCGTCTGTCCTGCCACTTCGAAGGCGACGTACTGGTGATCGCTGGCCGTATAGTCTTCGATCACTCGCCATCCCCTTACCTGCGGTACTACGCTGTCGGATGTCATTGTTACGTCAGGGATTGAGTCGCCAAACCCCGTACGTCTGTACGTCGGTGTATTGCCTGTATTTGCTATTACTAGATCTAGCCTAGCGGCAATCTCCAGTAACAGTCGTCCGCGTCTGTTCGTTTCTGTCATTCCCCACTCGATTGCCCTTGCATTGAGGTCCCCCGCGACCACAATATCCCCGGGCAGATCCCTGATTCCGTCCTCGAGGAGCGCTACCTTCCTCTTGAACTCCGCCGCAGCGCAGTTGGGCGTCAGGTAGACGCTGACGTAAGTGACAGCGCCGACCCTGGCCCAGACGTAGTCGTCCCCGACGCCACGGTTAGTTATCCGAGATTGGGCGGCACCCCTTACCCAGATAGCTGTTGTCTTTGTCTCGTTCGTTATGTACGTCTGTGTTGCCCTTTTCCTGTATGGTTCACACGGGATCAGGATGTTTGCATCATGTTCGTCAGCTATCTGTAGTAGTAGCATGTCTGCTGTCCTACTTCGGTTCAGGTTTCCCTGGATTATCCGGTCCGTCTTCCGGCTTGTCTCCTGCACTCCTCCAGCGCGGCTCGGAACGTCGCGCACTCTCCGGAGCCAGAGAGGTGCGCTATCTCCTTTTCGCCGGCCTCGGCGCAGGGAGCACAGACCGGTCTGTGTTTGCAGTCTGTCGCGTAGTGTCCGGGTATGCCGCACTTCCGGCAGCATTTCGTCCTGTCCGCGTTTGTGCAGTCGACCTTAGTGTGTCTGAAGCCAAGGCATCTGTGGCATCTTATCACCGTCAGTCATTTTCGGACGCGTTAATGTGTCGACCCGATACCGATTCCTCCCCGCCGAAGCAGCGCATCGGCTTCCGGCGATTCAAGATCGCAGACTGCCATGTCCTGCTCGGCGCGGTTCGGTCCAAAGATGTGGACCCAAAAGTCAGCGTCTCGTCCCGTTTCCCGTCTAAGCGCCGCTGTCACTTCTTCGGTAGTCGCGACGCAGTCCAGATCCATGATCTCCAGTTGAGTCTTGGAGGTCACGGCCCCAACACTGCCCGCTTTCCTGATTGCGTCCTGTATTTGACGCCGGAACTCGTCGCGTCCGTCCGGTTTTCCGGCGCCTGTCCGTATCTTGAGGAGACACAGTCCGTTTTTGGCCTTCCTCAGAGTCGTCAACTGCACGTGACTTCCCCCTCAAGAGTAATTTCGCCTTAAAGTAGGCGTACGAATTAAGCTAATTATAAGAAATGTGTGTATGAATAAATGACTTATTTCAGGTAAAAAGATCAGGTAAATTTCTGAGAAATAGAATTTGAATGACCCAAAAAGAAGAAGAAAATATAAAACAAATTATTAGATTTTTCAAAAGACTAAAAACATTTTTTAACATTTCCTATAATCAGTTCTTTAAAAAAAAATACAAATTCTATTTCGTCAAAATCGTTATAACAAGAAATTTAAATCAACAAAAGTAAGGAATCAATTCATTTAATTAAAAGCAAAATTAAAAAACATTTTCTTAAAATATGCAAACAAAAATTTATATTTCATTAAACAATTTAATCTCAGGAAAATCATTTCGAAAATGACAATAAACTATTTACCAAAAATATTCAGGAAAGAATTTGAAAATTGAAAACTTGAAAATTAAAACATTTCCAAATTAACAATTGTTCAAAATAAAAAGAATTAATTTATCAATTTATTTTAGAAATCATTATTCATAACCGTTTAAACAAATTAAAAATCTCAAATTATAAAATATTAAAAATATTACAATTGCAATTATACAAAAATATTATTTCATCAATAGAAATAATTTAAAAGAATTTAACAAATGCGTTCAACGAATTATCCATTCGAGACTCTTTCTCATTCCCTTATAAGGAGATGATGGGGGGAGCTCTATAAGAGCATAGGAAATATAGTGAAGTAGAACAGGAAAGGAGGGGAAAATATGAAAATTGTCATAGGAAAGAGAGAACCAACCATAGTCAAAAATCGAACCAATCGGAAGTACTGTAGAGCGAGAGAGTATGAGAGGGCATGCAGGAGTAAAAGAGAACGAGAGGGATGGTCGAAGCCTCGGCGGTGGGGCCTGAGCCTAGCGAGAGCCCAAGCAAGGGCGGGAGTAAGAGAGGAAGAGAATGAAAGAAAGAGACCCCTCGACTCTCTGCACGCGAAATATACGTAAAAAACAGGAATTAAAAATTGCAAATTGTTTTCAAATAATGCAGAATATACAAGAATGGAAGTATGAGTGAAATTTAGGTTAAAATTAAGTTTAGTTATCGTTTAATCAATAGAAAATGAAGATGACCAGCGAGGTGGAGAGGAGCTCTAAGACGTGCAACGTCTTAGGAATCAAGGGACAAATTGCCCCTTCCCAAAACTAAGCTTGTCCAAGAGTATAAAAGCACGAGACGCACCGAGTAATTAACACATTGATTGCGAAAATTTTGACCGGTTAACATCGTCCACGACAGTCAGCTCTGCGACTTTATTCTTTGTTTTATTTCATTCATTTTAACTAATTTTACGTGACTTCGTGTAATTTTTCGATCTTATAGTCTTTTAAATTTAATCATTCTTTTAAAAACATTTTTAATTGACTTTAGTGTGTGGTAGAAATAATTGTTATAAACATTATTCTGACTTTTACTGGCTACGGTTATTATAGACTTGGCTGTGAATCGTTGTGAAACATTGTGAACATTGTGAACAATATCAATTTTTCATTTTAATATATATATAATCATAAACCCTTGGTGAAACTGTGAATTTATTGTGCGTGCACTTCAAATATTCCATCGATACCGATCCATTTCATCTATCAATCGATCGTTTTGGGTTCGTGTTTCCATCGCCTCAACGACATTCTCAACTTTTGTTGTCTTCATCGCTGGGATTGATTGATTCTTGGATCTCATCATCTTTCGTGTTCGTTCATCACCAAGTTCGAGTTCGTCTTCCATTTCTCAATCCCCAAAAGAGAACAACAAGAGTAAGTACAACTACAATGTATTCATCGTTAGAAATTAACCCTCGAGAGAACATACTCTCGACTCCCATCGAGGACGGGTCCGCAATGGATTTTCTGTCCCTCCAGACAATCCTTAGAGTTTGGTTATTAAATTTCATAAAAATTAAATTCAACCCTTTTGCATTTTTATCGGAAGTTCTCATTAAAATTTTGACACCCGTTATGTTTATGTCGCGGTGCACCTTGCACACAATACACGGGGTCCCCACATGCACTTGAACTTTCTTCAATGTATGAATCCGATATTTTTCAATTAAAAATCGCTCTTTTATTTCTGGTCGTATTTTTCATCATTAATTCGATTTTAACTGGATTTTTAGCATTTATAGTCGATTCATTGGTGAATATTTGGCGCGTGTAAAATTTCTCTTAAATTCAAATCCCTTTTAATAAAATGACCAAACTCGAGGAAATAGCCGTTTGGATAAGCATGGTTACGATAATCGTTTTGGCGATCGTGATTTTCGTCATGGGATATATGCTCATCTTCGGAAAATTCCCGCGTTCTGAGACCAGCGATAGTCAATATCGCGTTTATTTTCTTCGTGACGATTCTAGCGAAGTCTGAACTCACACAATCATTTCTTCCAGTTTTTCCCAACCAACCAATCAATCAATCAATCCATAAATCAATTGATAAATCGTTGCAAATGAATTTCACGAGGATAATCTCTTCCCCCTCATTTCGGATCTTGGCATAAAATTCCTTTAATTAAAAATTATTCGTCACGAACTTTTAATTCCAGAAGATTCTCGAAGCAACATTCACGCCTCTTAAGCCTTAAAATCCTTTTGTTTTAAAATAAAATTCTTATTCTTCCTAAAATATTATTCCTTTACCTTGCCTATTTTTCGTGAAATAACCTAGAAAGTCATGTGGTTTTTAAACGAATCGCGAATTATCGGTTTAATAACAATTATAATTTTATTTGTAATTGCGGTTCTCGTTTGCCTAATTTTTTTTCGAAAAAACCAAAAATTCCCTCCTATAAAAATCGTTTCGCAACTTAAATTCACCCCTTTCGACATAGATAATCTGAAACAACCACGCGTATCGACAACCGCGGTTTAAATTCAATAATCGTCCATCCAACAAAACAATCCATTCGATTTATTTTACCCTTGAATAATTTACAATCGGATATTGCAAATTTTAATTACTTTATTCAGAATGTCAGATAAGTTCATCCCTATCATGTTAATTGCGGATCCCATCCCGGTAGTTGTCGTAACAATCGCGTCTCCATTGAAAAATAACATTCAACCCTACGAAATACCGTTCAATTCCTGCAGAATCGTTTGCCAACCCCAATATATAGTCATATATTGCATAGATAATTAACTCGCAATAGAGAAATTTTAAATAACGAGTTAATCATTCAATACAACCCTAAAAATACACTCTCCAGGCCATCCTGAGCAAATTTCCGCGAGGTTAGGCTCGAAACGGCCACTTGTCCAACATAACGCAGTTATTCCGGAAAACGCGTAAAGGAAGAGTTTGCCTCTTTTTGACCGAGATGGAAAACTAGCCGGTTGAGACGTAACAAATTGGGGGCTCATCGGGGATCTACGAGAGTGTGTTTTCTCTATGTATGTATAATATTTTATTGCAACTGTTTGCACATGAGAAATTCCTTGTAATCTGTGCATGAATCATTATTTCATATCATATTCTCGTTATATTTTGCAAATCTCGTTAAATTTGATTCATATTCCACTGATGTCCCATTTTTATGTCGCAATATTTCCCTCGATTATTATTGTACGTCGCCCCTCATCAAATGTGGACCAAGGTTAGTCCAATTGTCCACTGGATATTCCCTGATAACTTTCTCGGGCCAAATGAGTCGAGGAACGCGATCAAAATCTGCGGTAGACGATAAAATACTTAGCGATTATCCGAAGGAACGAAAATCAAAGAAAAATAAAAATCAGGTTAGTTTATCGCATTCTAATTCTCCCGAAGATAGCGAAGAAATTGAGGAATCGGAAGAAAAATCGACTGCAATAAATAATTCTCCGGAAATTACCGACGACGAGGACGGTGACGCGTATGAAAAACAATTAAATTTACGCGTATGAAAAACAATTAGAGAAGCGGAAGATAAAATAGCAAAATTAATCTCGGAATCCTCCGGAAATTCAGGAAATTCAGAAGAAACTAAAAACTTGAACGTTTTCGTACACGCTGGTCAAGAAATAAAATCATACCTTGAACTTGAAGATAAAAACGTAGCTTCATTGTCAAAATCCGCGAACAGTTGGACATTCAGACCATTTTTAAATTTATTTCAGTCCGCGGATAAATATCGAACCCCTACAAAGCCTCGCGCAATCACATCCCGCCAAGTTAATCTCATTGAATTGGAACCGGAAGAAAGTGCCGATAGATCATTCGACGCTCCAGAAATGGCGTTATTAACACCAGCGGCATTAAGGTTTCTGAGAGAAGCGATGAAGGCCGTTCCAGATTGTGATGGAAAGCGCGAATCGCTCGGGCGATATTTGTCCGGGGTCGAGGTAGGCGCCGCATTAGCAGGGGCGGACCTCGAAATCCAATTATTACAGTTCGTAAAAGTTAAATTACCTCCCGCTATTTGGAATAAAATCTCAAAAATAACTTTCGCGTCAATTAAAGAATATCTTAATTATCTCTGCGAGACTTACGATCCGCCGCGAGACGTTTATCAGCTAATCGCGGAGCTCGGAAACACGTGTCAAAAACCAAACGAAAGCGTAGATGACTATGTAGATAGAATCCGTTATTTCGCTGAGAAAATATTACAAGCGTACGCATCAGACGAGCCGGTAACCAACGAGGAAAAAGCAAAAATCGACGAAATGGTGAGGAAGGTAATGACGCGCAGTTTATTGCCCGAAATAGAAGCGAGAATGCGCGTCGAAGGTTCCCTCAGTGACGCGATAATAAAAGCCGAAGCTATCGAGCGACAGCTAGAAGACGTAAAGCGTATACGCGAAAAAAATGCAGTAAAATCCAAACCGTCCAAAAAATCCGAGAGAAAGGGCGTGATAAATTTCGTAGAGCCCGAAAAAAATAATCCGCTGGGTAAACAGGTGAACGCAGGAGTCTCTGGCCCCGTGAGCTGCCAGCTCTGTGGAAAGCCCAGGCACACTGCGAACAAGTGCAAAAAGGGTCAGGGTGCCGCTGCACCTCAGCCCGCGGTCGAGTGTCAGCTGTGTGGGTCAACGGGTTATATAGCCAAAAACTGTATAACCGTAGGTCCCGTAAAAGCACGTGTAGCCACATTTGTATGTCGCAATTGCGGCCGATCAGGGCATAATCCGGAGGCCTGTTATCACACGCAACGTAACACCGAAAGGCAAGCGCTTGCAGGTAATCAGGCACCTTTCGGAACCCGCATGGTCGGAGGTCAATGCTATAGATGTCATGGATGGGGTCATGTTGCGAAAGATTGTCCCACCCCAAGTTTCTGTCAAGCTCTTCAAGGGATTCCAGGCCCGAATTATTTCGCAGGCCCTAACGCCTGAGCAACAAGCTCTGGCGGGGCCGTGACTTATGCAAAGGCCGTATAACCACCCTCGCAGCAAGATCTATGCCGGTATTAAAAAGCTCCCGGTCATATGCTCGAGCAGTGTGAGAAGAGAATACAGAATAACATGCGCGCTGCACAGCAGGGAAACGCGAGGGGCCAGCCGGGGGCGGGTGCCCAGGCGGAGGCCTTTCCGAGGACTCGCCCAACCCTAGTGATGCATGTTGCGCAAGAATTCACTCACGAATAATGGATGTTTTTCTCACAAAATTATCAGACGATGTAATTCCACCGACGATCTCTCTCAAAGGAGGAGATTCAGGAAGAATTATATTAATGTTAGATACAGGAGCGAGTAAAAATATTTTGAACGAAAATTGCTTATATACAGGTACACCGATTTGCACTGATTTAGTTTTGGGTTTGAGAGGAATAACTGAAAACGTGGTCCGCACAATGGGATTCGTAGAAGTTATGACTCTCGGGGTGGATGCAGTTTTTCATATCGTGAATAGCGAATTTCCTATTAAGCAATCGGGAATTTTATCATCTGAATACTTCTGCGATAATCTTGAAAAAATAGATTACGAAAATGATTGTTTGGAAGTTCGTGGTAAGAGAATACCATTCCATACGAGAGAAAGCATGGCATTACCACCCCACACAACTCGAATGTTTTATGTTCGTATAAAAAATGCTGAGGGTCGTGAAGGATATTTGCCAACCCTCACGACTGATGAGGGCGTAACCATCCAACAAGGATTGGTCCGAAATATCAGAGGAAAAGCATATATCCAAGTAACTAACCACAGAGATCATAAAATCGAGATTGAAATACCGATTGTAACCTTATTGCCTGCTCCGCTCTCTTCGCCGAAAGGAGAGAGTAAGGAAACGCAGCGAATACTCGTGTTACAGAACGTTGACGTACAGGAAAAGACCAGCCCATCCATAGAGAAGGCTGTAGAAACGATTCCTCGTATCAGAGAAAAAAACGGGTTAATTGATTCAAGGGTAAGTAAAATCGAAGAGGGGAGGTTCCCCGAAAAACCCCAAAAATATCAAGAAGAGACAAAAATTGAAGATATAGAAATAAATGTTCAAAATTCAGAAAATTCGAGCATTAAAATCCAGGGAGAAATTTAGGAAGATTCAAATCAATTCGAATCCAAGGAAAATCCTGTGAGTGAGAGTTTCGAGAACCTCGATAAAAATTTCGTTGAAAAGAAGAGTCCTGTTCATATTCTTGAGAATTTTGGTAATATAAAAGAGAGTAATCCTGTCGTTGAAAGAGTGAATTATTTTGAGAAAGAAAATTTGGTTGAAAAATTAAAAGGAAATTTCAAACAGGAAAATGAAAACTTCAGTCAAGCGAAAATAAAAATGAGTTTTGAAGAAAATCATGAGAATTTTGATAATCAAGAAATTTGTGGGAATTCAATCGAATCACATCCAAAAAAAGAAAAAGTAGATTTCGATCATTCATTCAGTAATCCTGAAAATCATCTCCTATGCTCAGAGTTGAAGAATTTTGTGAGTGAAAATTTTAAAGAAAAAGCAAAAATCGCTAATAAAATTCGCACCTCTATTCCTGTAGAAAATTCATGTTCTATTCCGATAGGCGATATAATTCTCCATCGAGAAGCGGATAAAGAGTCAGATTCAGAATCCGATGGCGTAAGAGGGGATGCCCACCCAAAAGGGGAAATGAATCGACATCTAATGCCGGAACTTGAAATAAATTCGAAAGAAAGAGAGAATTTTGAAAACGCAATATTGCCATCTAAAAAGAATCAAAATAATCATAACGAAATTGATAAATTTTTGTACGAAAAACGAAAGAAATTTTTTGAAGAAATGAAGAAAAATATTGATATAAATTTTTGTCTCTTTGTGATAACGGGTAGAGTGCCAGACGAAGAACGCTTTGAAAAAATATTATAATTGCTTCGTTTAGATCATCTGGAAAAAGATGAAGTTGAATTGATGCACGAATTGATCCGGAAAGGTGCAGATAGATTTCATCTTCCAGGTGAAATTCTGGGCGCTACGGACGTAGTAATGCGTACAATTCCAACCACGGATAATCTTCCCGTTAATTCGAAGCAATATCGATTCCCGGTCAGACATAAAGAAGAAATACGAAACCAGGTTGAGGAATTACTCGAGGCAGGATTAATTCGAGAATCAGGATCCCCGTACAATACACCTGTATGGGTAGTGCCGAAAAAGCCAGACTCTCAGGGAAATCCGCGGTGGAGAATGGTCTTCGTTTTCCGTCAGTTAAATGACAAAACGATAGGCGACGCTTATCCATTGCCGAATATCATTGACATTCTAGATCAACTGGGCGGTGCCCGATATTTCTCAGTTTTCGATTTGGCCTCCGGATTTTATCAGATAAAGATGCATCCGGATGGCTGCCATAAAACAGCATTTACTACTCCATACGATCATTATGAGTATGTGCGAATGCCTATGGGCCTCAAAAATGCACCACCTACCTTTCAAAGGGCTATGGATATGGTGTTGAGAGGACTCCAAGGGCAAGAATTATTCGTATGTTTAGACGATATCGTGATTTATGCAAAGACGTTGGAAGAACATATGGAGAAGTGTTTGAGACTGTTCGATCGACTACGACAAGCCAATTTATCCCTACAGCCTGATAAATGCGAATTTTTAAAGAAAGAAGTGGTTTATTTGGGCCATATAATCGGCGATTCGGGGTTAAAACCGGATCCAAGAAAATTAACAGCCGTGCGAGAATTCCCGAGACCAGGAAACTTTAAAAATATTCGACAGTTCTTAGGACTTACAGGATATTATCGACGTTTTATCGAGGGATACGTACGATTGGCTAAACCATTAGCAAATCTCTTAAAGAATGATGTTTCATTTTTATGGGATAACGATCAAGAAGAAAGTTTCCAAGAATTAAAAGAACGACTTTGCACGGAACCAGGCTACGCTATAGGCGGAATTTTATCACAAGGCCCAATAAACAAAGACAGACCGATAGCATACGCTTCACGCACACTCAATGGTGCAGAAAGTCAATACGATACATATGAAAAAGAGGCTTTAGCGATCGTATACAGTGTCTTGCATTTCCGACCGTATCGTTACGGTAAACGTTTTACCCTGGTCACTGATCACAAGCCATTAATATGGTTTAAAACTTGTAATGACGGAAATGCACGCGTACTTCGCTGGAGGCTAAAATTGCCGAATACGAATACGATGTTGTATATAAAGCAGGGAAAACAAACGTGAACGCAGATGCGTTATCGCGAAATCCTGTTCCGCAACAAGAAGAAATCCCTGAAGAAGAAATTTTCGCTGTCGAAACTCGCTCACAGAGGGGTTTAACTGACAAGGAAATCAGAAAATTGCTCGAAGGAGGAGAGAGTGATGCCCCAGTCGAAGATGAAGAAGAAATTAATATCGAAGAAATCGAAAAAGAGGAAGATCCGGAGATTCAGTGGAAAGAGTCTTTAGATTCGGATGAATTAGCTGAAATAAAGGAAAATTCTCCCGAGAAAAGTAATTCACCCCCGAAAGAGACGAAAACCACGTTAAATTCTCTGGAAAATAAGAAAATTACGTTGAAAAAATCAAAGATAGAAAAACCCCCTCGAATCCCAGTCCAATCAGAACCAAGAATCACGAGAAGTCAGACCAGATTAAAATCACCACCAATTCCATCAGTAAAGGAAAGTATTCAAAAGGAGAAATTCCAAAGAAAAAGAGAAATAGAAAAATTCTAGCAATTAAGGAATCTGATGAGGAAAAAGAGACCTCTGGTCCAGAAGACAATAGCAGCGATGAAAATTCCAACGAAGGACACAGCGATGATGAAAATCTAAGGGAAAATCATCCTGTGGAAAATAGCGAAAATGAAGAAGAAAAAGATGAAGAACCGTGAATAATTGATGAGGAAATAATACCTCGGAATATTATTCAGTCTAGAGATCTTTTCTCCACGCGAAAAGACACACTGGCCAACTTCTTGAACATCCGAGGCGAACCCTTTGACCTAGGGTCGCGTAAGCTGAGCGACCGCGGAGAATTACCGTATTTTCCTGACCTGCAGCTGGGACATGCTTGTGCGGTGAAAAAGGGAAATAGGTACCACGTGGCTCTGCCGGTGAGCGATGATTCTGGGGAAGGAATGTCATCGACCCTCGGACATATTAAGGAGGTAATAGTCAGTCTTCGCGAGATTACAAATAAATTGAACATCCAAAGTATAAGCATTGCAAAAACTGACACTGTGGGAAACATTCCATGGGATAATATAATTACTGAATTGCGACTAGGCTTTTTAAGAAGCCCCGAGAAAATAATCATTTGTCACGGTATAATTCGGTATCCGAGCAAAGAAGAACGTGAGGAAATAATGAAAGAAATGCACTGTTCACCTGTGGGTGGACATAGAGGCGTTACGAAAACATTTAATAGAATCCGTCAACATTATTATTGGGAAAGAATGAAAACAGATATTCAACATTTTATTCAACGGTGTTTGGCTTGTCAATTAAAAAAATGCGTCAGAGTTTAAACTCGCCAACCCATGATTATTACAGATACACCGTTGTTCGGCTTTTGATAAAGTTGCAATAGATATTGTCGGTCCTTTGCCAAAAACAAAAAGCGGCAATGAAAATATATTAACGATTCAAGATCAATTAACGAAATTTTGTTTGGCAATTCCTATACCGGATGCCACCGCTGCTACAGTGGCGAGGGCTTTAATTCAGCATTTCATCACGTTATTCGGAGCTCCAACGGCAATTCTTACCGATCAGGGTCACAATTTCATGAGTAAATTACTTCAAAGAGTTGCAAAAACATTTCGGATAAAGAAAATACGCACAAATGCTTTTCATCCGCAATCGAATGGATCTCTAGAGAGATCGCATCATGCGCTGGGTGAATATTTAAAGCAGTATGTAGGAAAAGAATTCGAGTGGAATGAATGGGTCCATCTCGCAATTTTTAACTACAATACGAGCGTACACAAAAGAATGAAACATATGCCATATGCTCTAGTTTTCGGTAAAATAGCCCGAGTGCCATCAGGAGATCCTTTACGAGTAGAAGATAAATTGCCAGATTATGACGATTATCTCGTAAAACTCGTTACTCAATTGCACGAGGTTCGAAATATGGCTAGAGCCAATTTAATCGAAGCCAAAGAAAAATCCAAAATTTTATATGATAAAAGAATAAACCCCTAAAACGTTTAAAAAGGGTGATTACGTATTTTTGCAGAAAGGTCCTCAAGCTAAAAAGCTCGAAGACCAATATACAAGTCCGCATGAAATCGTAGAGGTGGTGGGTAGAGGTAATGTGAAAATAAAAATAGGTAAGAATACAAAGGTCGTGCATGAGAACCGTCTCAAGCATTCTTATCTTACCTCAGCATGAAGATGCATCATGGAATGAAAAGAAGTAATTCGCTGTGAAGGAAAATTAATAATAGGTAGATTAAAACTGGATAAAAACATAAGAATCCTTACAGGAATGAACGCAATTCAGGATCCCCGAATAGAGAGAATGTCAGAGGCGACAAATGCCGCAATAAATTCATTGCACCGGATATTGTGCACTGTTGGCGTTGAGTCCGGTCCAGAAATTAGATAAATAGCATAAACCTAGGAAAAAAAGGAACGTAATTATATTTATAAAAAAATATAAATAAATAAATAAATAAATAAATAATAATAATAATAATAATAATAATAATAATGATAATAATAATGATAATAATTATAAGAATTATAATCTATGAATAAAAATAATAATAAATAAGCAAAATATCCAATAAATAACATAACTACCGTTAATTAATAAAAAGAAGGGAGTCAAAAGGAGCTTCAATGTATAATCAAATTTGAATATTCCCCCATCCCTTTTAAAATAAGAAGAAGGAAAAACCCAAACGGTAGCATTATATAATAGTCCGGACAATTCGCGCGTTGCAGGAAATGAATCCCCGGGTTGAAAAAATGGCCTCGGCATTAGAGATGGTCCTCGAAGACTTGGAGGAGAAACTCGGGCTCGCTGAGGGTGATCCCCTGAAGGACATCGAGATATTGGCGCATGCCTTGGCGATAGCCCGAGCGGAAGAGTGCTGGCTCCCCGCAAGCCTCCAGCACGGCCTGGTCAAATTAATTTATATGGCACTCAGGGCCTTGGAGTGCGAGGCGGCGAGGGCCACGCGATGAATAGCGCCGGATGATTGTCAGGTGATGCACTGGCTGATATGGCATGGAGAACCAGTGAATTTATCTTGCCTTAATCTTGGCAAGATATGTTTATAATCGGCGTGCTCAACTGAGCTCGGAGCACAGGGAGTAGGCAACCCGCGATACGAGTGAGGGGGAGAGCGCGGAACTTTGAAGAAAACGTTGCCATAAAATGATCAACAGTCACTTTTCTCCCCCCCTTTAGTTCGGAAAATAGTAATAATAATAATTCAAAAAATAAATAAATAAATAAATAAATAAATCAATAACTAAAACCAAAGAAAAAAAAAGAGTAGGAGTTATTAATTTTAGTTTCGAAACCCACCCATATATAATTCCCCGTTCTGCGTATAATAATTAGGAAAAGCTCGAATTTAGGATTATTTTCTTTTACGTTTCAGACCAATAATTAAAATGGCAGAAAAGAATAAGACTCCGATAACATTGCTCGACGAGTATGCGATGAAACAAGGTCGGGGCGTGTGATACGTGTGCCTCCGAGAGGATGCGCGTCCTAAACCCGCCGTTTTCGAATGTAAGGTTACGAGTCTAGGACTTAGCGACTGATTTTTTTATTCATTTTATTTGAACTTAACACGTTGCTCTTTAAATAACCTTCGGTTATTGGGTGGCATCCAGGAGAAATTTTTTTTATCGGGGCAAACTGGCGTTTCGATGTAAAATGCCGAACTGCGTGTGGTTCGGTCTTCCCTAAGGAAAAATTAAAAAAAAATACAAATAATACCCTGGGTAAGTTGAAACTTGGCAGGGACACGGAGGAAAGTATGACAAACACGTTGCCCTTTTAATAACTTTCGGTTTTTGGGTGGTATCCAGAAGAAATCTTTTTTTTTTATCGGAGCAAACTGTCATTCCGATGTAAAATGCAGAACTGCGTGTGGTTCGGTCTCCTCTAGGGAAAAATAAAAAAAAAATACAAATAATACCCTGGGTAAGTTGAAACTTGGCAGGGACACGGAGGAAAGTAGGACAAACACGTTGCCCTTTTAATAACTTTCGGTTTTTGGGTGGTATCCAGAAGGAAACATTTTTTTTCATCGTGGCAATATGTCATCTCGATGTAAAGTACAGAACTGCGTGTGGTTGAGTCTCCGCTAGCGAAAAATAAAAAAAAATACAAATAATACCCTCAGTAGGTTGAAACTTGGCGGGGACACGGAGGAGTGTATGACCAACACGTTGCTCTTTCAATAACCTTCGGTTATTTGGTAAAACCCAGAAGAAAAACCCAGAAAAAAATCAAAACTGCTTAAGTTTCGGTCCCTGCTAGAAGAAAATAATTAAAAAAATATTAACAATACTCTGAAATAATGAGTCATTGATTGCGACCGCGGTTTTTTTTCAGATCCCCGTGAATGACATGTTGTTGGAGTTGGAGTCGGAGGTCGACGCCAGCGATGATGCCGTAAGCTCGTTCTGGTATTTAAAAAAAAAAATAATAATTAATCCGATAATTTATAAATTCAAATATTTGTTATTGCGGTTTTTTTCAGTTTCATTCGGAGGAATCCTCGCCGCATCCGATGGACGACGGAAGCTCTTCTACGGTAAGGTCGATATTTTATTTACTTAAAAAAAATCATCCGATGATTTTCTTATTCATTTCATTTGAACTTAACACGTTGCTCTTTCAATAACCTTCGGTTATTTGGTGAAACCCAGAAGAAAAACCTAGAAAAAAATCAAAACTGCTTAAGTTTCGGTCCCTGCTAGAAGAAATAAATTAAAAAAATATTAACAATACCCTGGAATAATAAGTCATTGATTGGGACCGCGGTTTTTTTTCAGATCTCTTTGAATGACATGTCGTTGGAGTTGGAGTCGGAGGTCGACGCCAGCGATGATGCTGTAAGCTCGTTGTGTTATTTAAAAATAATAATAATAATAATAATCCGATAATTTTTAAATTCAAATATTTGTTATTGCGGTTTTTTTCAGTATTATTCGGAGGAATCCTCGCCGCATCCGGAGGACAACGGGAGCTCTTCTACGGTAAGGTCGATGTTTTATTTACTTAAAAAAATCATCCGATGTTTTTTCTATTCATTTCCTTTGAACTTAACACGTTGCTCTTTCAATAACCTTCGGTTATTCGGTGGAATCGAGGGGAAATTTTTTTCTTTCATCGGGTTAAATTGTCTCCCCAATGTAAAGAACAGAACTGCGTATGGTTCAGTCTCCGCTAGGGAAAAATAAAAAAAAATACTAATAATGCCCTAGGTAAGTTGAAACTTGGCAGGGACACGGAGGAGAGTATGACAAACACGTTGGCCTTTCAATAACCTTCGGTTATTCGTTGGCATCCAGAAGAAAATTTTTTTTTTATCGAGGCAAATTGTCATTCCGATGTAAAATACAGAACTGCGTGTGGTTCGGTCTTTGCTAGGAAAAAAAAAATAATACCCTAGGTAAGTTGAAACTTGGCGGGGACACGGAGGAGAGTATGACAAACACGTTGCCCTTTCAATAACCTTCGGTTATTCGGTGGCACCCAGAAAAAAATAAAAATTTCCGTCGCGAAAAACTGCCTTCTCGATGTAATCTCGAATTTCTTTTTCACTCACATTTCTTTTTCTCCTTGCAGCTGATGGCCGACGTTCCATTCAAGAATTATTTAACACGATTCTTAGAAATATTCGATAATCTGAATAACAATTTTTTGGAAGGAGAACTGGGATCGCAGTTCAAAAAACTGCATCCCGACAAAGGACTGCGGGAGAAAATTCTCGACTTAAACGTTTTTCAATTGATCATCTTGAAGACAATGATCGAGTCTAAGCCTCGTTGTACATTACACATGGTGAGTACATTATAATGATAATAATAACGATAATATGTACTAGGTACATAGATAGTTATTGTAAGTGCATTTTGTATCCTGCATGAATTTAATATTTCCTGTTTATGTTTCAGTTAAAACAGACAATCGCAGAGCGAATGAACATACGAACTAACAAAGCACAGTTAAAAAAGGCCATTGAGGAAATTGGGCTTCGTGGTCCAAATCAGGAAATATTATGTCCCAAATCAAACGAACATTTTTTCAATCTCGTCCGCGAGGAGGAACTGTTCAGGGTGGTTCTGAGGCGGGCCTCAGGTTTCTGATGAATACCGCATTTTTAAAATAATTCACTGTTAATTGAGTTTCTGTCCATGCTGAAGTGTTAAAAATATAGATTTTTTCAGTTTTTTAATAAAACAATACGATTCTGGTTGTACCCGGAGAACAAAAAAATTTCATCGGTGTAAACTGTCCTTTCGATGTAAAAAAAAGAACTGCGTGTGGTTCGGTCTCCGCTAGGGGAAAAAAATAATTATACCCTAGGTAAGTTGAAACTTGGCGGGGACACGGATGAGAGTATGACAAACGCGTTGCCCTTTCAATAACCTTTAGTTATTGGGTGGCATCCAGAAGAAAAAAAAAATTGTTATCATTAAAACGTTGAAGAGAGATGTTTTCCCAAAATATTTCGTCCTAAAAATCGATCGAAATTACTTGTTTGGATTTCCCTCGGATTTCCAACGATGATAAAATATTTAAAGATGATGATTTTCCGGATAGATGGTTTTGTTAAAAATTCAAATAAATAAATATTCGAAATAATTTAAAAATTTAAGTTCGTGTTTTTCAAAATATTTTTTTTTTTTTAAATTAACGTTTGCAATTTTAAGTTTAAAATAATTTTCGATATTTATAGGGTTTAAGTGTGTGTGTGTGTGTGTGCGTATGTACTTAATATGTTCCCTTCTACTATTCTCGTGTAATTTGGTGTAAAGTCCGGTGAACTTTCCGGTAGAATATTATTTCGTGTCCTCTCGCGTAGATTAGTGTAATGTCCGGTGTACTGCCCGGTTATGTCCGGGATATTCCTCATTTCTCATGCGCTTCCTTATAAAACCTTGGTCGGAAATCAATCGATAATTGTCTTGACCAATCAACTTCGTGCCCCTCCTTATGCTAATTACAATCTCCTTTCCTTCGGATACATCGTTGATTCTTCATATTTTATAATTATCGTATATAACAATATTTTTCTTATTTCTATTTCTTGTAAATAGTTTCAATTTTTTAAATGTTTTAATTACGTTTTTGAATGAACTTCGTATCATCATTTTTACGGAAATGAGGAATTAATGTTTTCTAATTTTTGACTGAATAATTTTAATTCCGTTTTTATATTTGCAAAATTCGTTCATTATTATAAAGGTTCGCAATCGTTTGTTTCGTTCATTTTTCCAAAGTTCTTTTAATAGATATTGTACATTTTATTAATGCGTGTATATTGAATTCAAGCTTGCTTGTGTGTGTGAAATAATTTAAATTCATAACGTATTTTCTATTGTGATTTTTAGTTATCTGACCAATATGAAATATCTTTATGGTTAAATTGAATATTAATTGATCATTTTCTAATTTTCAAATTTCTTTTACGAACTTTCAAAATCAATTTATAATTTATTCATGCATGTGAGTCGTTCCCGTACGTGCGACATTGCCTTTACGAATTTGCGCGAGTCAGTCGATGCTCCTTCAGGAGGTGGTGCACTCATGCATTGAACGGCGATGTCGATAATTAATTTGCGCGTTTTCGTCAAGCCCAGCAGCAACTTCTTATCAGTAAATGCATTTCCCGACGAAATGATTCTAATTTCATTATTGATTTCTTCCAATTGATGCTCCACAATAGGATAGGCGTATGAGCACTGATTTGACGTACTCAAAACGACTTTAATATCACAAATTCTATGTTCCTCCTTCTTTTTTCTTCTGCGACGATTTTAATATAGTTTTATATTATTCTATTCTTCTGCGATGGTGTTAAATATTCAAAACGTTTTTCATCGATGATAATTTTCAATGTTGTCATAAATTTCACCAGATGTAACACCTTCCGCCTTAAACGATCATCGCTTCAAAGAACGGCGATCGTCCTCGGCAGAGGCCCTTTGTTTTCCTTGCTGTCATGTTGTTGGTTGAATTTCGGGTAGACGTACTCAATGCGCTCTTCAATTCCAATTATTTTCTTTGTTCTTTATTTATCCGATTTTATTATTTCCTTTCAATTTGATTTCAATTAGAAATTCCATAAAAAATTTATATCATAACACCTTCCCCCTTAAACGATCGTCACTTCTAGGAACGGCGATCGTCCTCGGAAGAGGCTTTCTCTCTTAAATTTTGAAACATGGGTCGAATTACTATAATTTTTTTCTAAATTACAATATTTTTTGAAACTTATGTGTATATTTCACCATTCTTTTATTATATATATATTTTTTATTTTCCTTTCTATTTATTTTCCCAACTATTTTCTAATTCCATTTCTTATGTCTAATTCTTTCTTAATTAAACACTCTACTATTTGTGTACTTATATAATATATAGTGTATATAGATCAGAGTGTCTAATATGAATTAATTCGTGCATCCAGTAAGTATTCATACAGCATATATATATATATTTGTTCTCTTTTCTTCCTTCCTGTGTCTTGTTCTCTTCTCAACTGATAACGCTCTGCTTTACACCTTGATTTTCTATGTATGATTCGTAAGATATGTATTTTTTTATGTACAGCATGTATATCGTTCCTCTGTCTGTTTTGACTCCTCGATTGATCCTCGTTCATTGAACATCATATTTTTGTTTCTCACTGCCCATTTGTGATGTTTGAAATTATTCGGTAAGTTTAATTTCATCTATTTTATTATAAATCCATTGAATTTTTATTTTAAAACAATTATAATAATTATTGTGTCAATTTTTTAAATTTTTTTATTCGTCATGTACATATTTTTTCTTGTATTCCCTTTTTCTCTTTTTTCTCTATTATTCTCGACTTATTTTAATTATTTCTTTTTTCAAATTATTTCTTTTTGTGTATTTTTATAAAAATGAGGACAACAGCGTCTGGGATCGGTTTTGGATTGAAGATCCCGAAATTATTAATAATGCGTCCGAAAACGACATTTCTGAGGACGATCAAAATTCCGGAAACGAAAATGAAGACGATCGATCAAATTCACCTGCTATCCTCCAACTTCTGCCCATATTCCGCAGCATATAGTCAATCAACTTTATTGGGTTGAATTTTTTGCCGAAAATCCAACGTGTGACTCATGCTGGGGACATCTTCGTCCCAACCCCGGAAATCCAAATAACCCTTGGGATGGCAACTGTGACAATCCCGTCTTCCACGTTCCTTAAATTCCAACATTCCGTTTCTTATATTCATTATCGACACTATTTTTATTACATTTTATTTTTCTTGTATGATTTGATGATTTTAATAATAAAATATAACCTGTTTATTTTTTTGTATTTAATGATGCTTATAGCATTTGACCTCGTCGTTCCTTATTTTCCTTTATTTTTCTCATTTCTTGTAAAAATTAATATTTAACATAACTTCCTTTTCAACATTTTTAAAATTTTCAAAATTTTTAACTTCTTTTAACTTTCAAAATTTTCATTTTTTATTTATTCATTTATTTTTTTTATTTTCAAGTTAATCTTGGGCATATTGCGTTTGAATTTCCTATAGATTGTATTCCCTTATCATTTCTTTCCCTTTTTGCTGGTTCTGGCCTTTCATCTTTCTGTATATCATTATTTATTTCCTGTATTTCTTCATTTATTTCTGTTTCAATTTGAATAGTGGTTTCCTTCTGCATTTTTACTTTCGGTTCCTCCGCACTTCTTTTCAAATGTAATAATAAATTCGTAACTGAATCCCATATTGCTCCAATCAAATATAATGACCAGCCATATACTGTATGTAATGCATATCCATGTATTAAAGGATCTATAACTAATTTCATGGCGCGAATAAACATATGTATACCCATCAATCCTGCACTAAGACTTTCGAAAAATATGAATTTAGACCACATTCTTTCTCATGTTGTCTCCATTAATTTTACCAATTCAGGCCCTTTAAGCAGTTTTACCATTGATCCTTCTTTTGCCACTACTGGCTTACGCATCAATCCTCTAACAACTGTATTTAATATTGCAGGACTTTCTGCCGAAAACATCACATCCCACACAGCACAAAAGTCAGAAATACTTCCTCGCGAACTCTTTTTTAAGACTACTTCTAGAGCAACACGTATGATATCTCGCAGACGTTAGTCTGAAGAAGTCTGAAATAAGAATAACTTAAGAGATCTTCGGAATGGAATCAACTGTCAGATATCCTTAGAAGATATCTTCAAGATATTCCGTAAAAGACATCCAATCCAAAGCCAGAAGTACTTCCTCGCGAATTCTTTTCCAAGACTACTTCTAGAGCAACACGTATGATATCTTGCAGACGTTAGTCCGGAGAAGTCTGAAATAAAAATTACCTAAGAAGAGTGTGAAAAGGTCAACCTAACCTCAAAAATTTCTTGACGCATTTTTCTCGGAGATGGCTTGATGAAATGAAAAAAGATTAGTGGGATCGCCTGCGTAATTAATGTGTACAGGTCATGGCCCCACTATATTCTTTTTTTATTCCATCAAGTCATCTCCGCGAAAAATGTGTTAAACGTTTTAGCTCTATCCCCACACAATAATAATACGTCCCAAGTACGTCTTTCGGACATCACGTCAATTGTCCCGTGATGGTAATGGGATGGTCCCATGGGATACCCATGGGCTCTAAAGTGTCCGCAGTGATTACCGGAATGGGATCGTCCCATTGTCGTCCCGGGATGTCTTCGGGACGTCTCTTGGACTGCAAATACAGCAGAGTGGAGATATCGATAAGATATTATCGAGACTTCTTAAAGACGTCACCAAGATATTCCAGAATTATCAGACACAGCTATAATAGGTCCCAAGTACGTCTTTCGGACATCACGTCAATTGACTCAATTGTCCCGTGATGGTAATGGGATGGTCCTATGGGATTCCCATGGGACCTGAAATGTCCGCAGTGATAACCGCAATAGGATGGTCCTACTGCCGTCCCAGGATGTCTTCGGGACATCTTTTGGACTGCCAACTCAGCAGTGGATAATTATTTTTATTTCGATTTAATATTAATTAATTTCAATTAATTAATTAAATTTCAATAAAATGGGTACAGTACAGAGGGAGACAGTAAGTACTCCTTGTAATGTGGCCTCTTTTGAGGTCTGACTCCTTTCGGTGTCAAATGTCCGTGTTCACACTCGGCTATATAAGCATTCTATTTGCATCATCCGTATGTGAGAGCCTTTGCCATCTCGCGGCGAGTCTGGAACTAACGCCGTGGAATGGCTGACCTCCTATAGACATCTCTAAGAGAGTCCGCTGGGATCGTCTACACACGGTTACGGCAGGATATCCACAAGACATCTCATATTAATCTCGGGTGAAACAATGTCCTACCAGTACCTCCCAGAGACATCTATAAGAGAGTGCGTTGGGATCGTCCAATTATGGTTGTGACAGGATATCCTCAAGACATCCTATATTAATCTCGAGTAGACCAATGTCTTACTAGTACCTGCCATAGACATCTACAAGGGAGTGCGGTACGATCGACTACGCACGGCGATGGCAGGATATCCTCAAGACATCCTATATTAATCTCGGGTAGAACAATGTCCTACTACTACCTCCCACAGACGTCTAAAAGAGAGTGCGTTGGGATCGTCTAATTACGGTTGCGACAGGATATTCTCAAGACATCCAATATTAATCCCGAGTAGGACAATATCTTACTGGTTCTTCCCATAGACGTTCATAAGATGGACTATCTTGGCAGGACACGAATGGGACTATCGCGGGATGGTCCCGGGATCAATTTTGCTGTGTGGGTCTTTCTCGCACTCACGAAAGCGGAAAGGCGGGGGAGGGGGTTGAACCTCCCCTTAAGAGATCTTCGGAATGAATATTAAAAAGTTATTAGAAATCGCATATTCAGATGAACTACGTGATAATATTTGTTCGGATACATATCGGAACCGTTTAAATTCTGGGATTTCACCACTGATATATCATATAAGTAACGAGAATTCATAAGTAGTCGGTAGCGTAATAGGTAGCGTGATAGGTTCGCAAGTAGGATAGATAGGCAGGTCGCAGGTTCGAATCCCCGTGGAGGCAGATGAAATTGAAATTATGAAATCGAGTTTTTTCTATTTTTTTTATACAGTCGGTCCAGTAACTATGTAAATAAATAAAAATACGTCTTAAAAAATTTTGCAAACGATAGAAATAAGAAAAAAAATCATTTTTAATAATTTTAAAGGAACCCTTAAAAAGTTATCTTGACGATGTCTTGTGAAGAAATCTCGAAATAGTAGTCTTTACGATATCTTTTTTGAAAAGTCTGAAAAAGTTATCTTCAAGACAACTTTTCACAGATATCAAAATCATCCCTTAAAGTGGCGCATTCGACTACTTTCGGAACCAATTAAGATGTCTTTCGGAAAATGTATTCGGATGTCCAAATCTTACATAAGAAATCTACAGCAATTCTTTCAGACGTCATATTGCTGTGTGGGCATGTTCCCTTAATTGTTCCAAATCTGACGTTGAATATATTTCACTTGTTGCTAAAGTATTTGTGCTTTTCGACTTCCATGTTGGTTTCGTTTTTGGTTTTATTATTCCCGGTGGAAAAACATGTGTTGTTTCAGGCATCATTCCGTACCATTCTTCATCTATAAAATACATTAATGAAATTAATTTGTTGCATGTTATTTGCATGACCATTTTCATCAAAATATGTGTTCGTGGTGACATAAAATATGAATTATTTCTTTCCCTTAACTGGCAAATAAGTATAACACTCTTTTTCATGTTGTATTTCTACTTCAACAGGTATACATTTAATAATGTGTACCACCTCTTCTGCTATAACAGCCATATATCCTGATTCCTTCATTAAATAATACGCAAATTCATCTGGAGATTGTACCACTATTGCCAATCTGTTTCTTAACATTTTGTTTCCCAGTTCACATTTATGCATTAATTAATCATGATATACCTGTTGAATTTGAATTTCCAGGTGTCTTTCCACATACACAAATTTGAATTTTATATATGTATGAATATCCATATTTGCCACATTTACTTTTTGTTTTCACTTGTTGTAATCAATTTTTGTCCACAGATTATAATTGAATTTTTAGCCATTAATGCAAATATTATATCACCAGTAATTACTTTATATGAAACTTTTGAATTTTCATCTATTCCTTTTTCCGCTATTCCATCGTCAAACAATTCATATCGATTTCCTCCGCAATCATTTGTTGGGACTGGAATCCAATATGTCGCACAGTGGTCCCAAATCGCCAAAGGCTGGCAAAAGTCGAAATTTTTTTTTTTCTAGGCACTTTCAATGGTTGGAATAGTTGTAGTGGTACCTCTAGTATGTATTACGACCGCTAAGAAAAGGGGACCGTCCATACCTGGCTTAGGAATCCATTTTATTCGTGAGCGTCGAGCCAACCGCATTGTTTGCTCGTCGCGCGGAGAAATAAGACAAAAGTTTCGACGCGTCTGGAAGAGTGAAAAGTTAACGGATTTGGATTTTACGAAATGGATTCTTCTCCAGAAAGTAAGTACAACTTGAGTGTGTTGCTCAAAATTATCGTTAACGATGTATGAAATTGTAAGTCATTAATGAAAGTAGTGGTATTTTTCTTGGTTATGTTCTGAAAAGTCGTGTTAGAAAAAGCAATAAGTCGAAACCCCTATCGACTCCCGCTCTTAAACTAAATGGAAATTGTTACTTAGACATTTCTTCAAAACATATCCAAAAATTAGCTGCTCGTAGTTGCTCCTTCGGTTTTGAGTGTAATTTTTATGCCCCCCCAGCAGTAAAAGTTTTGAATGGCATATACGTGTATTTTACACGGTCAACAATTTGAACATTTTTTCATCTTAGTCAATACTCATATAAAAATTTAAAACTAAGCACATGTATTCCTCACAGTAGAAGATAGAATTGTAGTAGTTTATGAAATTTTTTATCCTCGTTTTTTGAATATACACTCTCACTCAAAAGTGTGCTACACTAGTCGAAATATTGTCACACTAAAAATTCAATAGTGGAGGCAAAAATGCTTTCTGCAGTTTTTTGTAATTTTTGCGTCTGAAATATTGTGGATAATACCGACGAAATTTCTTTCACGAGAAAGGAAATTTACATACTTGTGAAATCGGTATTAAAAGAAAATATCAATATTGTCACTGACATTGTTGAAATGGAGGTGTCAAAACAATTGAAGCATCCATACATTTTGTCGAAAAATCTGAAAGATGCCATGGGTAGATTGGTATCGAATTTCAAAAAGAGGTGGCAAGAAGCGAGGAGGGACGAAACCAAATTCTTCAATAAATTCGATGAGTGACTCAACTTTCCTGTGTCTTTCACGATTGAAAAGGAACGTTTGGAGACTTCCACGGAAAACATAATGAAGCGTCCTTCTACGAAAAACACAATGGGGCATCCTTCTACGGAAAGCACAATGGGGCGTCCTTCCACAAGCTGGGGCGATTTAAGTGATCGGTCAAAACGTAGGAAGACAGAAAAGGTTCGAAAAGAACATACCGTCCACGAATTGGCCAACGCTACACAAATGGGTCTCCGGGCTTCTGGAAATTCACAAGCTTCAAAGGTAATTAGGGATGTCACAGAAGGCAGTCCATCAAAAGCATCACAGTACTGTAAGTCTATGGAACGCGTTTTAGAAGATGTACTGTCAGGCACCGAAGCATTATCACTTGTGGTAGAAGGTAAAATGACCAAGAGTCAATACCAATTACTACGTCCTGTAAGCTTGAAAAAAAATTGTAAATTATACCTGCCTTATAAATGTGTATTGGATTCTAAAAAAAAGTGTTACCCTGCAAAGTCGGAAATTTCTGTAACTGAAAGTGGAGCCACAGTTGGACTTCAAGCATTGCTAAATCACACAGCTGAAAGAATATTAACGGTACAATCGGACGTTATTGGAAGTCTTCCTAAAGACAAAGTTGGTAATTTAGAATTGATATGCAAGTGGGGATGCGATGAAATTTCTGGTCAAAGTACTTACAAACAAAAATTTAACGATGGAGACGGCAGTAAATCAGATGCCAACTTTTTCTTTATTTCACTTGTTCCCTTGCAAATCTTTAATAAAGTCAATCCATACGTGATTATTTTGAAAAATCCTCGTCCTTCGTCCCTAAGGTTTTGTCGCCCAATTGAAATTAAATTCTTTCATGAAACTGCCGAAGCAACTAGGGCAGAAGTTGATTGTATCGAAGCGCAAGAGAGAAACCTCGTGTTCTTTGAAACTGTAATGGGCGGCGAAAAAATTAACATCAATTTCAAACTTGTGTTCACGATGATAGATAGTAAAGTTTGTAATTCTATTACGAATACATCATCAAGTATGCGTTGCTACCTTTGTGGTGCTACGTCCAAAGAATTTAATGACATTGACAAGATGTTGCAAAGACCGGTTAATGAAGATCACTTCAAATTCGGAATATCGTCGCTGCATGCTTGAATACGGTTATTTGAATGTTGCTTACATGTAGCTTACCAATTAGAAATAAAAAAGTGGCAAGGGCGCAAAGAGGATAAAGAAAATGTTGATTGAAGAAAAAAAAATACAACAAGGTTTTCATGACAGATTAGGGCTTGTTGTTGATCAACCAAAACCAGGCTATGGAAGTTCTAATGACGGAAATACAGCTAGAAGATTTTTCGAAAATTCTGAAATTTCTGCTTTAATAACGGGAATTGATGAAGAATTGATAAAGCGATTCCATGTTGTATTGCAGGTAATTTCTTGTGGTTTCGAAATCAATATACCCAAATTTCGCAAATACGCTGAAGATACTGCACGAAAATTTGTCGAACTCTATTCGTGGTACTTCATGCCAACAACAGTACACAAGATTCTTATTCACGGTCACGGAATCGTGGAATCTTCGTTACTTTCTATCAGACAAATGTCTGAAGAAGCTCAGGAATCATGCAATGAGTACGTTAAAAGATTCCGAGAAATTTTTTCACGAACATGTAACCGCATCAAAAACATGGAAGACATTTTTTGCAGATGTTTAGTAACGTCAGATCCAGTAATATCCAGTTTGCGAAAACTTCCTTCGAAGAAACTAAGATCGTTATCTCCATACGCGGTTGAACTATTGATTCCACCTTCAATTGCAGAATCAAGGCAGATTTTTTCTGATGATACGAGCGATACATGTGACGATGATGACAGTTCACAGGACAGTGATTAATTGTAAAAAAAAGCTAAATTTATATCGATTAGAAATAGAAGAATGAAAGAAATACATTATGAAAGTTCATTGTCATTGTAATAATGATCATAATGACTGTATTCCAATCCTCTTCTTCCCAAATCTTCAAGTCTTCAAATGTCACCGGAATTAAATACGTTTTTGACGAAAATTTCTGCCATATTGGATCCGCCATTTTTATTTTGCTAAATTTTGACTCTATATTCGTAGTCAGCAACCCCGAAAACCCCGGAGTACAGATTTTCACTCGAATTGAATACGTTTTTGACGACATTTCCCGCCACATTGGATCCGCCATTTTGTTTTGCTTAATTTTGACTTTATATTAGTAGTTAGCAACCCCGAAAACCTCGGAGTACAGACTTTCACCCGAATCGAATACGTTTTTGACGAAATTTTCCGCCATATTGGATCCGCCATTTTCTTTTGCTAAATTTTGACTTCATATTCGTAGTCAGCGACCCCGAAAACCCCGGAGTACAGACTTTCACCCGAATTGAATACATTTTCGACTTTTGGCCAGCTTTTTGAGATTTGGAACCACTGTGTGTCGGTCCTCTTTCCATATCAATACACTGTCCCTTATTGAACTCGCATCTGACTCCTGACTTTAGATAGACTCTATTGTTTTTAATTTCAACATCTTCCAAATAATCTCGTAATATGATTTTGATTGTCGCTTGTACTATTACTTCACTTCAACTTCCAAAAGGATCTAAATAAACTATTTGCAGCTTCCTTCAACGTCTATTCGACCAGCTAATGTAACAGAATGAAATTTACTTAGATTTCATATAATTCCCATGACAAATATTGAATCTATCCAAAAAACTCCATAATCGTGCATTTTATCACAAGCTTCCTTAGATATTTCATATATATATGGAGCCTTTCCATTTACTGCATCGCTAGTATGTGAAATCATTCCACATTTTCGAAAATCTCTATCAATTCCTACTTCACCTTGTCTTACATGCACCGAAGGATAGTCGTTTATTTGTAAAAGTTGTATCCTTGATGTTGAGACGTTCAAAGTTTGACGTGGTATGTCGCAATCGTCCACTTCCAGTAAGGACAACGTAGTGATGTTTGATGCTGAAGATCCAGTCATATCCAATCATTCCATTGCAGTAGAACTTCATTAAACTCGTTCCCAATATAATCGTGTAAAATATCACGATGACGTTATTCATCTTTAACAAAATAAGGAATACGTGTATCTTTTTCTTTATTTGTTTTTCTATTTTCAATTTTGTGCCAATAACAATTATTTATAACAATAAAGATACATATTTGATTTTTGCACCCGGAAAAAGGATCTAGTTCATTTAACTAAATCCTAGTGAACCCGAATAATTTTTTTTAGTTGTAGGCCGGCCTAATACGACTCTATTCATATCAACTATATTTTTTTCTTTGTACGTAATATTTTTTGTAGTTGCAAATCGAATAGATAATTATTCGAAACCAATAAATTTTTGTTTAAACTGAAGAAATATGTATTCGAATCAAATCCTTATTTCTTGATATTTAAAAAATATTTATTTGGGTCAAAGATATTTTTCCCTGCATACACTAAATATATATTCACCTGGGTCTAATACATGTTTTTTCAATTTGAGCAAATATGTATTCAGACCCTAACTTATTTCACGGTCAACAATTGATTGTACACAATAAATCTTGCTTAACGAAATTATTTATTGAAGAGAGCTACAATATCACAACGTCGTTTTATAATCTATATGGCAATGTGATATAATGGTAATGTTACGTCCCAACCGGCGGGTTTCCCATCTCGGTCAAGAAGGGGCAAATCCTTCCTTTACACGTTTTTCGGAAAACGGCGTTATGTTGGACAGGTGGCCTTTTCGAGCCTAACCTCGCGGAAATTTGCTCAGGACGGCCTTGAGAGTGTATTTTATATATTTCCGTTTGCAAAATGAACGTTTGATGTTTCCTTGATTTTGGATTAATTAATCATGCAATATATTACGATATATTTAGGATGGCAAACGATTCTGACGCTTGTTATAGGCACTGCGTAAGGGAGAGTCTTAATGTCAGAGGAACTCGCGGTGCTTACGATGATAACCGGAATGGATTCCGGGATAAACATTACGGGAAATGATGTGGACGGCATACTGGGCAAAATTTAGTCGAGATCGCGAATTTTAATTGACGGTTGAAACATAAAAATAAAATACATCCAATTTTTGTTATTATTGAAATAATATTTTGCATTGGACCGCGGTCGCAATGCACAGTAGGAGAAAAGCCCAAAAACCTGGCCAAAACCCCAAAAAATAAATTTTCGAAATAGGGTCAGTTGAGTAGTCATTCAGGTAGAGGACTAGTAACTGCATTCTATTGTGGAAGGGAAAGCCCTTTAAGTGTATACCTGCGCCGCAGCGTCAGTTGGCAGTTAGTGTTCGTGAAGAGTGTACGTGTCACGCGCTGAACAGACGAAAATAACGCTGACTTCAAAAACCCATAACTTTAAAGTGACGGGTTTAATTTCAATTCTGCAACATGGATACGACTTCTGGAGGTATGTAGAACATATTTTTACATCGGTTGAATCTAAACTTTATGTATAAATGATTGAAATGTAGTATAGCCTTCGGCATAAATAAAATTGAATAATTTTGAAAACTTATATTTTCAACGGTCCGAAAAGTTATATATTTTGTCACATTTTGCAAAGCTCCTAGTCTCGGCCTTTAGTTTAATGTATAAGCTTTCGAAATTTACAAGAGTTACCTGCGGAAAACGTGCGTCTTGTCCGTTATGATTTTTTTCGCATCGTGCGGTAGCCGAGCGTGCACGCGGCACTATTGAGCAGCCTCTGCGCCTCTACCTGAGAATGGGTGAAGTAGCATAATAACGAAAAAGACGGCTGTTATACGCTTGAAATAAATTATTTTAATATATATCTATGTGTATATATATATATATATATATATATATATATATATATATATATATATAAATTTTCTGTGATTTAATTATGATATATACATATTAAAATCAACCACATAAAAATTTCTTAAATATGAATGAAATGTTATAACATTCAAATAAAATATTTGAATATATATATATATTTTATAGTAAGCAAAATTTTTTTAAAATTATTTCAATTATTGCGGTTATTTATTTGGTAAAATAATGTACATTGTTCAAGTTATTGTATTAATTGAAAATTTTATCTTTTCCTTTAACACCAATTTTCTACAATTTTATGTCTTTATTACAGGATCCGGTTACAAAGAATTGGTGCTGACAAGGAGAGAAGTATTTCTGATAATCAGCCAGCATTTATCCAATAAATTCGCTTCCTTGATCGAATTTATGGTAGAAAAAGTTTCCAAGGACACCGGACGTACAGTTGTAGTGCCTGAGGACTCAAAACAGACTTTTTCGATACTCTTCAATCAAATGAGATTAAGAATAAAATTTTCTATTTTTGAAACGTTCCGTATGTATTTTGGAAATAAAAATAATAATTGCGTAGAATACACTGTTCACGTTTATTTTATTATGATGATTTTTTTTTATATATTAATTTATCTATTTAGCAGGATACTCGGCCATTTTGTTTATAACAATTTGCTGTAAGCTCTTTGTTGCAAGTTATAAACAATAGATATCGGATTGGTAATCAGCGACCTTGAAAACCCGTATATACCAATTTTTGTCAACATCTGGTAACTTTTTAACGTTCATGTCGGCCATATTGGATCGGCCATTTTTTTTACGATAATTTGGCTTGCGGATTCGTAATCAGCGACCTTGAAAACCCGTAAATACCAATTTTTGTCGACATCTGGCAACTTTTTAACATTCATGTCAGCCATATTGGATCGGCCATTTTGTTTACGATAATTTGGCTTTCAGATTCGTAATCAGCGACCTTGAAAACCCCTGTAAGCCAATTTTCATTCCCATCAAAGGTCATTTGAGGTTTTGGCCAGGTTTTTGGGCTTTTCTCCTACTGTGCAATGGGGTAGCGATGGGTGGAATAATCCATCTCAGAGGGGGTGAATCTAATTTGCGAAACAATTTCAACTGGGATGGTTTTTCGCTCTCTATGGAAATAGATCAGGCAAATAAGAAACGCGATGAAAAATAAAATAGAAATTGTTACTAGTGCAATCATTCGCGATTCAGTGAAAAAATTCAAGATTGGGAACATTCCTCATGATCTATGATAATTTATTAACGATCATCGCTTATGGCAGAAACGTAAGGGTCGCTCTAAGAAATGTAAATGTTGCTCTGAGAGCTTTGACGTCAGCAGCCGCCGGCCGGTATGGGAGCCTGTACCAACAACTGTGCGATCCGGGTTTCAAAGCTTGTGTGTAATCTTAGGGAACCTTTGATGTTAATCACCGACCGGGACGGTACTCTGGGTCAGTTGATCTAACCCGCCAGAACCTTTCAGATTTGTTTGTAAATGTGTTTCGTGTAACTCTAGGGGCCTTTTGATAACAGCTATTGGCTGGTATGGGAGCCTGTACCAACAACTGATTCGCCGGGGGCCTAGAGTTTGTGTATGTTCGAATTGAAATTGCGGAATTACTTTATCTTTTCTTTTTGGAGCCAGGTAAAATATGAAATGTCGGAGCTATTCTGCTCTTGAAATCTGATTAACAGAGAGAACGGTTAAACCACACTGGAATTGTGGCGGAGAAAATATACGTGGGCTTCGCGGTCGCTTTCCTCGGTGCGGGAAAACTTGCCACAAACCAAAAGATATCCCAGGGTGAAAATTCACATGGACAACATAATTATTGTTGCTATTCCCGTCCATCATGCTACTTGTTCAATACTGGTCATTTCAACTGGAGGACTTTGAGTTTAATTATCTGCGGGTAACTTTTATCAATGAATTGATTTTAAATATTGAAAAGCTGCTCAAAATCAGATTAATAATGAATAAGAGAAGTAAAAGTGAAATCGCAACTTTCAATTGTAAGTAATTGAAATGTAAATTCGTACATTTACATTTCGCCACGTCGACCCGAATTAATTTTCCGAATGTGCACCGCGGAAGGAACGTAACGGGTGTCGATAAAAGAACAGAAACTCCCGACAATATTAAACCAGATAAGCTAAACTGAATTGCGATTAAAATCCATCTTCGACAACCCGAGGGCCGCTCGGAGGGCAGAAAGGCCATTGTGAACTCGCCCTTCGCGGGAGACGAGTGAATGTTTTCTCGAGCTTTTAATAAATCATTGTAAATACACTCTCTCTTACCTTTCGCTGTTCTCTTCGATGATAAGAGAAATCGGCGCGGTTACTGCTGCGGATGGACCACGAACGATTGGAACGAATGCCCAGAGGTGACCAGAATCAAGAAACGACGAACGATTAGGCGCAGGATGTAGATGATATAGGTGGTTAAAATGGCAAGACACAGCACAATAAAGTCTTTAAGATAGATTTGAATGCGCGTTTATTTCGTTGCACAGTTTGTTCTTAATATCACCAGAGATCATACACAATTCACAAAAATCGCTTTATCAGTGATAATTGATATGTAGCAGAACGTAGGCAGAATGATAGTGTCAATGATGTCGATAGATCACGCACAATGTCTATTTAAAGCGATTAATTATTAAAGCAAAATAAGATTAAAATTGAAAGAATTAAAACAAAATTAAAAATACTCGTAAAAGTTAAGTTTTAATTTTCGGAAAAATTCGCACTGTCGAACTCGATAAAAATCTTCCAAAGTTTTGGATTTTAATGAATTCTGAAGACGAGTGTCGTGGACGATGTTACGCGATGAACTTTTCGAAAACCAATGAAGTCATTAAGCATTGCGCCTCGCGTTTTTATACTCTTTGTCCGGCTTAGCTTCGGGAAGGGGAAAATTTTCCCTTGACTCCTAAGACGTCGCACGTCTCAGAGCTCCCCTCCACCTCGCTGGTCCTTCTAATTTCCTAATAATTAATCAAGAATTAAACTCATTTTTAACCTAAATTCCATTCATTCTTTATACTACCGCAATCTGCATCTTTTAAAACAATTCGCGGTTTAGATATTGCAGTTTTTACGCGAATTTTCTATGTACGAAAAGCCGAGGGGTCTCTTTCTTTCACCTTCCTTCTCTCTTACTCCCGCCCTTGCTTGGGCTCTCGCTGCGCTCAGGCCCCACCACGGAGGCTTCGACCATCCCTCTCGTTCTCTTTCGCTCTTGCATGCTCTCTCATACTTTCTCGCCTTACAGTACTTCCGATTGGTTTAATTTTTGACTATGGCTCTCTCTCTCTCGTTCCTGTGACCATTTTCATATTTTCTCACTCCTTCCTTGCTTCACTGCACTGTATTTTCTTCATTCTATTGACTCCTCCCCTCGTTTTCTCGCCAGAGGGAGAGAGTCTTCGAATTATTATTCTCTATTGGAAATTATTCAAATGAATTTCTGGCTTTGCTTTATTAATAATTTTTCTTTAACTATTTATTCTAATCAGGTCAGTAGAATATGGCAGTTTTGTAGTTTATGATTGTAATTTACGATTCGCTTTTTAACTTTTCATAATTTGCGATGTGCATTTGTTTGAACAATATGAAAGAAAATCTCCTAAATTATTTGGTAAATTAATTACTTCAATAGTGTATGATTGTTCACTTGAGAATAATTTAATCACCAAGCTTTTCAATTTTAACATTTTCTCGGAATGTATTTGATAAATAATTTGTTCCAGTTTCCAAATCGGTTTTCCTGAGATTGTATTGATTTGATATTTGAAAGAAAAATTGGGTTTTTAAATTTGAATTCTGAATTTTGAATTAGAATTTTTGGGTTTTTTGAAAGAAGTATATCTTGGTTTGCAGTTATAGAAACTGTTTTGGTTTCATGCAATAATTCTATTTTGTTCTTATTCTTGAATAATATTTTTGCTAATTCAAATTCTCTTTCTTTGTGATTTTCTTATTGTTGAACCTAAAATAAATCATTCATTCATACACACGCTTATAATTTAGCATAATTCGCACGCCCGCTTTAGGTTAAAATTCCTCTTGAGCTTAATAACTTTGAATCTTGAGCAATGCTTGGTGAATATCTTTTTGTGCCCAGACAAGGACCCTCTTCTCCAGCGTCATATCAATTCTCTCTTGCATGGACTTGTTTTTTTCAGGGTCGACAGTTTTATTAGCTCCGGATGTTTGCAATATGCCGACAGCATTTCTTCGACTAAAAATCTCGAGCCAGAGCGTTGAAAAGATTTTTTATACATACATATCGGGTTGCACCGTAGTCCTCTTTCTTCAAACAATTTTCCATCTCTAAGAAGCATAACTAATTTTCGATGGGCCACGTGTGTGACCTTTTCAAGAGACAGTGGTGTTCTTTTCTTTCGTCATTTTGTTATGTGTCCTTTTTTATTTTTTTCTCTTTTACCCCAATAAATCCTTGCAACGTCTGATTTTTGTGAAAATCTACGAGCATTGACTTTTTGTTCCCAAGAGAAATTTTCCTTCGCGTTCTTGCGTGCTAAAATAATTTTTTTTTTTATTTCGAGTGACCTGACCCAGGCCATGTAATTTCCATACTTGACTCGAATTTTGATTTTACTCTTACTGTCCCGTTTCGCGATCTTTCGGGATCTCATACGGATTACGCCAATAAAATAAATGGAAGAACCACTGGCCGTACGTACTAATATAATTTCTCGGGATGTCATTTACAATGGCATCGGTGTGACCACACTTCGGTGTGCGTGAGAATCTTGACGCGACGCCAGGCTAGTGTGCGTGCCACGCGCTTTCAAAGACTCTAGCGCTTAAGTGTCACCCAGCCCCTAATAAAGCCCCATCGATATTTCATGGAGTTTCATAGCTCCGGCGGATGTTTTCTCGAGACGATGATGGAGATTGTTTCATTTGGGCGTCATAATAATATGCTTGAAAATCTCCTTGGAGGTCCGAGTCGGCGCGTGACTGAATAGGCGTCAACGTTATCTTCATGGCCCGTAATTTGAGAGTCAGAAAATTGGTGTGAATATGGCCACACCGTAAGAATGGACCCTTGTCTCGACGGTGTTTCTTTTCCATACGTATTCTCCTCTAGAATTACCCGATATGGGAAAACTCAAAAACGAAGAGAAATCCCGAAAGTCGCGGGACGTAACAGTAAGCTTTCATATTTCGTAAATGTAATGGTGTACTGTCAAACAAATCTGAGACAGTCGTATACTATACGTGAGGATATAATAAAGCCGAGACATCGACGATATATGCTGGCCTATATTCATCAAAATTAACAGCAGGTACACTTTTATCAGTAAGACATAAACGATTTCGCCATACGTTGGTTCCCGTCACAAAACCAAATAAAGGCACGTTATCTGCATTGTTAACGTAAACGGAGCATCTATGTGGCCTATATAAATGACCATTACAATTTGCCCATTTATATGAGATATACATGGCGTCAAAGCGTCAGGCAATAGACCGAGCTCGGGTACTGAAGTTTGCGGACCTACTTGTAATGACTCCTCAATGCAAGAATTATTTGATAACGAGTAAGATAAACGTATCTGATGGGTTAAAGCGATAGTGTGAGTTATATTTACTCTGCTACCAGTCATTCAAGCAATTTTTTTACCTTCTTCGTGTTTTTCTTTGAACCTCATACACCAAAAACTTCGCAATGGACCATATAAATGCAACAACCGTGGATAGTGCGTGACATTATGGAACTTTGGTTTCAAACGATCGTTTACGTATTTTTCGACTCTCTTACACGTATCAATATATAACGCGTGGTGTTCTTGAATTAAAATATTCAAAAGATCATAAGTGTCAACGTGATATGAAGGTGCCATTATAATGTCCATAATTTGACACAAACGTATAGATAATTTCCACACTGGATTGTTCTCAGGAATCGCATCTCCGACCATCAAACTAAAGTTCCTCACGAAACACATCATCTCACCCGCTTTCATATTTAGTTTTTTTCGTTAATATAGCATTTGTAATGACTGGAGGTTTATTCCCGACCTCAGCATATCCATAATCGAAGTTCAGTATATAGGCATTGAGGGATTTCAGCGAGAACATTCGAACTTGTAGATAATACTCGATAATCACGGCCATATCGTAATTACAGACACCCTCAAGCATGTCATGCATAATATCAACGGCGTTATCAACGCGAAAAGAAGGTATTTGATTGAAGATACAAATTCCTTTTATCCCTGTGAGTCGGAAATCGTTCAATTGCAAGTCGTCGTAAAAGTTTTCTTGCGTCCGTAATAAATTGTTTACTTCCTGCACGGTTTCTCGCAGTTCGGCCTTATGACCTCAACACATTCAACAAAAAAAATAACTAGAACAGCCAGAATACCCGAGAATAGCATTGAGTCCCGCTTTGTCGCCTAAGATCATCGCCAATAAAAAATAAATAGTCTGACGTTCGCCATTTCCGAGATCTATCGAGGTACTTTCAGTTTCCAAGAATGTTGATTCATCAACAAGAATTTGAAACACTCGGTTACCATACATAATAATATCTGGATAATGTACAAGCAGTGCCATGAAAATATTTTCAAGTCTCGGTTGAAATTCGACTGAAGAACAGCGCAAGCGTACGTATACGGCTCCAATTTTATGAACACAAGTGTGCAAACCGAGGGGGTTATTGCACTCGAACTCACCATAATATATATATAAAGGAATTACAAATTTTCCATCAAGAAGCTGTCGCTTTTGTTGCCAGAATGAACTGTGAGCCATATCATCGATACGATTATCAACGTCTTTGCCAAGAAACGCTCTTTCTACTCGGAATACATCGGGTATGCTGAATAAAACTGTTAATAATTTTCGAAGCGGTATGAAAGTCAGTGTGACTGGCACAGGCACTCACCGTGCGTCCATCGATTATTTTCTCATCAACTCGTTGACCTATGAATATTTTTTCGGGCTGAACAGAAAGATTTTTTTTTCTCCAACGTTCGGATTCGCCGATACTCAGTTGCATTATCGGCAAACGAATGTTTCAAAATATTTAAAACGGCTTCGAAATTGTTACGTGTTGCCTCATTTGGAACAACCAAACTTTCCTATGGAGTACCGATATTCCACATAAAATCCGTAGTGTGATCAATGGCATGTTGTATTGATGTTCGACTCAAAGCTTTATCTGCGTGTAATGCATTGATGAATGTCTGTGATAGTAATTCGGACATATTACGGACATAATCGGGCTCATTACCTGGTGCATTGTCTTGTAACGGAATATTGTCGATTTGCAAAGGTTCTTCGATATCATCATCAACCAGTTCAATCGGTTCTGCTCTTGCTGGTTCGACGATTTGTGCTTGATTTCGAATAATATTCACCACAGGGTGCTTGGCTTTCAAGTGCCGTTTGAAAGAATCGAGGTGTTGAAATATTCTTGGGCATTCGGAGTCACCACGAGCGTAGTTTTTCAAATTCGTATAGGACATTTGCATGTGTAAAAGAAATGCCTCGGCGATAGCGAATCGGTCGTCGCAATGCTCGCTTTGACCTCGAAACGAACATGTACAGTCATGTCCAGTTAAAGTGGGATTTTTTTTAGAGCCTGTATTTTGGCAAAACAAATCGAATTTGGAAAAACCTTGATACATAGTAGATTGAAAATTTCATCAGCTTTCGATTGTGACCACGCTCGTCGCGATCGGTCAATAATTGCGGGCGTCGGAGGCAAAAAGGTGGGGGAGTGCAAAATCGGGCCTCCCGCGAGAGTCGGGATTTTAGGGTTGTGAGTATCGAACGAAAGGGTATCACTCTGAGATGAAAAAAAGTTGCATTAGAATCGATTCCCGACCCCCCTTGGGAGGGGTGATGCCAAAAGTGTGAAACGGTATGTTGGGCATAATGAGAGAAGGGTTCATCCAATCGGGTTGTTTTTCAAAAATCATTTTTTTTGAGTACTCCGTGACCCTGTGGAAAAAAACCTGAGAAAAATCGCCCCTGAAATGAAAATTCATGTGTCCCGCCGGCACGCATTTTCATTCGCGAGAATTTTTCGCATCGAAAAACTCGACAAAAATTGTTTTCAATTACGCCTCATTAAATAGGACATTTCGACGAATGAAGTCGTATTTTTTTCATATTTTTCCTATGCCTGGTTCATCTCGACGAGGCATTTGAAAAAAGGGTTGCGAATCGAGATTCTCTCGATGGTCGTGGCTTTCCACAATGGATGAGCACTACTCATGCACACAGCCGTATTCAGTCCCCACCAGTTTTCACGAGCCAATCAAGAGACTTCATGGGACTCACAAGGGGACAGAACGGCAGTAGGATTTTTGTAATTTTTCGTACTCATGGTACGTGAAGTTCAGAGCTCGAATATTAATATCCCAAAGCAATTCGACGCCATATTCAGAAATTTTCGAGAAAATTGACTTCGAAGTTTTCGAGCGCACTCTTATCCCACAAAGATGCAACGATATTCGAACCGGGTTCGTGGCGTACCCAGTAGCGCTCGAGTCTAGTAATCGCGGGGTCGCTGGTTCGAGTCTCACTTTGAGATCTTGTTTTTTTAATTTTTTTTTTAATTCGCATACCTCCATCATTTGAATATCCCGATAAATTTTTGTTGTATATAATCACATATTATTATATATAATTAATATAATATATACATATATGTTTTTATATGGACAAAATCC
Source organism: Alloplasta piceator (assembly GCA_946863875.1). NCBI lineage: Eukaryota > Metazoa > Arthropoda > Insecta > Hymenoptera > Ichneumonidae > Alloplasta > Alloplasta piceator. The sequence continues at coordinate 13,831,350 of OX333081.1, read as the reverse complement.
GTATATAGTTATTTATGTACAAAATTCATTATAGTTATACATAATTATATATTTTCTTATATATGATCATATATTATTTATATATAACAATAGGTGATTATTTATAAAAAAATAAATAAATTATCCCGGTATAAAAATCATAAAATCTATGCTAATTCACATATATGTTCATCATCAGTTGTCTTCTCCGGTCTTCAATAACATATGCGTGGTTTGCTTCGAAACTTTACAATCAAAGAGAAATCTTCATGAACGTGAATGAAGTTTGTTTTCCGATCGATGTATTGAAAAAAAATTGCGAAAGTAACAATGCAGCGTTTGTACGGTGTGCGAGATGCCGTGAAAATTACTGTTTTCCTTGTTTTTACGATGGTTATCACTCTGGCTCGTGTAACCTTACACCCGATGTATAAAACAAACGAATACAGACCGAATAATAAAGTATTCAATTCTTTACCCAACGTTTTTCATTTTCATCCTAAAAATGTTGTTGGTTATAAATATTGATACTTGAAAATGTATGTTCATAATCGAGAGATTATTGAAAATATGACTTGCTTTTTTTTATTTAAAAAAAATGAAAAAAAAAACATTCGAAGTGAGACTCAAACCAGCGACCCCGCAATTGCTAGACTCGAGCGCTACCGGGTACGCCACGAGCCCGGTTCGAACATCGTTGCATCTTTGTGGGATAAGAGTGCGCTTGAAAACTTCAAAGTCAATTTTCTCGAAAATTTCTGAATAGGGCGTCGAACTGCTTTGGGATATTAATATTCGAGCTCTGAACTTCACGTACCATGAGTACGAAAAATTACAAAAATCCGACTGCCGTTCTGTCCCCTTGTCAGAATATTTTCGATATCTCGTGTTCGTGCTGGAGTGCATACCATGGAGAGAGACTTCCGTGTCGCTATCCAGCGAACTTGGAATATTTTTGCGACAAAACTTTGCTTCCTCCCGCCAATCGAGCGACTTTGGCGTATTTTGCGAAACTTTAAGTTTTATTAGGCGTACAGTAACGAAGATTTATATGCAATAAATTACAATACGTTTTTAAAACGTAGATTTATTTGCATGATTAAAAAATAAAGAAATTTGTTTTTCCCTGATTATTTTTTGGGTGAAAATGCACAACAGCATGATTATTAATTTAATTGCAAACAAGAAAGTTGAAACGTTGCAACAAATTGTTAGCCCTGAAAAGGACCCTTTTAGTTTTATTAGGCATAAGGTAACGAAGATTTATATGCAATAAATTATAATACGTTTATAAAACGTACATTTATTTGCATAATGAAAAACAAAGCTTCCTTTATGAGGAAGCAAAATAAAGAAATTTCTTTTTCCCTCATTATTTTTCAGGTAAAAATGCATGATAGCATGATTATTAATTGTAATGCAAACAAGAATGTTCAATTTTCTTTTTTTTTCTTTCTTGTTTTCATCGAGTTGGTTTGCAAAATTTCCAATAACTCGGAGATCAAATTTTTCTATAAAAATGTTCGATACCTCGCGCGAAGTGGAAGAGCAAAAAATAATTCTCGCAGCATACCATGCTCGTCTCAAAATTTTTGTTTGTTTTGATCTTTCATCGAGCATAGAGTTTTTCTAAGTACAAAATAATTTTTGGCACTGAAAAGAGCCATTGCATTTTATTAAATTTGATCGCGTCGATCTACAAAATCCGTAAAGTCGTCATCGCCGCTCTGAATGTGCTGAAAAAATATAAATTTGAAATACTTAAAAACATCCATTTTTATCTGCGAACAGTTGTATTACGTTGAAAAACTTTGATGGCTCTGAATATGGCTGATTTTCATCTCGAGGCGTCGTGGCATCGAGTTTCGAGATGAATCCATCGCTGATTCATTTCACGTAGAGTGGGGAGAGAGATGCGGATACGTTGGGCAGCGCGAGGCGCTGCTGGAGCAAGAGCCATGCGCGCCACGGCTTTATATACACTAAAACCAAGCGGTGGCGCATTCTGATTGGCCCGTGAAGTTAGGAGGGTGATGGCTGTGCGTACCGAGCCTCTGATTGGTCAGATGACAAGCTCCAGCATGTCTTTTGCTTATTCTTCCGAAATCAAAGATTTTTAAGAACTTAGCAAATTTTTACGACAAAATTTTGCTTCCTCGCGCCAATCGAGCGACTTTGGCGTATTTTACGAAACTTTTCGTCCGTTTAACGTAAAGTAAAGAACAATTCCATGCAATCAATTACAATATGTTTTTACAACGCAGATTTGCATGTTCAAAAAATTGAAAAATTTCTTTTTTCCTGATTTTTTTGCCCAAATTTTATGATAGCATGATTATTTATTTTATTGTGCAATTTATTTATTTAATGTGCAAACGTTGAAAAGAATTGGTAGCCCTGAAAAGGGCCGTTCATTTTTTCTTTGTTGTTTTCATTGAGTTTATTTGCAGAAAGTTCAATCACCGAGTTATTTCGATACCTTCCACGAAGTGGAAAAGTATCGAAAAATTCAATCACTGAGTTATTGAACTTTCGATAAGCGTGGTCGCAATCGAAAGCTGATGAAATTTCCGATCTACCATGGATTAAGGTTTTTCCAAATTCGATTTTTTTTTGCAAACATACAGGCTTCCAAAAACATCCCACTTCAATTGGACATGACTGTATACATTTCGATGGGAAAAAAAACAAAATCAGTCAACTGTTAATAATATTAAAAAGAGTCGCCGAATGTATTTCGTACTGAAGAAAATGGAGATCTACCGTTATTTTCCATACTACATATGAATCGAATAAAGAGTATGAGAATTTATTTTTAACTCTCCCATAAGAAATATTTAACGTTTTATAATCTCCTAACTTCGAACAGAGATTCGCATACTATCGACTTAGTGCGATAAAAATATATTTTGCGTAATGCTATTACCAGCGCACATATTAATCGTTTGAATAACAATTAAGATAAGATCAGTCTTACTAATCTCCCATCACAGATATATATGGCTGTAGTAATGAAAATGCCACGAGTACAAAAAATTTTTTTAGGGAACTACGAATGTCACGTCAGTCGATCGCATGAAATACGAATTCTAGTTGATCGCTACCATCACAAATAGAGAAATCGTGGTTTAAATTTGCGAAACCATTTTCCACATGAAAAACCTTATGTACTGTGATGTAACATTTTGTTCGTCACATATGCGCGAGACTTTGCGGTGCATCGGGTAAGGTTTACGACCCTGGGACGACGCATGCTCGCGTTCGGGAGTCTCCGGAGGAGCAAGGAAGGCTGCGGATAGTGGGTTGAGGTTTGATGGGTTGAAGAGCAACGTATTTTTGAGACTTACGTTTGGTTGTGATTTAATCGCGCTCACGTCTCCTGTATGGATTTGGACATCTTAATTAGTCGTGTTCCACAGTAGGAGAAAAGCCGAAAAACCTGGCCAAAACCTCAAATGACCTTTGACGGGGATGAAAATTGGCTTACAGGGGTTTTCAAGGTCGCTGATTACGAATCTGAAAGCCAAATTATCGTAAACAAAATGGCCGATCCAATATGGCTGACATGAATGTTAAAAAGTTGCCAGATGTCGACAAAAATTGGTATTTACGGGTTTTCAAGGTCGCTGATTACGAATCCGCAAGCCGAATTATCGTAAAAAAAATGGCCGATCCAATATGGCCGACATGAACGTTAAAAAGTTACCAGATGTTGACAAAAATTGGTAAATACGGGTTTTCAAGGTCGCTGATTACCAATCCGATATCTATTGTTTATAACTTGCAACAAAGAGCTTACAGCAAATTGTTATAAACAAAATGGCCGAGTATCCTGCTAAATAGATAAATTAATATATATAAAAAAATCATCATAATAAAATAAACGTGAACAGTGTATTCTACGCAATTATTATTTTTATTTCCAAAATACATACGGAACGTTTCAAAAATAGAAAATTTTATTCTTAATCAAAATCGTAATCGGAGTCGGAGTCGGAGTCGGAGTCAGAATCATTATCCGAGTTTGTATCTATTACAACTCCCGGCACGGCTTCAATCTCGGCGCAAAATTCGTCTGCTGCAGCAGTCACTTTAGGAGCGATCAACATCGCTACAGCTTCCGGCGACAAAAAAATAAATAACCGCAATAATTGAAATAATTTTTAAAAAATTAGACAGAAAACATTGACATGGATTTGGTTAAAAGAAAGCTTTGCTTACTATATAATATATATATATTCAAATATTTTATTTGAATGTTATAACATTTCATTCATATTTAAGAAATTTTTATATGGTTGATTTTAATATGTATATATCTCTCTATATCTCTATATATTATATAAATATTTCGCCGCCGCCGCCGCTGCCGCCATGTACAAGAATCGAGAACCCAAACCTCCAAACCCAAACCTCCAAACCCAAACCCCCAAATGGCGACGCGAGGGCGCATAGCGCCCTAGCCCCACACACCCCGGTGTCCTTCTCAACTTGGACACCGGAAAATATGAAGAAGTTGACCTGGACATCGAAAACTATGAAAAAGTGGACCTGGACACTTAAAGCGATGATATAAAACTATGACGAAGTTGACCTGGACAGTTGAAAGCTGTTATACTGTCAACCTGGACATCGAAAACTATGAAAAAATTGACTTTGACGCCTAAAGCTATGATACAGTGAACCTGAACACCGAAAACTATGGAGAAGTTGACCTGGACACTGAAGGCTATGATACAGTGAACCAGGACACCGAAAACTATGTAGAAGTTGACCCGGACACTTAAAGCTATGATACAGTGAACCAGGACACCGAAAAATATGAATAAGTTGACCTGGACACCGAAAGCTATTATGCAGTCAACCTGGACATCGAAAACTATGAAAAAGTGGACCTGGACACTGAAAGCGATGATATAGTCAACCTGGACACCGAAAACTATGATATAGTCAACCTAGACACCGAAAACTATGGAGCGACTCATCTGGACACCAAGAACCATCGAGTGGTCAACATGGACACTGAAAATTATGACGAAGTTGACCTCGACACCGAAAGCTATTATACAGTCAACCTGGACATCGAAAACGATGAAAAAATTGACTTGGATGCCTAAAGCTATGATGCAGTCAACCTGGACATCGATAACTATCAAAAAGTTGACCTGAACACCGAAAGCTATGATCTGGACATTGAAAACTATGAAGAAGTGGACCTGGACGCTGAAAGCTATGATATAGTCAACGTGGACACCGAAAACTATGGAGCGATTCATCTGGACATCGAAAACTATGCATCGGTCTATTCGAACACCGAAAAATATAAAGGGATCCATCCGAACACCGAAAAATATAAAGGGATCCATCCGAACACCGAAAAATATAGAGCGATCCACTTGGACTCAAAGAACTGTCGCGCGGTTAACCCGGACACTGAAAGCTATGATACAGTTAACCTGGACACCAAAAATTATGAAGTGATCCACCTGGACATCGTGAATTATCGATCGATCAATCTAAGCACAGGAAAGTACGGGTCGGTCCACCTGGAAATGGAATAATTCTGAGTGTATGTGTATGTGTATCGTCATGTATATGTTTCACGTCGTTTCGCGTCTGTTTAATCGCGGCCTCAGAACGGATTTGACATTTGAGTCAATCGGGCGATTATACGAAGATAATTCGTTGATCGTGAGAATTTTAACATTGTGATAATTTAATGAAAAGGAAATTTCAGAGATTGTGTTGTGTTGTGAGATTGTGAAAAAAAGGATTACCAAAGATTCCGACGAAAAATTGGACGAAATTCAGATACCAATTACTCAGGTGACGTAATCTTTAAAGAAATCTGTTAATATTTCTTCGATACAAAAATTTGTTTGATCATAATGAAGTTTATGATCATTAGTGAGTAAGTAAAATAATTTTCTTTTAATGATTTGAAAAAATATTTTTATGATTTTGGTTTCTTGAAAAAAAATTGAACGTATCTTAAATATTGACATATTATTTTCGCCTTGAAATATCTTACATCTAACATCGGTATTTTATTTTCGTTGAAAAAGTATAAAACTATTAATATTTTAATTTATCGTTGAGAAATTTCATAGATAACTCAAGCTTACGCAAAATTTGTGATATACGGCCTCAAAAAAATATTTTTTTCTATGATTTGGATAAAATTTTATATTTAATCATTTTATATGGTTAAATTATTTCTCTATATATCGATGTCCAGGTTGACAGTATAAGAGTATTCACTATCCACGTTAACCGCTCGACAGTTCTCCGTGCCCAAATGGATCTCTCTATATTTTTCGGTGTTGAAATGGATCGCTACATAGTTTTCGGTACCCAGATTCACTGACATAGCTGTCAGTATCAAGGTCAACTTTGTCATAGTTTTCAATGTTCAAGTTAATCGCTCGACAGTATCCGATGTCCAGGTTAAATATTATGGATTTTGGTGTCAAGGTTAACCGCTCGATAGGTCTCGGTGTCTAGGTGGATCGCTCGAAAATTTTCGGTGTCCAGGTTGACTTCTTCTTTGTTCAGAATGACCGCTCGATAGTTCTCGGTGTCTAGGTGGATCGTTTCATAATTTCCGTTGTCCAAGTCGACCGCTTCATAGTTCTCGGAGTCGACGTTGACTATATCATAGCTTTAAGTGTCCAGGTCAACTTCTTCATAGTTTTCGGTGTTCAGGTTCACTGTATCATAGCTTCAAGTCAACGTCTCCATAGTTTTAGGTGTCCAGGTAGATTGTATCATTGCTTTTAGTATCCACATCAACTTCTTCATAGTTTTCTGTGTCCACGTTGACTATATCATAGCTTTCAGTGTCCAGGTCAACTTTTTTATATTTTTCTGTGTCCAGGTCAAATTTTTCATATTTTTCGGAGTCCAGGTTGACTATATCATAGCTTTCAGTGTCCAGGTCAACTTCATATTTTTCTGTGTCCAGGTCAACTTTTTCATATTTTTCGGAGTCAAGGTTGACTATATCATAGCTTTCAGTGTCCAGGTCAACTTTTTCGTAGTTTTCGGGGTCCAGCTTGACTATATCATAACTTTCAGTATCCAGGTCAACTTCTTCATAGTTTTCGGGGTCCAGCTTGACTATATCATAACTTTTAGTATCCAGGTCAACTTCTTTATAGTTTTCGGTGTTCAAGTTGAGTTTTTCATATTAAGTTTTCAGGTGAACTCCTTATTTTTCGGTGTCCAGGTTGACTATGTCATAGCTTTAAGTGTCCAGATCAACTTCTTCATAGTTTTCGGTGTTCAGGTTCACTGTATCATAGCTTCAAGTCAACGTCTCCATAGTTTTAGGTGTCCAGGTTGATTGTATCATTGCTTTTAGTATCCACATCAACTTCTTCATAGTTTTCTGTGTCCACGTTGACTATATCATAGCTTTCAATGTCCAGGTCAACTTCTTCATCTTTTTGATCTTTCCGGAAAAATGGTCAATATCCGAAATCGAATTCAAGAGTTTATCAAAGGTGACGGAAACTGTCTTTTCAGGTCATTTTCGTATTTTCTTTATAACAATCAAAGCAGACATAGAGAAATTAGATTGGCGATTGTGTCGAACGTTATTCAAAATTGGGCGCATTACGAACCCTTCATCTCGGGGGATGAATCGTACGGTAAAATCCTCAATGACAAAGAATCTTATAAATTGTACATGTCAAATGACAGTGTCTACGGAGGGGAGGTAGAAATTCAATTGTTCGCGAGCTTATATGACGTGCAGGTATCCGTTCATAGGGACGATGCGCAATCTCCAAGAAAAATTGGACAAAATTGTCGGAAGGGATATTTATCTCTTTTATTATCAGGAATTATCGATGCTGGGCATTTCGACGTTCTCAATTGTGAGCAACCACAGTTCGCGAACACAGTTCCAAAATTAGTAACGATACCAAACGAACCGATTAGAAACGATACCAAAGGAAGTTCAAATATTAAAATATTAACGGCAACATCAGAAAGCAACATCAAATCAAAAATGAAATCGACTGAGGACATAAAGCCAGAATCGACAATGATGGTAAAATTACCGATAGAAGCAAGCACAGAGTTGATTCCAAAATCAAACACTACATCGAGTTCACAGTTAACAACTATGAAGTCTAAAATTAAAACCACTATACGATCAAAAACAAATTCAAAAACGAAATCGAGTCTTAAAAAGATAACTGATGTGAAATCTACACATGGTTTAATTGCTTACTTAAATGTAAAACCAAAAACAAAATCAAGCTTTAATACAATGGCAAATATAACATCTGTTAAATCAGTAAGTGAAACAACTGAAAAGTCAATTAAAAAACCAGTCGCAATTTCGATCTCAAATCCAATTACAAATAATATCAAATCAGATAAAAAATCAATTAACAACTCCAAAACAAAAATAAACGTGAAGACAAATAATAAAAACACAAAAGAAACATCTGCAAACTCGGTGATAACGGAAAGTAAACAAAAATATAAAAAAGATAAAAATTCAAGAAATAAAAATATAACGACTAAAATAGTACATGATTTTACATCAATTGATGACAAAAATTTGGAAACTCTTAATAAATTGGAAATTACTATAGAAAAGAATATCAAACCTGATGGTAATTGTTTGTTTCGGTCGTTTGCTCATTTCCTTTACAACAATGAAGAAAAACATCGACAAATTAGATTAAAAATTGTTTCAAACGTCGTCAAAAATTGGTCATTTTATCACCCGTTCATAATAGGTGATAAATCTTATAATACAATTATTGTTAACGAAAAATCTTACAAATTGTATATGTCAAAAGACCATGTCTATGGAGGAGAGGTCGAAATTCAGTCATTTGTGAATTTATATAATGTGCAAGTATTGATTTATAAAAATAATATTGAAATTCTACGTGAACATAAACAAACTTATAGTAACGGTGAATTAAATCTTTTATTAACAGGTCCTTCAGATGCCGGTCATTACGATATTATAAAATGTTCGAATGTTGATTTTTGGCAAAACTACCGTAAAAATTATGACCGGAAGTATTATTCTGAAAATAAAAATAAAATAAATGACAAAAGGCAAGTGGAAAATTTAACAGATACAATTTCAGATAAGAAAAGGAAATCCGATCGAGTTGCTAGTGTCACTGAAGAACGTGTGATTAAAAAAAGAATGAAAGACGTATTAGAAAATATGACTGAAGAACACGTCGATGGTCCCGAGCGGCTCTATCGAATGTCATTCAGACCTTCGAGAAGTAGCGTAACTGTTAGGGTCCCATATGGACTAACGTAACTCTCGCGTCCTGCGCGAAGTATCGTATCTCGACAGACCCTGTTCATTCTAACGCATCTCCGGGCGCGCGTGAGATCCATCGTATCTCCCGCAGCTCTAGAACGGAGTATCGTAACTCTCCGACCGCGATATGCTCTATCGTATCTTAGATGCACTAAAACGTTTCAACGTATCTACGAATCGCAAGTTTTCAGTAAACGCGGGTTGAAAGTTTCACTTTCTCAAAAAACTTTTATCTAAGAATCCAGGAGGAGAAGAGTGAAATATACCGGTTAATTACTACATTTTTTTTCCTGTGTTTAACGAGAAAATTTATTATCGTCAGCGTAGAAAATAGTTATATTACTGATTTTGCAATAACAACATTATTAAATTCAACAATTTCTTATTGTTATTGAACAAATACTAATATGGTATTTGAATTATTAATATTACTATAATTATCACCATCACTGGTATGAATATTATGATACGAGGTCCTATCATGGCACGCAATCAATTTTATAATATTTAAAGGAAAAATATGATAATTGGCAGTACTTTATTATGCTGATATTATAACAATGAACAATACTTCACAATTACTAATTCAACGAAAAGATTATCAAAAGTACTGTACAGAAAAGTTAAGGTAGTAATAATGTACATTTAAGATCCCGAAGAGGCTTTGACACGTAACGCATTATAAAATGCATGTTTCGATGAAGGAATCAGATTTTTCTCACAAAGAGATTTCAAATCGGCCCATTTCGCTTTGTCGATCGGCAGTAAACCACGGTACGCTTTTTTAAGAGGACACAAACTGAAATTTATGGGGCCACCTCGCGTATCTGGTGTTACCACTAAGCGCTTAAATTCTTCGCTGAAATGATGCTTGAAGTGAACAATGTTATGAGGACTTGAACAAACATACAGTTCTCGGATTCTGGACAACCCTACTTTATTTCCATCCTCATCTTTATCCCACTGCAAATGTTTCGCGACATCTTTAAAATTATAAATATGATCTTGGGCAACTTCGGTTACATTGTATTGTTTTGAACCCGCTTTTTTTGCTGTTTTTACTATGGCAACCCAATCTTCAGGATCATGAATAGTAACATTTTTACTTTTTCTTTCGATCAAAGCGTGCATGGAGTCCCCTTCATTTTGAGTGTGGCCAGTCTCCAGGAATCTATACGTGATTTCGATGTTGTGACGCACGGCTGCGAGATACATCATGGAAAAAACGTATTGGTTCTTGTTTTGACCAGCGCAGTTGTCTGAATAGAAGAAAATTTTTTTACTCCTGTCTCAACTTTTTTTTGAATAAAATCGAGAAGCAAACTGGCTATTTCATTGCTCCCTTTTGAACCGATCGTTTCATTCCACATGTAGCAGAACCCATCATGTCTCGTGCAATCGTACACGGTAAAGTTGTACAATGACAGATGTCGCTTGTAATAAAATGCAGAAGACTCTGCACGAGGACATAGCAAAACTTTTTGCATGTATAAGCATGCAATGCATGATGAAGGATCCTTGTTACATAACTTCTTATTTTCGTCCTTCATTTTTTGGGCGAGATTTTTCAACTCTATGTGCTTATCATAAATTGCTTGCTTTTCGAGCTTTTCATCGGGCGTTGCGTGCTTCCAGGTATAGCACACATCACACTGATCTTTTTTCGGTTTGAAGAAGTGCAAATTAAATTCATTTTCAAAAATGCCTTTGTACTGCCTGTAAGTAGCAAGAATGAGCTCAGTTTCATCAGCGGACCGATTGTCTTTCATCCAGACTTGGTAAAGCTCATACATTTTTGTAATGGACAGGCTCTCATCCAAATAGTCACGGTTGCTATCTTTTCGACAATAGTGTGAAGGAACTTTTGGGAACAGTTGTATGTGTTCTTTGACATTCGCTACCAAGTCTGGATTCAATTTATTGTGCACACAATTCTTGCCGCGGTTATCGCTTTGGAGTGCGCTACCCATCCCTTGCTTTAATAAAGCCGTTCTGACCCACTGCTCGTTTATGCCAAGCGTGTCCAAAAACATGACTTTACATACCTTTACCACGCGACCCTTGACTCGAAAGCTGTACGATCGCGATTCGTTACGTCGCGATTCCCAGTGGGTTTTTCTGTTCTTAACGTGGAATGCATCAACTCGCCTGACAAGATATTCTTACTTTTCTTTGTGAGTTGGTACAGCCCAAAACTCCGTAAAGAGTGAAATGCGCTCCACCTCTAATATATGGGTCCTGCACTTATTCCGACATTTTTCATGGCAACCAGATTTCATGTTACGAGCCGCAATCAATTTACCCTCCGGTCTTTTGCTTTTGTGCACACTGACATAAGCCTCGCCGGCTCGCCTGGCGCGTTTTGCGACATTCTTTACCCAAATACCGACATTACAAGTACGCTTGCATGACCTTCGCGTAGTCACGGGAGTAGTAGGTGTACCACTATGGCGAAAAAGTGGTGGGGGTAATCCCCCCACCACTCTCGTCAGAGCCGCATTATTTCCCCCTCCACTTTTCGCCGGAGATATTATTATTATTATTATTATTATTATTATTATTATTATTATTATTATTATTATTATTATTATTATTATTATTATTATTATTATTATTATTATTATTATTATTATTATTATTATTATTTACGCTATTATTTCGCCACCACTTTTTTCGCCAGAGTGATGCGCTTCCCCCCTCTCCTCACAGACACACACAAAAATCAACGAATAAATAATAAAACACACACACACACACACGCTCGCAAATAATTTCAAAATAACAATTTCAGTAGTAAGGTACAGGGATAGGGAGACCGGGGTCCTTCCCCCACTCCACCGTCCTTCCCCCACCCCTCCCCTTTCTGACCTCGTCCCCACTCAATGGTTGTCCCCACCCCTACCACTATGGGCCGTATGGACATCTGCGATTGGTCCCCCACCCCCTTAGCCACGCCCCTCCCACCACCATGTGGAAATTCCCCGAGTGCTGATTGGTCCCTATACTGGTCACCCACCCCTACCATAGTGCCGTAGACGATTTGGGGGTGGTACCCACCAAAATTTCCCGAGCGCTGATTGGTCCCTATACTGGTCACCCCACCCCCTTTAAATTTCCCGAGCGCTGATTGGTCCCTATACTGGTCAACCCGCCCTCTCAAAATTTCCCGAGCGCTGATTGGACCCCGTACTGGTTGCCTCACCCCCTGAGAATTTCCCGAGCGGTGATTGGTTCCCGTACTGGTCGCCTCGTCCCCTCAGAATTTCTCGAGCGACCACGTGTCTCAGCATCGACGTGACTAGAGCGGCCTGTATATCTTACGGTCGATAAAACAGTTCTCCTCCGCGACGTCGGTTGGTAAATACTGTCTGTCGGTAAATACCGGGTATCGGTAACTTATCTTCTAAACGAATTCGACGGGTGTAAAGGTTTTAAAATTAGCAACACAAAGCAATGTAATTTTTATGCTCGTTTATTCATAGTTATAAAATAATAACGGTCTTATAACTACGACACGTTGTTTATTTAATTAATTGTTTGAATGCAATTAATTTGAAGCGTTTTTCCCGGCGTTTTTCTCACTTAGACACTTATGACAGTGTCTTATTTGAGGTGGAGGTCCGTCAACATGATGTCTCATTGTCGGGAGGTTATAATGTTGCCAACACGGCATATGCTCGGCAACCTCCGCATCTGCCCTTATATGGTGCGGTAGCTTGTGCCATAGTTTTGCGATGTCCTTTCCCCAGTGTGTGAGCAATAGGACCTTTGGAATATATTCCAACTCGGCACTAGTGAGCTCGTGAGCGGCCTTCACAGCGCCGAAGAAAAATATCTTGTCGAGACCGTTCATTTTCAAGTAAGAGAACAAACGATGTGAAAGCTTCAAAATTCTGTTACAGACTAATTCGCTTCGTGCGTTTCACGGTTTTATATATCTAAGAAAAGGAGTGATAGTGTGGAGAGGGAGAAAAATAAAAAAATATACATCAAATTTCTTATTTATTACAAATAGCAGTCAACGCGCGATGTACATGATTGTATACATTGTGAGGGGACGCCGAATCCACCTCCTTTTATATGGTAATTTTTGTTATTATAGCGAGGATGTTTTACATTTTTATTCTTACGTCTAGAATTTTTCAATCTCTTATAATAGCTTGCGACCATTTTATCGTTTCGAACCCTATTCTCTGAGAATTTCCGGCAAAAAGAAGCCAGAGTACGGCCACGAGACATATGATTAAGAAACATAATACAATATTCACCGCAAACCCTAGACTTGAGTGACTGCAATCCTCTAGTGTTCCACTCATAGGTATTGGAATTTCTACGCAGCCTGTTATGGTGTTGGGGGATAAGTGGGGGGGGTTTCCATAACTGTCGAAAAAGACACCGTGGCCATCGCTGCCGACGTATAGCGCAACACAATGCGTCCCGGCTTTCGTATGATCGTCCGTATTGGCTACAATAGCTGCAGGTCTAGACCAGCGACTCGGTATTCGATCTGCGGCAAAAACGCCTTTCGTCTGCGCCTGGACGTATCGCAATGCGTCCCACACCTGCAGGCTGTTCATCCCCGGTTTGTAGAGGGTAAAAGTGATGCCCGTAACTGGCAGTGTACTCAGAGTGTGGGCGATCACGCTGGCGATTCTTTCGTGGTGGGGGCGTTGGAGGTTGTATCTGTGATAGTTCATGCGATATCTCAAGTTTAGAGCGGAATAGCCCGACCAGCTCGTCGTCTACGCGTGTCAAACCATCTAAGAAGTCCAGGTCATGACTAACCGATTCACTCGCGACATCGTCATATATACGCTCTTTGGCTATACCTTTTTTGTTGTCTTTATTATTGAGGTCTGTCCTCGTTGGTTTTGTTGGTGGCTTCACACTGGTTGATTCGTCCTTTTGGATTACCACTTGTGCAGCTGGTTCCGTATAGACCGGGCTCCGAGAATCCAATACTCCAAACCGAAGCCAGTTTTTTATGCGACAAACATTGTTCAATGCACACCTTGTCGATTCATTATCCTTACAAATTCCATGCTGAATACAAAATATTTCACTCTTAGGCATCTTCTTGAAGCTTGGCCCCTCGTAATCTTCGAGATTAAAAATTTCTCGACCAAGAATATCGCGTAGTATTTGTGCTTTTTGTTGACCACGTGTATATACACGTAAAGCAAAACGACACATTCCGCGCAGATTTTTGTACACTTTTTCCATCGTTGTGTCCCCGTCTACCCATTCGAGTCCGTGATTGAAGCATGTTAAATGGTTGTTACTAGAGCGCACTTGTTTTGGCAATTCCCCAAATTCACACGGTGGTTCGACGATCCAATGACCAAAACATTCCTCTTGAAGAGTGGTAACCGCCACCTCTTTTGGTAAAAATTCGCCGCGTTTTCCGTACAGTGCTTGAATATCAACGATCACGTCCATGGGGAAAGAGGTTCAAAAAATTACTGTAGTCTTCGAGGGTAAGAGCTCTCATTTTTATACATCTCATGGAATTTCGTCCAAATGGTCAGTGGTAGGGGAAAGGATCAAGAGAGGGGTGGAATTAAACGCTGCTCATGCGCTAAAGTCCGTTATAACCTGGCGAGATGAGTCGATTTCAATTACATTGTCATATTCAGCATAAACAACGCAATGTATTGTGGCGGCCAATGCTTTTGCGAAGCGCACTTCGATTCTCACGCTACCGTGTTTCACCAGATTCCAGTGAGTAAAACAGTTGGCCGATAAATCGGGTGTTAAATCAAAGGCAAAAAGACAGTAGCCTTTTGCGTAAGAATCGCGCGAAATATCCATTCCATCGTTTTGAAAGTGAATACCCGTACCGGAGAAGAGTGTATGATAGCTCTGAACCCACTTTTCATTTCCTTCAAACTCCGGTTGTAGCGGCTTGCTTGGTATCTGGTGGCTATCCACATACAAAGAGAGATGATTAATCGAATGATGATGAAAATTAAACGGGTTCAATGTTTTATCGCCGTTGAATGCTTTGTTGTTCACAAATCCCACGATGATTCGTTTCGGCAGTTGACCAAGTACCACGTTGTCCAACGTATCGCCCATGATACCGCTATGCATAGTGAACGCTTTAACTTCAACACGGGTGATGGGATATTTTGCTGTCGTCTTCGCAAGCGTTTTAGCGTGGGCGATAAGTACCCCTGGATTTATTTTGGTCCGACGAACCATTAGTGTCGCCTCTGTAATTTGCACTTTGTGCGAGACATTTGCGACCGGTGTTTCCATGAGACAAAAAGCATCCTTCGAGCGCACCATACGTAGACGCACTTCGACGCCGTTGAGCAAAAACTTATCTTGATTATAAACATCGCAGTGTAAGTGACCAAGCATATCTACAGTCTTGCCACCTTCGAAAAATTTTGCACGACTCGTGAGGCCTGTATTGGTTGCCAGACCTGGTGAAGCGGGGAGTACATCAAAACCGCCAGGTTCATCGGCATACCACAATGATGTTGTTAGATGAGACGTCTTCGCGGCTTGTCCATAATTTAACAAGGATTCGATGTATGCTCTATATGGATAGGCGTTATTCGGCGGTGCAACGAGTTTTTGATTAAAAAACACATCCACCTGATTGAAGAGACTATGCAGAAAATTATTAACTGGCCCGGCTTTGTAATCGACCCCATCAGTAGACACGATTTTCACACTCAAGTTGATCATGGTGTGTGCGAGATCCAAGTATTCCTCGCCGTGGCCTGGTATGACGAATTCAAGCGGACCATCGTCGGTCAACGATGAAACAGGGCTGTAGTGTATCCATTGTGATGATTCTATTGCTGTTTGGGTTGGTGGGATGGTGAATAAGTCCAGTTCAGACTTCATACACTCACACGAGTGTGAATGTAAGAAAGACATAATTAAGCAGGACCAAAAATATCAGCAAGGTTTGCTCTTCTCCGTCTCGGGGCTGTACTTTTCTTCTTTTTCGAAACCCTCCCTTTTCGCACAGGTTTCTTCTTCTTTTTTGTCGTTGTCGTCGTCTTCCTCTTTTTCGTCTGAATTCGCTTTTTTTCGTGGCAGTTGAGCGTGCACACACTCCTCGTCGACCTCTCGTGCGTATCGGCGCGCGGCCCGTCAGCGAATGGAGCATTCTCGTGGTGACAGCGCTATTATACCCCGAGCCGTTCATGAGAAGTTCGATTTTCTCATTGGCTTTTCGTTGTAAATTTCCGCCTGATTCGGCAACACGGCGCCGAAGTGATTCCTTAAACGGTATGTGGTTACCGCTCACATCCTCGATAACATGCATACCGGTACGCAGCGCCTCTTTTCCGATAGCTTTAGCGCTGCGCGTCAGCAAGGGTAATACGCTTCTAAAAAGTCCACCGAGAGAACTGCCGATTCCGTGACCGCGCTGGTATGGTGAACCAACATATACGTTATTTATTCTGCCACCACCACCGATCTGATTCTCGTAATACGCTGTATAATGAACCGTCATTTTTTGTCTAGCACAGACGTTTGAAATGAAGTGCCAACGTCAACGTCCCGTACTCAAATGCGATTGGCTCTCCTAGATGATCTCTTATATCAATCTCTATTGTGCGAAATGTATTGTTCAACAATGGTAGATAATTTGGCGGTGAAAAATGTTTCACTTTTGTCGTTCCATACGAATATTGCGAAGTATCCATGTTGATTATTCTCAAGAGAGCCGCCTGTGTGTCGCCTACCGTATACGGTACACAAATATCGGTATATACATAGAGCTGATCAGGCAATGCGCGATTTATACACGCGGGCATTACAGCATCACGGGTTTTACCTCGCGCGACATGTAGATAAAGTCCGGTCGGCGAAGGCCAGTCGTCGGGTCCGTGGTTGAATCCAAATATTCGATGTATTTTGTGCGGTAGTTTCAAAATACTTCTAGTCACATTGGGATATTGATCTTGTCGATCTTCAGACGCAATCCCTATGTACCCATTAGCATTTTTAGAATGAACAAGCTGTAATCCTTCTTCTTTGAAACGCTTTATATTGTTTATGGCCGTCATAAGTTCCTCGTACGTTTTATATAGCCCGAATGGTATTGTATCGTGAATATATTCGATACCTTCGTATGTCCCCCACTTTATTTTCGTATCATCTTTTTGCAGATGAACAATCGTGGATGGTATGTGAATTTCCGATAAGGCCACGGCCCATTGACCATTTAGAGATATTTCGCGGGGTAATTGCGTTGTAAAACACGTTGTCGTGTTATTTGGGAAATATGACATGCTACTGTTACTCGGTAACACAAGCGAAAAATCGCCATCATACTGCATTTTGTTTCTCTCTCTTACCTACTCTCGCGCAGCGTAGCGCCGTCAAGTCAAATTTCGCGCGTTAGAAGCTGGTATCCAGCAATTAAATTTCGCTGGATATCCAACCCAACTGACGAACAGCTGTTTTTTCGAGCCGTGTCCTTTAGTGCGTAGGACAGTGTCAATTTTATACTCCTTTTGCTCGCTCATACGATTTTTATTCACAATGGTGATTTCCTCGGGATAAAAAAACCCCTCGATTGATTCTCCTTCGAGATCAGAGAGCTCATAAACGTATAATCCTTGACGCTTGAGAACTTTATTCACACGAAAGATTCCCTCACTCCAGTTTTTCTCATATCCTTTCTCGAACGTGCCTTTCGTTCTACTAATTCGTACGTAATCGTCGCGGTTATATTTATACGCGTTACAGCGTCTTATTTCACGCTGTTTCAAGGAAGCACTCTTCATATTTTTCGCCGCAATATCTGCATTGTATAACGTTACGGCTGAGGGCTCCATTTTTATCGATGCGTATTGAGCATGATTATACGCATAAACAAGCTCTTGCAATATATCGATATAACGTCGCGTGTTGCGATGCGTAAAGTATCTCCACATACGCTCTTTCAGTGTTCTGTTGAACCGTTCAACAATGGCAGCCTTTATGTCGGGATTGCGCGCGACCCGGAAAATTATATTATTTTCTTTTAAATATTTTTGAAGCTCACTCCCGAGAAATTCTTTTCCACGATCGGTCTGCAAGCATACCGGAACGCGCTGTGCACTACGCGCCAAGATTCGCTTGAAACCTATCGTAACCGCGTGCACGGTTTTGTCGTGCAAGGGCTCCACCCATGCGTACTTGCTTAATACGTCAATGACCATTAGCAGATAGCAAACACCATTGTTGTATTCCTTTAGTGATCGTAAATCCACCAAGTCAGCCTCCCAAACGTCGTCAATGTTGGACACGTTGTAGCGCAGGCGTGGAAACAAGCGCCGCACAGGCTTGTGAATGATGTAAGCATCCTGCTGTGTAAGCCACTCATAGACAGGTAATATTTTTCTCCCGATGATGAGACGTCGCGCTCCCGCGTATCCTGCGGGATGCGACGCGTCGTAATAAATTTTTTCAAACGACATCCCTATTATTTTTCACCTCTCCTCGTATCTAGATGCTTAACCAATTGATGTAAGGATTTGCGCTGTTGGGGCGGCGACGTTTGGGGTTTTGTGTACTTAATTCGTCGTCATTTTCGTCGTTTTCCACACGGTTAGCAGGAACTGAATTTTCATCGGCCGGCTGTCTTGGGCGTTTATCACTCTGTATTGATCGGGCCAAAATCCACAAATTTTCATTACCGATCAATTCATGCGGTATACCAGCACCGCGAAGGATCTCCATAAATTGAGCTCGGCCTTTCGCTTTAAATGTCTTTCTCGAGCGTACAGCGTCATTAACGAGATCGATAATATTAGCGCCCTGTATAAAAACACCGTCAATCGTCACCCGGCCTTGTTTATCCCATTTAATACGCTGCGACGTCTCCTCAGATTGCTGTATGTAATTCACGAGCAAAGTTGCTATGCGTGTATATTTCGATGGAACACTTCTCACAATAATATCGTTACTCAACTGCTGCATTGGCTCTAACGCCGAGACTGTAGCGGGCTCGAGAGGAGTATTTTTTGGTCCGACAAGAAATAAATACCGCTGCAGTACCTGTAGATAATCTTTCCATTTATCGCCGTCGTTAACGTATTTATTTGAACGCAAAATGTTAGCGAGCTCAGCATCAAGACGCGACGTCGGATCACCAGGTGTCTGTACAGTTTTTGCTCGATTATTTTTCAACGTCTCACCAGCGCCAATCATCGGCTCGTTGCCAGCCGTAGCGATATCTTGCTGATGCTGTTGATTCTGCGGCTGCTCCACCGATTCAAATGGTACTAAGATCATTTTCTTCGCGTACTCCATTTTTGTTTATCGTTGAAATAATTTCTACCTATTTCTCGCCGCCGCCACCAAACAGCCTACTGACTAAACCCCCTATAATAGGTGCCAATAATAACGGTAAAAACGCTCCACAACCTTTCTGCTGTATAACTTTTTTTTTTGCTCTCCAGCTGTATTTTTTTTGTCTCACTGTTGACCCTACACGCCCCGCGCCTTTTTGTCCGCCTATGCAACACGATGCCAACTGTCGCAGGACGTTTTTATACTTTTTTAGGCGACTTTTCACACCCGGAGAAAGCTTAATCACACCCTGAAGAACATTAAGAGAACACTCGCAAATACACTTCACAAGTGTTTCATCAGCAGTACGCAAAAAATCTTTTTGTTGTTCTTTGTTCGAAAGGGTTAAAGCGTGAAGCAATGCTGCGTTACGTTTCACGAACGGCGAAATGCTGCCGGGTTTGCTATTTTTTTCGTTTTCCCCATGCCGATGTTTTCAACGCCCGTTCGAGTTCATTACTGATCTCCGCGCATCAAAGCTACACCGTTAAATACATTTTTTTATTCAGGCCCGCTCCGCGGTACGCTAGTATTTTCGCCGCCTATTTTTCGGCACATATACCTGCATTCGTGTATCGTCGGGAAAAATCGTTGTTCTGCAGCGACACATATCTGGCGTAGATTGCTTCAGATCCAACAGTAGATAACCATGGGGTTGAGAGGTTGCGTCATGATACGCCTCTGCTAGAAATTTTGGATTTTCGGGGTAAACCTGTCGCGCGAGATGCTGGATTTGTGCTCGATCTCAGGGATTTTGAAAAATCACAATGTAATTTGCATTTAGAGATATATCCCGTTGTCCGCGACCTTGGTGAAAAATATTTTGCGTGATAAATATAACGCTTATATTTTTATGATGGCTGCCCTTTGTAAAAAGATCAACTATCGTATTATTTAACGATTCTCTCATTAAATCATCGATAATAAGCAATTTTTTAAGATGATTATCACTTGAGTAATCCTCCGGCTGTGGTAGACCTTCACAAAATTCAATTTTCGGGGCAAATTTGACGCTAGCTGCATTTTCCACACTCGTTGTCTGCATTGTGGCGCCATCTCTACCGTCGTCGTGGCAAACATCGCTGCTCCCACTCTCGCTACTATCGATCGTAGGTATTGATCGAGGTAACGGCGCTGCTGCCGTCTGTCGAGGATCTACCTGTAACGCTGCGGTGGCAGGATCGAGAGAGTCGCCGTAGTAAAATACAATACGGTCGAACGCGACGTTAGCCATGGCCGGTAAATTACGCAAGAAACGCCGCACGAAAACTGTTTTACCACACCCAGTAGGACCGCAAATTATCGACGTCCACGGGTGTTGCCAGCGTACATCCATGTTTCTTTTTCCGCACTGTCTAGCGTGGCGATTCAAAGATTTTTTTTCCCCCCCTCACGATCAGCTTTTCACGCGTCGGCGGCGGCGGCGGGGGACGCGGCGGCTTCACGTCGCAATCAGCTTATGCGTGACGTGTACGTGGACGGACGCGGAAACGAGCTTATACAGACGCGCGCTCGCACTATCAGCTTATGCTCGAGCGCGAGTCCCGCGATCAGTTCTTATACTCGATACGTATGTTGTACGCGGGAGATTGCGCATGCCCGCAAGGATACGTTACGTTCGAAATATACGCGTGTGTGGTTATAAATATACATATACGGTACACGCACAAATGGCCATGTAAAAACCGGAATCTCAGAAGGAGTGGCCCTCGATAGAGCCAAGCTTACCCGTTCATTCTCTCTCTCGCACGCTCACTTTGTCCGCTCAAACGCAACAGTCAGTGTATTTTCACGGCGAGAAATACCTACCTGCCGATGCCCATTGTTGCTGCGTCTTCTTCTTCTTCTTCTTCTTCGTCCTTATGCTATTGAAACAGTTTTTCGGCATTTATACTTAGAGGTGTAAGAGGCTGGGAAACGCACAGGTTGTCGATAAAAATATTTTAAATACAGTGAGCTGTTTTTTATTTTATATAAAAATCCATTATCATTGAAATTCTGCATACGAACACACACACACTCACATATGCATACTGTACATTACACCGTATACGTATTCACACAATAACAAAAATTTATTACATTTTTTTAATATTACCAATCGGCGTACAAATTTATCATAGGTGTCTTGAATCATTTTTAAATTTTGGTTGTGGCTTGTATTATTTTCAATAACACTATATTAATCACTAGCGCACACACACACACAGACACACACATATACACGCGCATAACATACTAGAAAATATACAAAAATACATTGCTCTCTCTTTTTTTTGCGAGATGCTAAGTCAGTCGAAAATATATACATATATACATAAACACATAAATTAAGTTATTTTTACATTTTTTACAATACAAATTTATAAGGAAAGACGCTGATGACAACGGTAACTACAAAATATCGCTATTCTTTAAAACCGTAGGGGAAGGACATCTTGTGCGAGGTGTGCCAGCGCTTGCGACATACGACGTTACATGTCTTTGTCACAGGTCTCGTGATAACGTTATGTAAGGCCGTGCGTTGAATTGCCGAGAAATTCAGCTCAATCGATCCTACATTCACACCGGGTAAATCCTGAGTGATCAAATCCCGTATGGATGTAAAATTAATTTTTGTTGAATTTTCGTAATTCAAGCTCAGCCCTTTGACCTTGCAACATTCTTTTATAACGACGTCTGGCGCATCGCTCGTTACCACCGTATATCCATAAAACTT
The DNA here is from genome assembly GCA_946863875.1 of Alloplasta piceator. Classification (NCBI taxonomy): domain Eukaryota; kingdom Metazoa; phylum Arthropoda; class Insecta; order Hymenoptera; family Ichneumonidae; genus Alloplasta; species Alloplasta piceator. The sequence goes on along the minus strand of OX333081.1, from coordinate 13,809,037 downwards.
TGGCCCTCCGGAAACGAATGAATTTATATATGCATTTGCCCCGTGCTCTGCCAATTCGTTCGTCATATCACCGAGGAAGCTACCTTGCGGTGGGATCCACTCATTGGGCTCACCTGTACTCACATAAATCACCGAATCTGTATCGTAGTACAAGACTCGGCGATCTAACCGTTCGAGGTAGCTATACAGCTCCAATCTGGCTTGCGCCGTTGTGAAAGCCGCAACAACTACACTCGTTTGGCTGTTGGGCACAATAGCATCCTCGGTTGATACCCAACTCGCATACATGACGTTTTCGCTCACTGGCAATAGTCGCGTCACCTCTTTTTCATTGTCACATAAAAGCGACAGCATTTTTTCCCGGTCCACGACTATTTCCGTATGTGGCTGGTTATCGCGCTGACCGAATTTTCCCCATAATGAATTTAAAACTAATTTCATTACGGAACGCAAACCAAGATTTTTTACGATAACGTCGGGGTCAAGTTTGATGCCCTCGGTTTTTAAATAATCAGCGATATACTTTTCACGTGTCTCGTCGCTGGTACACTCCGATGGCCACCCGCTTGACTCTTGTTTTTTTTTCAAAAACGTGTCAACATACTCGGCAAACAGCCCACCTTTTCGGGTTTGGGGATCATATTGAATGACCTCATATGCCCAAATCTCATCGACAGCGATTATGGTATAACCGATATCGAGTGCTTTGCGCACTTCATCTGTTACCCACGTACCCGTGAAAACGCGATCTTCTACCTCTTCATGCGTACACGCACGCTGAGCCATTTTCTCTGTACACGTACGACACAGAGGAAAGAGAAGTTTATTGTGCATTCGCACGGGTAGCACAGGGTGAAAAAGATCCCGAGGTGGTAAAATGCTCCATCGGATCATACCATTAATCGTTACCCCTAATGAGTCATATGATCCATTCAATAAATCGGAACACTCTTTACCAACGTATATACGCGGGTGACCAATGGGATATCGACCCGTCTTACAAATGTACGGATACAGCGAGCATATATCGATATACGATATTTTTTCACCAGGCGCAACATCGTAAGCCGTGACGATATTTCCGGTACGACCGCCGTAAAAACCGTCGCGAGGATTCAAATTTGCACTCACGCGCCTCGGATGGTTGCACACAAAGCGGTCAATCTCGGGGTTGGCTTTGCGCATTTGCATGAAATCACACTCCCACATTACGCGGAGTTCGTAACCATACGCGCGAATTTTTTCATCGGCGGTTATTGTCCGCTCGTATCGCGCTTCAAATGTTTCCCCGACCGGTGTTTTTCCGCGGTTGTCGGGGAAACATTTTGCGCATCCGTGCCAATAACAGCCGTGGTATTGAAAGACGACCCTTCTTTGTGCAATCTGTACAAAAACCGTCGACACGTGCACCTGACTCTAGTAACCTATATTCCCGAGCACGCCCAGCGTGAACGATTTCATGGTCAAACTCGCGCTCTGACCATAATAACCACTCGACCGCTTGCTGTGAGTGACGATTCGAACGCTGGTACCCTCCGGGTGGTATGAGACCGATCGTATTCGGCTGTAGAAAATTACGACGGTAAACCTTCGAGCATGCTGAAGCGATCGTGCACGCCTCCGTGAAAGGACAAACATTTCCCGTTGTAAGGAAAATTTCACGAAATTCTCTGCACGCTCGTCTCAGAATGTCAACGTCTAACGAGCAATATTTTTCAATTTCCTGTTGAAAATCGAAAACTTCACCCGACTGTACCCTTTCCTCATACCACGCGTAGAAATTCGCGCGCTCTTTAACACTCATTGAATCAGGGGAATAAAAGTGTGCTGCAGGGACAGCACCGCGATAATCCTGGTTATCGAGCGTGTTGAAGAAGTGGGGGAAGTAGCCTTTACCCATCTGTCCGTCAAACCCAAATGCTTTCGGGAGCGCGCTAAGACGCATAGCGAAATAATTCATACTATCGATAAACACAGTGGAACCTATGCGCATCGATATTATTGAATTCCCTTTGAGGATGAGCTTAGGTACACCCCGATCTACACAACGCTCTACCATATCACGAAGGATAAACTGGGCGTCGAACGCTTTTGCATTGTGAGCAATGCAGACAATTTGACGAAATTGAGTCGTCGTCCGCACAGCCAAGTCAACGAGCTGCGAAACAGGTGATTGCCGAAATACGTGCTTGCGTATCCCGCACCAGTTACACATGCCTGCGGATACATCGTCCACACTTTGCAAGCATTCTTCGCTTAATTGCTGCGCGACGCATAGCGTGACAATGTGCTCGTGAACTTCATCACCCTTGACATTGGGAAATGGCATGTCTTGACGAGTCTCAAAATCGTAAAAAATAAAAAGCGTTGACGGATGTTTACCCGGCGTATAGGATTTTCGCGGCGCTATCGTTTGTACATAACAAGGGTTATTATAATCATGTGCGGAACGGCACAGTTGACAATACCCCACGCCGCATACGTGTGTTTTTTTGGACGTGTCGACGATTTTGCAGCAAATTTTACACAGCCGAATCGTCTCGCAAATTGTTTTCGCGCGCTTGATAGATGTGACTTTTTTTATTGCACGGTCTTGCAGGTGATTAGCAAAACATGAGGCGCCATAGAAGCGGCGCCCGCAATCTTCACAGTCCCACTGACTTTGGAGAAAATCATCGCTTTCCTCAAAAATCTCGCAAGGCGGTGAAGTGTGACATCAGGGACACTTGCTGGTGCATACGTGTTGACTGATAAAGCGGTAGGATTTATTGCACGGTATGCAATAATTCCTACTACTAGCAGCAGCCATCAAATTAGTCACCGGCGAATAATGTTTTTCACCCGCAAAATATACAATATTAACCGTTTCGTTTTCACAGACAGTCGAAAAATATTTACGACCGTCGAAAAGTGGCGAGTCACCGCCACCGAGGGTTTCCCATTCATACACAACAATCGCCACTTTTGACGGTAGTAAATACGTCTGGAAAGCGCGGAGCTCGGGGATACCGCACCCCGCTGTGGGGATCGTAATACCGCATGCCTCCACGAGCTTCGACGCCTCCACGCGCTGCGTTTTCGACCGTTTGTGTCGTATGCGGTCCCACATGAGTTTAGACGCGCTTGTGCGCTCCCGTTTATTGACATTGTCCGCTAGCGCGACAACAATCGATCGCGCCAGGCACAAATTATCGTCGTTCGCGATTGAAATTACGGAGCGGTTCTGTATCACAGGTGGTTTGATACCACGCGGATTTCCCGATCCTACAGGTATTTCAACGTACGAGACAGTAAAAAGTAATGTATCGCTAACTGACACGACCCGCGCGCTCTGGTTTACATCCGCGAAAAGACCCCATAAATCATCGTGATTAAATCGTGCTATCGGTCGGAACGATAACCACGCACTACCGTGGGTCATGCTCTCGGCGTCAAACGATATATCAATCATATCGGTTTCGGGGCGGCCATTGATAAAATACGCATGAATATCGCGTATTGCGTCGCGTATCCATATCAATGGGTTGACGTTTGACGGTGGTGAAACGAGCGCGATATCCGTCTGTTTTCCAGCGATTTTAAATCGTCGCGAATAATGCTCGCGGTTACCTACCACGCGGAACCTGATACCATCGGGTAAAATATTATCAGTTTCCGCGCGGTTTTCGTTGTCATCGGCGTTATATCGCGACATTTCATTAAACCTACGGACCCTATCATCGCCACAACCGATTTGATTCAAGACACTCACCGATAACGCTGCTGATGATGATGACGATAATGTTGCTGATGATGATGATGATGATGATGATAACGATGATGCTGATGATGATGATGATGATGATGATGATGATGATGATGATGATGATGATGATGATGATGATGATGATGATGATGATGATGATGATGATGATGATGATGATGATGATGATGATGATGATGATGATGATGATGATGATGATGATGATGATGATGATGATGATGATGATGATGATGATGATGATGATGATGATGATGATGATGATGATGATGATGATGATGATGATGATGACGATGACGATGATGACGATGATGATGATGACGATGATGACGATGATGATGATGATGACGCTGATGATGATGACGACGACGATGAAGCACACCGCTCTACCTCACCCCGGGCTTCTGTGTAAACAAAAGAGCTTTACTCCTCAGCCGGCCTCCATCTCGACGCTCGTCGTCGTAAGTCAATGGGTTCAGTGTCGGAATCGTAGTCGTCAGTCTCAGTACCAGGGATAAAGACCCCCGACGCGTCAAAGTACCCCGCACCGCACATGGCATGGTAAACACGATCTGCCTCGTGCTCTAGAAAACTATGCCATATGGCGGGGGGTAGAAGGAACGCACGGTTGCCGTAAATAATGACCGGTCGATCGTCAACAACAACAACAACTCTCCTTAAGCGGTCAACAAGGTTCTCGTTGTCGTTGTTTTGCTCTGTCTCGGCTTCGGATGGTGCGGGGGAGGCCTGTCGCTCGTCGGCTGCAGGTTCAGGAGCGGGAGATGCCGGTGGATCGTGATGATCCACTGGCTCAGGTGTGGGTACCGCAGGAGAATCGTCATAATTATCGCGGTTCGGAGATGCCTGGGGGTTTAGCATATGGAGATATGCATCGGTCGTTTCGTCGTCGTCATCGTCGAGAGACACGTCGGGTGATGTACAATTGTCATCGCTATCGTCGGTGTCAGGCAAGTCGGGGGACGTACAGTTCTCGTCATCGTCGTCGTCGTCGACAGTCAAGGCGCGAGATGCGCAGATGCCCGAGGTCGAGGGGTATTGCGAACTATCGTCCGCAGGGTAGTGCTGTTGGGCGTCTGTAAATGATATATATATATATATATATATATATATATATATACAGAGCCCTCACGCGTGTGTACGCACGCTCGCGATACATATTATAAAAATAATTTTTTGGGACTCACCATCACAAGTCAAAGGGTTAAATACCCCGTCATGCTCCACTAGCGCGCTGTCATCCTCCATTTCCTCGTCTGCATCTTCGACACCAGCAGCTTCGGACATGAAGACGTCGTCGTCGTCGTCGTCGTGGTCGCAGCTATCGTCGCACACATCTTCATCGCTGCTTTCTTCTAATAGCCGCCTCCGCGCTGTAAAATACAAAAAAAGTTAACGGTTTGATAAAATTTGCGTGCGGGTGTGTGTGTGTGTGTGCGCGCGCTCGCGATCACGTTTGTATTATATATACCATTTTCGTTTTGCCAGGCCTCGTAAAGCGCGCGGCACCCTGGAAACGCTTGGCCACCTCTGTTAATAATAGTGGCCCCCGCGATAAGAATTGCATCACGGGATTCACGGAACACACCACGGTCATAAGCACGCCCGATCACGCGCATGGTCACACGGCGTAGAATCCCTTTCAGCTCACGCACTAGTCCCGCGAAAGATAATTTCGCGACGGTTTTTCGCCACTCACGCGTACACCGCCTGGTCACGTATCCGCTACGGCGCCGGACCAGTGCCACTAGCGCCGTGAGCGCCGCGTGCAGATTTTCACGCCGGCACACTTCACTGCTGCTCACGTTTTGCGGAGCCATTTTTTTCACAAAACGCCACACGAATGATAGGCAAAACGCAAATAAATTTGATCACCTCACGTAATAAATCGTGAAAAATACCGCAAAATTCGGAACGCGTCTACAGCAGCGAAAATTTTTCAGCAAAGGTCAAGTGAAGCTCTCCACTCAAGCACTTTAAAGATATAGTCGGAAAATGTGGACAATCTTCTCATATATACTTTTTCTCCCACCCCTGATTTTTCCGCGTGTGTTAGAAGAATGACCCAAAAGTTAGAATATACCCAAAAGTTGACGCGATCCCACGCAACACCTTGACCACGCTACACGCCCTTACATTACGTTTTCTATGTACCTGTAGCAGCGTATACGAGATGACACTTTAAATATATATATATATATATATATATTTATGTATTTGTATGTATATACTCCAGGTGCAGCGTTTCACTTGCTATAAAGCCTTAGTTCAGTTCTCGGGTTATTAGCATTTGAAAAATTGCGGGTGTGAAGAGCGAAGGAATTCCTAGCTACTTACCATATATACACTGTGAAAGGTTACAGGTGACCATAACTGCTCCGTTTCTTTTTTCATTGTTAACTTTTTCGCTATTGCCCCCTCTGACTGTAAAAAATGGTCCCATGTTTACACGCTTCTACACCGTTATGGGTTCACACGCATTGTAGTGGCCATAAGAATGCACTGCGTTAATAACATTATTTTCCATCTCACCCTAAACCATATTTTATGGTAAACAGCATCTTTTAAAAATGTTTTATATTCACGCCTTTTAGTACAATACATTGTTGACCGTTTTCTATGAACGTTTTATACTATTGCACTGCAATGATCTACCGCTGCTGACATTCCCGCGTTTCATTGTTACTGTTTACCAACAGTGAGATCAATAATAAAAAGTCAAGCGGTCTCACGGTTTCGGAATTTTGAATAATAAATTCATGTATGATAATAATAGCCACCCCCCCACCAAATAATCAATCGTTTAACGACTTTACTATATATTCATGAATACCGTGGGAAGACCACCCGCACAAAAATTCCACGATATTATAAATAATGTGTAAAATAACAATATACGAGAATAATATTTTACAAAATTATTAACATTTTTCACCTCCCGCTCCTCAAAACGCGCGACACCTGTGTCAGCAAGCCGGGGCATATAAAAGTCGCCATAAATGATATTCGATCAGTCGATCGTGTACCGTGTGTCTAAGCGGTATATCTCGAAAAGTACTAAAAATTACTAGAGTTTGTCGTGCAACCTGCAAAATGGAGAGTCAATTTCCACCTAGTCACCAGACAATGCTGAGTCAAGAAGTCCTCAGCTTGAAACCACCCGCTGTGCACCCGCCCCTGTCGTTGAACGAGAAGAAAAGAGTGGAGGCGCAGCTGATTTTGGGGTCGACGTACGCGCTCAACCACTCCGAAACAAAAAGAATTAGTGTTGGTTTGCAGACGTCAGAAACGGGGCAAATTATCCCTGTAATTAAACTACAAAATAATAACGCTCCAGGAGGCATTGTTTTCGACACGGACGGCTTTTCAATATTAAAGGACTGCTTGAGCGAGATTACCCAATATTTCGAGGGCGCACAAAAATCCGCATGGGGCTCAAGTTGGCGCACTCCAAGCACTATTCGGATCGACGATTGTGAGATCATCTTTACGACAAGTTTTGGTGCAAAGTCCATCGTCTTCGATCGTATTCCTGGAGAGCCTACAGAGATAAGGGACGGGGCTAACGAGCCACCGCAGAAGAAACTTCGCCAGTATTCTCCAGCAGTCGTGATGCAAAAAACTACATTCGAAGGGCTGTGTAACGTGATGACCTGCGTTGACGCGCGTTTCAAACGATTACGGCGTTGCGTCTCCGATGTAGAAATGTGTATACGCTTAGTATGTGCTGAATTGCTTCTCCATGTACCGTCGACCGAAAAGCATGAAAATGTCAATGAAGCGCGCGTGAAAGAGCTTTTAAAAAATAATCATAAATCACTCAAAGAGGCTGTAAAAGTCCGTATGGACTCTTCGTTCGTAGAAAATTACTTCGGAATTGTATTTATGGAGGTTACTACGTTATGCGTTCCATTTCTAACAAATGAGCTTAAAAAGTCTGTTAAAGAACTTGAAGAGATGACAAGATAAGCAAAATATAAAACACCGTTGTCTTTGCACATATTACACATACTCGTCATGTACTCTATATTTTAACAAGTCTACGCATAATGATGAATAAATGAATATTGTCGTGTAAACGAAATTCACCTGCGTTGTCTATTACATATACCCTTTTTCCCAATCAAACATGCGATTTAGAAGATAAGTTACCGACGCACGGTATTTACCGACCGACGCTGAAAAAAACCACTGCTTTACCGACTGTGAGATCTGCTTTACCGACTGTAAGATATACAGTAAACTCTAGTCACGTGGTTGCTAAGGCACGAGGGCGCGCAGCACTTTGTGGTGGGGGCTAGAGTACGGGGGCCCACGCTCGGAAAATTCTGAGGGTGCGCAGTATGCGGGCCGGGGCTCCAGAAATTCTGAAGGGGATGACCAGTATAGGGACCAATCAGCGCTCGGGGAATTTTAGGGGTGCCACCCCCAAATCGTCTACGGCACTATGATAGGGGTGGGTGACCAGTATAGGGACCAATCAGCACTCGGGGAATTTCCACATGGTGGTGGGAGGGGCGTGGCTAAGGGGGTGGGGGACCAATCACAGATGTCCATACGCCCCATAGTGGTAGGGGTGGGGACAACCATTGAGCAGGGACGAGGTCAGAAAGAGGAGGGGTGGGGGAAGGACGGTGGAGTGGGGGAAGGGCCCCGGTCTCCCTATCCCTGTACCTTACTACTAATTTCTACTCACCATTTACGCGTTTCTCGCCGCTGTCCTTCTCCTCCTCCTCCTGCAGCTCTTCTCTCTCTCTCTCTCTCCTACTCAACTTCGTTTTTTTCTATTTTTCCATTATTTCATTTTTCGCGCAATACTTTTCCACTATTATTTGATTTATTTTTTATTTTAATTTATTCATTATTTATTCATACGTTTTTTGTTTTTTCAATTTTCGCGTTTTTATTATTATTTTGATTTATTTATTATTTATTTTTTGTAGGGACAGTTTTTTCACACTCCTTTAGTTTCGAATGTTTTATAATTCTTTTTCACATTATTTTCCGCGCGCTGTTGCAGATTTGAAAAATCGTTTGTCGAAGAGAAACTTCAAAATGTACAAAAATCTCGGTGGCACACTTTTACGCTATTTATTTTTTTTACACTATTTATTTACACTGTTTACACGTTTACACTATTTTCTTTTTTATTTTGCGCAATTTTATTTTCCGCGTAACGAACAGCACGACTGGTACTGCGCAATGTAATTTTTTTTTTTTTTTTAATAATTATTTTTACATTATTTTCGCGCTTTTCTTTTTCACCGCTATTTTCGGGCAACGTTTTATTTATTTATTATTTACACTTCATTATTATTATTTTTTACATTATTTCGCGCAGAGTTACAGGCTTGTTCGTTTTTTTCATTTTTCGCGCAATGTCTTTATTTATTATTTATTCACACACTTTTTTCGTTTTTCTCATTTTTTTCGTGCAATCTTTTTCTTTTTTAATTTTAACGCATTGTTTTTTGTCTCGATAATTTTTCACACATTTTTCCAGTTCTAAATTTTTTCAAGTCATTATTTTCATAATTATTTTTTTTTACATTACTTCGCGCGGCGTTTTCCTTTTTGCATTTTGTGCGCAAAGTTTTGCTTTCGCGCAATGTTTTTCTTATGACACTTATTTTTTCATTATTACGATATTATTATTTTTACACTATTCACACTATTTATTATTTTCGCGCAATGTTTTTCATTACTCGCGCGCAATGCGCAATCCGGTTCTAATATTCACGTGGCACCCGCTCGACGCATCAACCACAACGCCGAAAAAAAAACTCTTCGTGAAAACTTAATGCAAAGCGCAGAAACATTTTTGACAAAAGATTCGATGCCGAGATAGTTCGAACCGCGACAGGAATATGATTAAAGTTGCAGAAGGCATAAAAACCCCTCATCAACGACGAAGGTGATGATATTCCGCCTCTCTCACAAAATCTTTGTCAGCAAAATTGCACGCGCGAATGAAAATAATATTGCTCCATGACCGTGAACTCAAACTTGGAGACACATGCGTCGCAATGGACACATAGACGAAATAGATACGTGCAGCGCGTGACAACGACTGAGGCATAAAAGGGCGTAACGGTCGCGCAAAACATACGCGTATTGAGTTGCAGCTTCATGAAAAAATACAACAAAAACATTGAATCTAATTTTTATGTTTTCCGTTTTGAACCCTAAATATTTTTTTCAGCTTGGACCATTTTGATTTTTTTGAAAATATCACCGCTTTTAAGAGACATTCTTACAAGTACTAAAATTCGCAGCTTGTGATATTTATAACTTGTGTTTTTTGTCTATTTTTGAAGTAGATATATAGATATATCTATATATAAGGCATTCCTCACGAAACCGATTAATACGTGACGCCGACCATTTTTGATTTTGTTGAAAATTTTCTATTTTTTGTACATACTGAAAGCAGTCTTTCAGAATTTTCAGGCGGATGAATTTCACCCAGGAAAAAACGAACTATTTTCAACTAGAAAATTTTTTTTTAAAGAAAATATCTATTATCCATAAAATAAAAACATTTCTAGCGTTAAAAAATATAGATTGAAAAATGTAGAAGTTATTTAGCGCTTTTTTTATTAATCTCTATATGTAATCATAATATCTCTCGCCAACGAGCGGCGGACGCGAAGATCCGCACAAAGCGGAGACCGAGGAATATATGAGGCATTCCTTACGAGTCGACCAATTCGTGACTCTGACCATTTTTCATTTTGCTAAAAATTTTCTACTTTTTTGTACGTACTGAAAGCAGAGTTTTCAGAGTTTTTAGATTTTTGTCTGCACGCTTTTCGTCACAAATTTTTTTTCAAAATTTCACACAATTTTCAAATGCTCGTAACTTTTCAAAAACCGATCTTAAGCAATTGCTTTGCAACATCTCTCGAAGAAAATTTTGCGCCTCAGTCTTTTCTCAGAAATTTTGTGACCGAAAAATGTTTCGCAAAATTTTATAAAAAATTTGCTTGGAAATTGTTTTGCAACAAAAAATGTTTCGCATAATTTAATTGAAACAAAAATGGCTCGCAAAATTTTCGTGGAGAGATTAAGAGATAAGAGATAAGAGATTAAGCAATTGCTTAAAATCGGCTTTTGAAGAGTTACGAGCAAAATTTTGTTCACAAAATAGTTTTGAGCAATTACTTTGCAACATCTCTTTATGAAAATTTTGCGCAACAGTCTTTTTCCAAAAATTTTGTGAAATTGCAAAAAATGCTGCAGATTAATTGTGTGAAACAATTTTGTCTAACAAATTTTGCAAAATAATTTGTCTGCAAAAAATTTTGCGCTTGCAAAAAAATTGTTTCACAAAATCTTATAAAAAATTTGCTTGAAAATTGTTCTGCAGCAAAAAATTTTTCGCATAATTTTTTGCAAAAAAAATCAATGTTTCGAAAAAATTTTCGCAAAAAAAAAATTGTTTTGCAAAATCTTGTTCACAGAATAGTTTCAAGCAATTGCTTTGCAACATCTCTTGACGAAAATTTTGCGCAACAGCCTTTTTGTAAAATTTTTGTTAAATTGCAGAAACATGCTGCAGATTGATTGTGTGAAACAATTTTGTCTGATAAATTTTGGAAAATAATTTTTGTGCAACAAATTTTGCGCCTGCAAAAAATAACTTGCAAAATTTTTCAAAAAAAAAAAAAAATGTTTCGCAAAATCTTGTTTACAGAATAGTTTTTGAGCAATTGCTTTGCAACATCTCCCTACGAATAGTTTGCGCACCAGTCTTTTTCAAAAATGTTGTGAACAAATCTGCTTGCATAAATTTTGCATAAAAATGTTGCAGATTAATTGTTTGAAACAATTTCGCCTAACAAATTATGCAAAATAATTTTTGTGCAACAAATTTTGCTAAACATTTTTTGCAAAAAATACTGACAGGTAAAAATAAGTGAACGAAGTTTTTTCAAAAACAAGCTTTTATTTGTTGTTAATAAACAATAACTAAAAAGTTGAAAATAATTTTACACCGATTAGAAATAAGTTTTCAAATCTAAGTCTGCTGCATTTTAAACGTTTAGAGACATCGAAGTGAAGTTTGGCACGCTAGTCAAGCACAAATTGCTCTTCATTATGAGCAAATTTTTGTTTTATTCCTAACGGGTGCTCAGATTGTATCGACTTTGTTCGTTTTTGCAAAATAACGTAAACACTCTGACTTCTGCTATTTCCAAATATAAGCGTGATGCATTTTAAACGCTTCGAGATATCGAAGTGAAATTTGGCACGCTTTCGAGTACAAATTGCTCTTCATTATGAGCAAATTTTTGTTTTAATTCTTACGAGTGCCCAGATTTTACCGACTTTTTTCGTTTTTGTAAAACGGCGTAAACGCTCTAACTTCTGCTGTTTCATTTTGCGAAAGAATAAAGTTTTTTAAAAAATTCTGTTCTTCATGATAATTTTATTGATAGATCGATCAGTAACTGCCGCGTAAAAGAAAAAATCGGTTGCAAAATAGTTTTTAAGCAATTGCTTTGCAACATCTCTTTACGATTAGTTTGCGCAACAGTCTTTTTCCAAAAATTTTGTGAACAATTTTGCTTGCATAAATTTTGCAGAAAAATGTTGCAGAGCAATTGTGTGAAAAAATTTTGTCTAACAAAGTTTGCAAAAAAATTTTGTTGTGCACAAATTTTGCGAAACATTTTTTGCAAAAAATACTGATAAGTAGAAAATGAAGAAACGAAATTTTTCTCAAAGACAAGCTGTTATTAGTTGTTAATAAAAAATGACTAAAAAGTTAAAAATAATTTTATTCTGATTGGAAATAAGTTTTCAAATAAAAGCGTGCTGCATTTCAAGCGCTTCGAGATATCGAAGTTAAATTTGACACTCTTGTCAAGCACAAATTGCTCTTCATTATGAGCAAATTTTTGTTTTTATTCTACCGGGTGCTCAGATTGTATCGACTTTTTTTCGTTTTTGCAAAATGGCTTAAACACACTAACTTCTGCTATTTCCAAATATAAGCGTGCTGCATTTGAAACACTCGATTCGTTTAAGAAAAAAGAACTTACCGAAAAATTGCTAAATAATTCTTTGTTTAAACAATTTATTGATAACTTTTGGGCAATATTATTATTGATAATCGTTGTTTATGGCATGCGAAATGTTGCTAAATTTTTTTTCAGATCTTTATCGTATCACGAAATACGGTAAATTCAATCAGATAAAGTTTTTTGGCTGGGGCTGCACCAGCAACCCGCTGTCTTATTATACTGAGAAAAAATCTATCGGACTCTAAAAAAATGTTTTTTTCACTAAAAAAGCTGAATCAAGCGTCATCGACAACTTTCAGATATTAAAGACTCAATTAGGTCGACGTGATCGCAATTTTCATAATAAATTGACAACATTCTATTCCATATTTTGCAAGTCTGATCGACCCGAGAGATTTCCAGGAAAACAGGGAAAACTTTGCCTTTCAGAATGAAAAAAGTATAATTTGCAGGAATTCCGTGAAAGAGGGGTGCCAAAAGGGAGGAAGGTATTGCCAATTAGGAGAATAACATTTTTTCGAACTTTCAATCGCCAATTTGTGTCTGTTGAAAAGCTTAAGTCGACGATAATTTTGATTGAAAATTAATGAGCCGAATTCTGCGCCAATTAGGCACAGTTTTGAACAATCGAATTCAGCTTTGATTCGCTGGAAAATTTCGCAGCAAAATGAGTAATCGGCTTACACGCTCTGAGAAGCACCAAAAGACTCCGCGATGATTAATTAAACGGTCATAAAATTGGAAAAGTGGTTGTGGTGAGAAAAATAAGGAAACCTTAATTGTATATTGTTTATCTTATCAATTCCATCGCAGAATAATTCTATTAACAAATTTTTCATATGCATTCAGTTACAATATTATAAAATACAAAAATTAATGAAAACGGAAAAGCCAATAATAATTGTACACTTCCATTTATGCCGACTGGCGTTTCTGTCTTACAAAATTGAGCCAATTATTAAAGACCTGAACTTCCTCGGCTGCGCAATGTAATTTTTTATTTGTTCCGCTCAAATGAAGGCTGCAGTTTACATTTTTATATGAATTAAATCGATTGTCCTTCATTAGATCATTGTATTTTGGACAATTTATTAACTCGAGATTGTATGATTCAAATCCTAATTCTCTTAAGATATCTCTTTCTATAGCGCCGCCTTTATGACCAACTAAAATAGGTTGATCATAATCACTTTTTAAATTAGCGCTGATAACATGTGGAACGTCATCCTGTATCCAAATTTCGGAGTCGAAATTTTCAAAAGGGATGCCGTGGACGAAGTTGGTAACGTATGCCACTGATTTACTATCGTCAAAGCTTAAATCGCAGAACCGTAAATTCAGTCTAAAGCTCGTATGAAAAACATCACCCGATGTGCAGTCGATGATGGCCAATTCTTTATACATTAGCCTCCTCTTAACGTAAAATCCCTCGATGTCAATTATATGAGTAATTGTGTTAGCTACATTATCCTATAATAACAACAACAACAAAATCACACGATTATAATTATTTAGTTTTATATTGGCAAGCGCTTATTATTAAACATACAAAATTTTTTAATTTTCATCACCGTTTTAAGGGCAGCTACAGATGATTTATCAAATCCCTGTGTTGAGCGAAATGATACCTGCGGTAGTAAATTTGGCGAACCAGGACTGATACTGCAGTCGTTGTTGGTAGTGCTGATGTGCTTTGATCTCAGAATATTGTCAATATCACTGCTTAACCACGGATAATGTTTCACCAGTGCTCCATGAAAAACATTAAAAGCATACGGTCTGCTGCAGCCTGACAGTAAATCAAGCAGAATATTGGCTCTGCCCTCCCTCGTCTTTCCAGAATTAATTTGCTGAACATCCTTCTTCCTCAGCACGTCTTGACTCTCCAAAGGACGTAAAATATCGTTGTACACGTCGATATCGTTGATGATTTCTTTTCTTAATTCATGTTGTATGTCAAGATGTAATTTATTCATCTTCAATCACGTTGCCCTGTACGGTGGGCGAAGCAGGCGCGATTAAACTGCAGTTTTTGTTGCGGGAGAGAAAAGAAAACTGAGTTACGTCAACGCCGCAACTAAATACTCTGATCGTACGCTGATTTCAAACTGATTTGAAGCTACGGTGGTTCAATTCATCATATATATACCAAGGAGCTGTTGATACTGGTGGTAGAGAGGGGGTAATCGGAAGTTAAAAATAGTGGGGGGTGATCTTGTTGATACTGCATGCTTTTTTTATTTTCAACCAACAATGGCTGCAGTATCAGTCCTGGTTCGCCAAATTTACTACCGCAGGTATCGTTTCGCTCAACACAGGGATTTGATAAATCATCTGTAGCTGCCCTTAAAACGGTGATGAAAATTAAAAAATTTTGTATGTTTAATAATAAGCGCTTGCCAATATAAAGCTAAATAATTATAATCGTGTGATTTTGTTGTTGTTCCTATTATAGGATAATGTAGCTAACACAATTACTCATATAATTGACATCGAGGGATTTTACGTTAAGAGGAGGCTAATGTATAAAGAATTGGCCATCATCGACTGCACATCGGGTGATGTTTTTCATACGAGCTTTAGACTGAATTTACGGTTCTGCGATTTAAGCTTTGACGATAGTAAATCAGTGGCATACGTTACCAACTTCGTCCACGGCATCCCTTTTGAAAATTTCGACTCCGAAATTTGGATACAGGATGACGTTCCACATGTTATCAGCGCTAATTTAAAAAGTGATTATGATCAACCTATTTTAGTTGGTCATAAAGGCGGCGCTATAGAAAGAGATATCTTAAGAGAATTAGGATTTGAATCATACAATCTCGAGTTAATAAATTGTCCAAAATACAATGATCTAATGAAGGACAATCGATTTAATTCATATAAAAATGTAAACTGCAGCCTTCATTTGAGCGGAACAAATAAAAAATTACATTGCGCAGCCGAGGAAGTTCAGGTCTTTAATAATTGGCTCAATTTTGTAAGACAGAAACGCCAGTCGGCATAAATGGAAGTGTACAATTATTATTGGCTTTTCCGTTTTCATTAATTTTTGTATTTTATAATATTGTAACTGAATGCATATGAAAAATTTGTTAATAGAATTATTCTGCGATGGAATTGATAAGATAAACAATATACAATTAAGGTTTCCTTATTTTTCTCACCACAACCACTTTTCCAATTTTATGACCGTTTAATTAATCATCGCGGAGTCTTTTGGTGCTTCTCAGAGCGTGTAAGCCGATTACTCATTTTGCTGCGAAATTTTCCAGCGAATCAAAGCTGAATTCGATTGTTCAAAACTGTGCCTAATTGGCGCAGAATTCGGCTCATTAATTTTCAATCAAAATTATCGTCGACTTAAGCTTTTCAACAGACACAAATTGGCGATTGAAAGTTCGAAAAAATGTTATTCTCCTAATTGGCAATACCTTCCTCCCTTTTGGCACCCCTCTTTCACGGAATTCCTGCAAATTATACTTTTTTCATTCTGAAAGGCAAGGTTTTCCCTGTTTTCCTGGAAATCTCTCGGGTCGATCAGACTTGCAAAATATGGAATAGAATGTTGTCAATTTATTATGAAAATTGCGATCACGTCGATCTAATTGAGTCTTTAATATCTGAACGTTGTCGATGACGCTTGATTCAGCTTTTTTAGTAAAAAACATTTTTTTAAAGTCCGATAGATTTTTTCTCAGTATAATAAGGCAGCGGGTTGCTGGTGCAGCCCCAGCCAAAAAACTCTATCTGATTGAATTTACCGTATTTCGTGATACGATAAAGATCTGAAAAAAAATTTAGCAACATTTCGCATGCCATAAACAACGATTATCAATAATAATATTGCCCAAAAGTTATCAATAAATTGTTTAAACAAAGAATTATTTAGCAATTTTTCGATAAGTTCTTTTTTCTTAAACGAATCGAGTGTTTCAAATGCAGCACGCTTATATTTGGAAATAGCAGAAGTTAGAGTGTTTAAGCCATTTTGCAAAAACGAAAAAAAGTCGATACAATCTGAGCACCCGGTAGAATAAAAACAAAAATTTGCTCATCATGAAGAGCAATTTGTGCTTGACAAGAGTGTCAAATTTAACTTCGATATCTCGAAGCGCTTGAAATGCAGCACGCTTTTATTTGAAAACTTATTTCCAATCAGAATAAAATTATTTTTAACTTTTTAGTCATTTTTTATTAACAACTAATAACAGCTTGTCTTTGAGAAAAATTTCGTTTCTTCATTTTCTACTTATCAGTATTTTTTGCAAAAAATGTTTCGCAAAATTTGTGCACAACAAAATTTTTTTGCAAACTTTGTTAGACAAAATTTTTTCACACAATTGATCTGCAACATTTTTCTGCAAAATTTATGCAAGCAAGATTGTTCACAAAATTTTTGGAAAAAGACTGCTGCGCAAACTAATCGTAGAGAGATGTTGCAAAGCAATTGCTTAAAAACTATTTTGCAACCCATTTTTTCTTTTACGCGGCAGTTACTGATCGATCTATCAAAAAAATTATCATGAAGAACAGAATTTTTTAAAAAACTTTATTCTTTCGCAAAATGAAACAGCAGAAGTTAGAGCGTTTACGCCGTTTTACAAAAACGAAAAAAGTCGGTAAAATCTGGGCACTCGTAAGAATTAAAACAAAAATTTGCTCATAATGAAGAGCAATTTGTGCTTGACAAGCGTGCCAATTTATTTATAATGAAAGCAATTTGTGCTCGAAGGCGTGCCAAATTTCCCTTCGATATCTCGAAGCGTTTAAAATGCATCACGCTTATATTTGGAAATAGCAGAAGTCAGAGTGTTTACGTTATTTTGCAAAAACGATAAAAGTCGATACAATCTGAGCACCCGTTAGGAATAAAACAAAAATTTGCTCATAATGAAGAGCAATTTGTGCTTGACTAGCGTGCCAAACTTCACTTCGATGTCTCTAAACGTTTAAAATGCAGCAGACTTAGATTTGAAAACTTATTTCTAATCATTGTAAAATTATTTTCAACTTTTTAGTTATTCTTTATTAACAACAAATAAAAGCTTGTTTTTGAAAAAACTTCGTTCACTTATTTTTACCTGTCAGTATTTTTTGCAAAAAATGTTTAGCAAAATTTGTTGCACAAAAATTATTTTGCAAAATTTGTTAGGCGAAATTGTTTCACACAATTAATCTGCAACATTTTTATGCAAAATT
Organism: Alloplasta piceator; assembly: GCA_946863875.1. NCBI lineage: Eukaryota > Metazoa > Arthropoda > Insecta > Hymenoptera > Ichneumonidae > Alloplasta > Alloplasta piceator. Next base: position 13,791,025 of record OX333081.1, on the reverse strand, counting down.
GATGCAAGCAGATTTGTTCACAACATTTTTGAAAAAGACTGGTGCGCAAACTATTCGTAGAGAGATGTTGCAAAGCAATTGCTCAAAAACTATTCTGTAAACAAGATTTTGCAAAACATTTTTTTTTTTTTTTGAAAAATTTTGCAAGTTATTTTTTGCAGGCGCAAAATTTGTTGCACAAAAATTATTTTCCAAAATTTATCAGACAAAATTGTTTCACACAATCAATCTGCAGCATGTTTCTGCAATTTAACAAAAATTTTACAAAAAGGCTGTTGCGCAAAATTTTCGTCAAGAGATGTTGCAAAGCAATTGCTTGAAACTATTCTGTGAACAAGATTTTGCAAAACAATTTTTTTTTTGCAAAAATTTTTTCGAAACATTTATTTTTTTTGCAAAAAATTATGTGAAAATTTTTTTGCTGCAGAACAATTTTCAAGCAAATTTTTTATAAGATTTTGCGAAACAATTTTTTTGCAAGCGCAAAATTTTTTGCAGACAAATTATTTTGCAAAATTTGTTAGACAAAATTGTTTCACACAATTAATCTGCAGCATTTTTTGCAATTTCACAAAATTTTTGGAAAAAGACTGTTGCGCAAAATTTTCATAAAGAGATGTTGCAAAGTAATTGCTCAAAACTATTTTGTGAACAAAATTTTGCTCGTAACTCTTCAAAAGCCGATTTTAAGCAATTGCTTAATCTCTTATCTCTTATCTCTTAATCTCTCCACGAAAATTTTGCGAGCCATTTTTGTTTCAATTAAATTATGCGAAACATTTTTTGTTGCAAAACAATTTCCAAGCAAATTTTTTATAAAATTTTGCGAAACATTTTTCGGTCACAAAATTTCTGAGAAAAGACTGAGGCGCAAAATTTTCTTCGAGAGATGTTGCAAAGCAATTGCTTAAGATCGGTTTTTGAAAAGTTACGAGCATTTGAAAATTGTGTGAAATTTTGAAAAAAAATTTGTGACGAAAAGCGTGCAGACAAAAATCTAAAAACTCTGAAAACTCTGCTTTCAGTACGTACAAAAAAGTAGAAAATTTTTAGCAAAATGAAAAATGGTCAGAGTCACGAATTGGTCGACTCGTAAGGAATGCCTCATATATTCCTCGGTCTCCGCTTTGTGCGGATCTTCGCGTCCGCCGCTCGTTGGCGAGAGATATTATGATTACATATAGAGATTAATAAAAAAAGCGCTAAATAACTTCTATATTTTTCAATCTATATTTTTTAACGCTAAAAATGTTTTTATTTTATGGATAATAGATATTTTCTTTAAAAAAAAAATTTCTAGTTGAAAATAGTTCGTTTTTTCCGGGGTGAAATTCATCCGCCTGAAAATTCTGAAAGACTGCTTTCAGTATGTACAAAAAATAGAAAATTTTCAACAAAATCAAAAATGGTCGGCGTCACGTATTAATCGGTTTCGTGAGGAATGCCTTATATATAGATATATCTATATATCTACTTCAAAAATAGACAAAAAATACAAGTTATAAATATCACAAGCTGCGAATTTTAGTACTTGTAAGAATGTCTCTTAAAAGCGGTGATATTTTCAAAAAAATCAAAATAGTCCAAGCTGAAAAAAATATTTAGGGTTCAAAACGGAAAACATAAAAATTAGATTCAACGTTTTTGTTGTATTTTTTCATGAAGCTGCAACTCAATACGCGTATGTTTTGCGCGACCGTTACGCCCTTTTATGCCTCAGTCGTTGTCACGCGCTGCACGTATCTATTTCGTCTATGTGTCCATTGCGACGCATGTGTCTCCAAGTTTGAGTTCACGGTCATGGAGCAATATTATTTTCATTCGCGCGTGCAATTTTGCTGACAAAGATTTTGAGAGAGAGGCGGAATATCATCACCTTCGTCGTTGATGAGGGGTTTTTATGCCTTCTGCAACTTTAATCATATTTCTGTCGCGGTTCGAACTATCTCGGCATCGAATCTTTTGTCAAAAATGTTTCTGCGCTTTGCATTAAGTTTTCACGAAGAGTTTTTTTTTCGGCGTTGTGGTTGATGCGTCGAGCGGGTGCCACGTGAATATTAGAACCGGATTGCGCATTGCGCGCGAGTAATGAAAAACATTGCGCGAAAATAATAAATAGTGTGAATAGTGTAAAAATAATAATAGTGTAATAATGAAAAAATAAGTGTCATAAGAAAAACATTGCGCGAAAGCAAAACTTTGCGCACAAAATGCAAAAAGGAAAACGCCGCGCGAAGTAATGTAAAAAAAAATAATTATGAAAATAATGACTTGAAAAAATTTAGAACTGGAAAAATGTGTGAAAAATTATCGAGACAAAAAACAATGCGTTAAAATTAAAAAAGAAAAAGATTGCACGAAAAAAATGAGAAAAACGAAAAAAGTGTGTGAATAAATAATTAATAAAGACATTGCGCGAAAAATGAAAAAAACGAACAAGCCTGTAACTCTGCGCGAAATAATGTAAAAAATAATAATAATGAAGTGTAAATAATAAATAAATAAAACGTTGCCCGAAAATAGCGGTGAAAAAGAAAAGCGCGAAAATAATGTAAAAATAATTATAAAAAAAAAAAAAAAAAATTACATTGCGCAGTACCAGTCGTGCTGTTCGTTACGCGGAAAATAAAATTGCGCAAAATAAAAAAGAAAATAGTGTAAAAGTGTAAATAGTGTAAATAAATAGTGTAAAAAAAATAAATAGCGTAAAAGTGTGCCACCGAGATTTTTGTACATTTTGAAGTTTCTCTTCGACAAACTATTTTTCAAATCTGCAACAGCGCGCGGAAAATAATGTGAAAAAGAATTATAAAAAATTCGAAACTAAAGGAGTGTGAAAAAACTGTCCCGACAAAAAATAAATAATAAATAAATCAAAATAATAATAAAAACGCGAAAATTGAAAAAACAAAAAACGTATGAATAAATAATGAATAAATTAAAATAACAAATAAATCAAATATTAGTGGAAAAGTATTGCGCGAAAAATGAAGTAATGGAAAAATAGAACAAAAACGAAGTTGAGTAGGAGAGAGAGAGAGAGAAGAGCTGCAGGAGGAGGAGGAGAAGGACAGCGGCGAGAAACGCGTAAATGGTGAGTAGAAATTGTTATTTTGAAATTATTTGCGAGCGTGTGTGTGTGTGTGTTTTATTATTTATTCGTTGATTTTTGTGTGTGTGTGTGTGAGGAGAGGGGGGAAGCGCATCACTCTGGCGAAAAAAGTGGTGGCGAAATAATAGCGTAAATAATAATAATAACAACAACAACAACAACAACAACAACAACAACAACAACAACAACAACAACAACAACAACAACAACAACAACAACAACAACAACAACAACAACAACAACAACAACAACAACAACAACAACAACAACAACAACAACAACAATAATAATAATAATAATAATAATAATAATAATAATAATAATAATAATAATAATAATAATAATAATAATAATAATAATATCTCCGGCGAAAAGTGGAGGGGGAAATAATGCCGCTCTGACGAGAGTGGTGGGGGGATTACCCCCACCACTTTTTCGCCATAGTGGTACACCTACTACTCACGGGGTCGCTCTCAGCCATTTCTTGTTGTTCATATTGCTCAGAATTTTTTTCGGGTTGTAGCTCAGCTTTTTGTTCGGGCTGCAGGTCATCGGTGGACAGGTCTTCATCCTCTACGAATGCCAGATCAAAAATTTGAAGCTCTTTCACAAAAACAGATGTCTCGGAAGTTGAAGTATCGGGCACGAGTGGAACAGGCATGAGGACGGTTCTCAAAGCTGATTCATCTATAAAATTAATAATTCAAAATTATGCAGGCACGGTTATCACTAAAGCAAAGTATCTTCATTCATCTAATTTTTTTTTTGCTTTGGTCTAAACCAAACTTATTTTCCCCCTCCTCGTATAAACTCAAAAAGATTTTCATTAAATTTAGAAGCTCTTTTTACGCAATGAAAAACATTTTACACGTTCCAAAGTTGAAAATGGGAACTTGGAATCAAAATTAGCGAATAAAAATCGAAAAAACACGGCGCAGTCTAGATCAAATTTTATTTAATTTTCCTCTTAACGAACAAACTGAAACACGCTTTTATCGAAGATAAAAAAGGATTTTTAATCGAATCAACATCTTTTCGCAGTTGCGTTTCGAGGAAGAAATTTAGTTGGATCTTGAGCGAGGCAGATATTTTCGATTTTCAGTGCAAGTTTTTGCTTTTAGATTTTTGAATTGCAATAATGAATTGAAATTTCAATTATATGCTATAGGAGTGTTAAAAGCCGATACTACGTTCTGAATTTTTTTATTGTGTTCTCATTTTTATTCTGAATGTACGTGCACGTATCTCAAGTTATAATACATACCTGACGAGATTTCCTCTATGATATCATTAAATGTTGACTCGCACCTGTTTTCTGTTACGAAGTCAAATTCGCGACCTAACCAGAAAAAAGACAATTTCTCATAATACTAATGTGAAGATCATAGAATAAAAAGCTTCAAAATTAAAATTGAGAAATTAGAATCAGTGTGGAATTTACCTGTAATGTCTTTTTCAAACATGTTTTTCGTGTAGATAGTAATTGTAGTAGCTGTAGTTGTTACTCACTGAATCACTCACATTTCACTGAGGAAACGACACGTAGAAACGAAACTGAACATTGAAACACAATATGTTTTGTTTTCATACGACAGCCAAGGAGATATTTGTTTATTTCCTTTATACACGCGTCGCATATTTTCTGGCGCGCTCGAGCCTTCGCGGTCTTTTCTTGGATGTTTTTTGTAGATTTCAGGAATACATTTTCGAATTCTTCGTCCGTGCATGAGCGTGTAGCGGAGAATAGCACATACATTGTATAATATAGTGATAACCGTAGTATAGTTCTTATGTCGCTCAACCTCAAAATGTGCGGTTAATATCATTATGATTATTATTTTTCTCTATTTCATGATTAATTAATTATCTGTTCCAATCAATGGATTAACATATTATATTATCATTTCCATTCACATTATAATAATAACATACGTATAACCGTTACCTTATAACTTATCACCCTTAACTTATTACTCTTAACTTATTATTTACCCTTAACTTACTATTTTATTATAAGTTTGGGAGATTTTTGACGATTGTTTTAGATTGTTTAACTTTAATTGATTATAGCACAAAAAATTATCAGAATGATTTGAAACTTCGTCTGGGCATTTTTCAAGCTCTAACGAATCTAGTAGTAATGTTTTTCAAAAATCACCAAATTTGGACTTACGATGAAACGTTTTAGTGCATCTGAGATACGATAGAGCATATCGCGGTCGGAGAGTTACGATACTCCGTTCTAGAGCTGCGGGAGATACGATGGATCTCACGCGCGCCCGGAGATGCGTTAGAATGAACAGGGTCTGTCGAGATACGATACTTTGCGCAGGACGCGAGAGTTACGTTAGTCGCGAGACATACGATAGAGCCGCTCGGGACCATCGACGTGATTGAAAAAAGAGCAAAAAATGTTGTTAAGAATATGACTGAAGAACGCATGACTAAAAAGAGAGTGACAGATATCGTTGAGAATATGCCTGAAGAACGCCTGGCTAAAAAGAGAATGAAAGATGTTACTGAGAATATGCCTGAAAAACGCGTGATTAAAAAGAGAATGAAAAATGTTATTGAGAATATGTCTGAAGAACGCGTGGTTAAAAAGAGAATGCAAGATATTGTTGAGAATATGCCTGAAGAACGCGTAGTTAAAAAGAGAATGAAAGATGTTATTGAGAATATGCCTGAAGAACGCGTGGTTAAGAAGAGAATGAAAGATGTTATTGAGAATATGCCTGAAGAACGCGTAATTAAAAAGAGAATGAAAGATGTTATTGAGAATATGCCTGAAGAACGCGTGATTAAAAAGAGAATGAAAGATGTTATTGAGAATATGCCTGAAGAACGCGTGGTTAAAAAAAGAATGAAAGATGTCATTGAGAATATGCCTGAAGAACGCGTGGTCAAAAAAAGAATGAAAGATATTATTGAAAACATGCCTGAAGAACGTGTAAATAAAAGACGAAATGTTCAACGAGTTAAAATGTGGTCAAATCAAACATCGTATTTAGATTTTGGAGATATGAATTATATCTGTCCATTCTGTTCGGCATTATTCTGGAAAGTAGAATTTTCTAAAAAAAGTTGTTGTCATGGGGGAAAAGTACAACTTCCACCTTTAAGTGAATATAACGATGATTTGAAAAAACTATTATATAATGGAAAATTTCGACAATTAATCCGTTATTATAATAGCCTTTTTTCTTTTGTGAGTTTTTGTACTAATGAAGTAAATGATGTCAAACGGGGTGTTTATAACTTAAAAATTCAAGGTCAGGTTTGTCATATCATTTCAAAAAGTATTGTTCCGAACAAAGGTGATTTACCACACTGTGGACAAACTTACATTTATGATAATTATAAAATAACAGAGCAAATTTGAAAAGAAAATAAAAAATCAGTCAAAGAACATATTCAAATCATATCAAAAGTCTTAAACAATGTAAACCCATAGGCAAAAAAATACAAGCATTTATATGAATTGTCTCAGGATAAATCTTTGCCAGAGTATTATTTGTATTTTGTTCGAAAAAAAAATTTAAACAAACATCGTTATAATTTGCCTACAACTGCTGAATGTGCAGCATTGATAATTTCAAAAGATGGTGAAGTTCCGATTTTTGATTTGCGGGTTTATCGAAAGTTTCCAAATAAAGATGTTGACTCTCAATCATATTTGAATAAATTATCTTTTCATACAGACCCTATGTCCTTCCCAATCATGTTTCCGCATGGGGATTTGGGATGGAGTCCATCATTTACTCAAAATAAAAATTCGACAAAAAGGCTTACAGCTCTACAGTATAATTCGCACCGTTTAGCATTCAGATTGGATAGTAAATTTAATCCAATTTCATATTATGGTCGATTAACTCAACAGTATATTATTCAAGCATATATTATAATCGAAAATAACAGATTAAATTTCATTCGATTCAATCAAAAAAAATTGCGAATTGAATGTTATCAGGGATTGGTTGATCATGTAGCACGCAGTGTCTTGAATTCCGACAAGTCGGAACGATTGGGAAATATTTTTGTTTTACCTTCAACATATCTAGGTAGTCCGAGAAATATGCATCAAAATTATCAAGATGCAATGGCCATTGTAAGAAAAGTTGGAAGACCTGATTTATTTATAACGATGACGTGTAATCCAAATTGGCCAGAATTGAAACGCATTTTACAAAAATTCCCTCCGGGAACAACATGTAACGACATCCCAAATATTACAGTAAGATTATTTCATTCAAAATTTCGTTCTCTTTTATCAGATATTATAAGTGGAAAAGTTTTTGGAGAAGTTTTAGCATATGTTTATACTATCGAATTTCAAAAACGCGGGTTGCCGCATGCTCATATGTTGTTTGTATTCGATTATAAAACTAAATTAACAACTCCTGAAATGATTGATAAATTCATCAGTGCAGAAATCCCTTCAACTGATCCAGACTTGCAAGCATTGGTGATAAGACATATGTTACATGGACCCCACACGGAATACTCCCCATGTTATGACAAAACTAAAGATGTTTGTTCAAAAAAAATTCCGAAAGAGTTTTGTGAATCTACCGAATTTGAGAAAAATGGTTTTCCAAAATATAGACGTAGAAATAATATTAATTCAGGACACGTTTATAATAGTATGATTAACGGAAATTTCGTAGCAGTAGATAATAGCATGGTTGTCCCTTTTAATCCAGAACTTCTTTTGAAATATAATTGTCACATAAACGTCGAGTATTGTGCATCAATCATGAGCCCTAAATATTTATATAAGTACTTACACAAAGGACACGATCGAGTGTATATAAAAGTAGAAAAAAACGATTTAGAAACAAATACAGAAATTTATGATGAAATTGCCAATTATATTGACAGTCGTTATGTCAGTCCAATGGAGGCTGCTTGGCGAATACAAGAACTGTCTCTTTCAGGGAGATCCCATACAATTGTACGATTAGCTTTACACACGGAAAATCAACAGTGTATTATTTTCGAAGAAAATAAAGAGGAAAATGCTTTAATAAAAAATGAAACAACATTAACAGCGTGGTTTAAATTAAATAAAATTGACGATAAAGCAAGAAGAACTTTATATGCAAGCATTCCGAGAAAATATAAATTTGATCCTTTGAAAAAGATTTGGATAAAACGTAAAGTATTTTCCAGAGCAATCGGTCGTGTCGTTAGCGTAAGTCCTAAAAATATCGAACGTTTTTATTTAAAACTTATTCTAAATCGTGTTCCCGGGGCCACATGTTTCGATGATCTTAAAAGACACGAAAATGTAACTTACGAAACATTTAAAGAAGCTGCAATCGCAATGGGATTAGTTGAATGCAATAAAGAAATTTTCAATATTTTTGAGGAAGCTTGCATAATAATGCTACCTAAAGAATAACGTAGATTTTTTGCATGGTTCCTCATTTCTGATAACTTTATAATAGGGAAAGACTTTTGGGATAAATTTAAAGAATATTTTTGTGAAGGATTTTCGGATAACAATGAAAATAGGTCATTATTCGAAATAAATGAAATTTTCAAGTTAGAAAATATGAAATGTACAGATTTTGGGCTTCCGGAGCCAGATTTTAATTTCGATATCAACAATGAAAATGTTCAAGAAACATTTATATTCAATAAAAATAAATTTGAACAATTAGTTGTTAAATTAAACGTTGAGCAAAAAACAATTTTCGATTATGTAATTGAAGATGGTAATAAAAAAATGATTTATATTGATGGGCCTGGGGGTACTGGTAAAACATTTCTTTACGAAATATTAATTTATTATTTTTTAAGTATTCAACGAAAAGTATTATCAATCGCCTGGACAGGAATTGCATCTATTTTATTACCTGGAGGTATGACAAGTCACAAGACTTTTAAATTACCTTTAGATTTAACATCAATCGAAAGTTCGTTTTTAAGTTTAGCATCAGATAAAAAGAAATTACGGGAGTGTGATGTAATTATTTGGGATGAAGCTTCAATGATACCGAAGAAAGCATTAGAAATTGTTGATAGAACTCTTCGAGATTGTTGTCGACTTGAAGATGTTCCATTTGCCGGGAAATTAATTATATTAGGTGGAGATTTTCGACAAATTCTTCCAGTAGTCAAATACGGAACAAAATTGAATATCATCAAAGATACAATAAAATTTTCACATCTATGGAATCACTTTAAAATTATGAAATTAAAGACAAACATGCGTACTCATGATCAATCATTTTCGAGTTTTTTATTGAAAATTGGATCAGGTGATATAACAACATTGCGGATACCAGAAAATTGGAGAACGAACGATATCTGTTCAAAAATTTACGGTACCGAAATTTTGAATGACGATGATTTATCAAATCGGGTAATTTTAACTTGCCATAATGAAGATGTACAAATTTTAAATGAAAAAATACTAAAAAAAATTAAAAGTATTGGAAAAACATATTACGCTATTGATTATGCAAAACATAAAGGACTTGACCAAACCGATGATGATATCAACTTAAATTATCCGATAGAATATTTAAATTCTTTAAAATTTCCAGGACTTCCTGTTTATAAATTGGTTTCAAAAGTCGGCACAGTTGTAATGCTTATTAGAAATCTGAGTATAAATGATGGACTTTGTAATGGCACAAGACTGAAAATTGTTCATTTATATAATTTCAATATTAAAGTTCAAATAATAACTGGTACAAAGGCCGGTAATTTTGCTTTCATACCAAGGGTTATATTGGATACTGGAGAGTCTTCCTCTTTGCCGTTTATTCTTTACCGGAGATAATTTCCGGTTGTTTTGGCATTTGCAATTACCATTAACAAATCTCAAGGTCAAAGTTTAGATAAAATAGGAATATATATCAGACGTCAGTAGTATTGGTACCCGTCTGGCGCCCCCCACTCCCATCCCCACTCCTACCCCCACCATGCGGCTTCCCCCACCACAATAATTTTCCCCCACCACCGGTAGAGAAATATTATCGTGATGTTGAGAACGATAGTGAGGGGAGAAGTGGGGGTAGGCGGGGACGCCAGACGGATACCAATGCTTTTTTTCTGCTGAAAATGCAAAAATTATCATTAAAGGAATATAGGAACAGTCTGAAATAACTACAGAGATTTTTCAGTATAATTATAATATTTTATTTTCCCAATTTCCCATAATAGCTATATAATGCAACCCATTTTTATCGACGCATACAACATCCCTGCGTACAAGAAAATCCTCGCTCGATAAAACCACCGTTTCCGATGAATGATTTATTACCATTGGTTTTATCAGTTCGTTTCGTCGTTGAAAAAGCGTTGTAATATTCACGCACTAATTTGTCATTTTTTCGTGTATTATCGCTGAAGAGATTATTAAATCGAGCCATACTAATACCAGAAGACATGAGATGCAAAAAAATAATACAAAACTGTCCACACACATCCGATGTATCACTCTGGAGCTGCTTGTTGTTGCAGCGAAAGAACTTGCAATTTCTCCGGAGTCCTGCGATGTGCTGCGGTATGATTGGTGGTAATCCATAGCTGTCAAAGTACCAGCCTCTGCCATCTCGATCAACGTACATGGCGACCCAGTGCTCCCCTGGTTTGGTGTGCTCATCTGTATTGACTATTATTCCCGCGGGCTTAGTCCATACACGTGGAATCTCGTCAGCCGGAAATACTCCTGTAGTTGCGACGGGTAAAACTCGTAGAGCTTCTCGTATTTCAGCTGAGTTCATACTCAGCGGCGAAACGACCTCCAAATGATAATGTTTTCTTCATATGCGCATATAAATATGATTTTATTGCCTATCTCTTCTTCAGGCTGTTACGCTTGATCCATTTTTTCATCGCCGATGCGTATGTTAACGCACATTCGAACGCGTCCGGTGTGTGTTTCAATGCGTGAACTAGACATTTTTCAGGCGCCGTTTTTACTAATTTTTCAAACTCTTGCGAAAACATATTATTTTTGAGGCATATAATATTTTTTTTTCCGCTGATCTCTTGGAGAAATTCTGCAGTTTCCAATTCCCATGTATATATTTGCTTCGACTCGTTCACAATTTTACGCAAATGATCAGACATTTCAAGACTTGTTATGTCTCCGTCGTGCCACTCAAGGCCATGCGCGAACATCGAGCGAGAATTATTTAGGAGTCTAGTCATAACTCCCAATTTTTCGTATGGATATGGCGGTTGTACAATCCAATGCCTTGTGACTTGTTTATCAAGAGCCACAACAGCCACTTCTTTTGGAATTATATTGAACGAGTCATCTATCATGCCTCGAATATCCACGACAATAGCCATACTGCGACCGTTCGAGTTAACAACTGCTGACATACTGATTCACACATATGTCCAGCGTGAAAGCGAGCGTGGTAAAAAATTATGAGCCTCACTCATACTCAACGAATTGCTAGTCTTCGCACCAAACACATCCATCGCACTCGTCTGATGAATCCATCCCTTCCTTTTTTTCTTCTTTAATTACCACAGGGTTTTCTCCCATATGCCAATTATCTTCCACGGGCCGTATATTTTTTTGATACCACGCCTTGAGCATATTTGCCTGTGATAATGCGCACTTTCGTCGGTGTTGTAGCATTCCCATGCAATGTCGCAAACATTCGCGGTGTGCGAGGGGCATTTTTTCAAAACCTGGACACTCGTGGTGTTCTGACTCGAGATCGATCACATCGCGAGATAATACGTTACGCAGCAAATCAGCTTTTTCACGACCCCGCGTTATAATATTTCGCGCACGCCGAGCAATGTCGCGTAAATTGGCATATACTTGTCGGCATGTTACATCACCCTCGTACCCCTCCAATCCGTGAAAGTCGAGCGTTAAAAAGCGATTTTGCTTTTGCGCAACCTCGGGTAATTCAGAAAAAGCGTACGGAGGTGCAACGATCCAATGCATCATATTCGGATGATCGACATCGACAATAGCAATTTCTTTCGGTAAAAAACGATTTTCCCTGTTACGCATACCCTGTATATCGATTATGATATCCATTCTCGTGTCCATTTCGTTCGAATGCTCACGATAAACTGATTTCTTTTTTTTCTTCGCAATGTCGAGAAAAGACCAAAAGCCGACAAAGGCGGTGTAATTCGATCCTTCACACGTGCATGCGACTATCCAGAGAAGTCAGCAATTACTTGCCGAGAGGAGTCGATTTCAAGGACATTGTCATATTCTGCATATACGACACAATTTACCGTTGACTTGAGCGCTTCCTCGAATCGGACTTCAATCCTCACACTACCGTGTTTTGTTAATTCCAATGCGAGCAGCTGTTTGCCGAAAGATCGGGTGTCAGATCGAAAGCAAACAGACAATAACCATTTGGATAATTTCCACGATCTATCGAATTACCCTCGTTGAGAAAATGTATTCCCGTACCCGAGAATAATGTTTGGTACGCGTCTACATAAAGCTCATTTTTGGTAAAGTCCGGTTGCAAAGGTCGAGAGGGAATTTGCAATCCATCCACATATAAAGAGAAATAATTAATTTTATAATTTTGAAAATTAAACGGATTGAGGGTAGAATTTCCGTTAAACGCTCTATTATCGACAAATCCGATAATTAGTCGTTTCGGTAACTGACCGAGTACCACATTGTCAATTGTTTCCCCGTGTACTCCGGCGTGTAATGAAACAGCCTTTACCTCGACACGAGTCAGCGGATATTTAGCTGTGGATTTTGCCAAGGCTCGAGCGTGAGAGAGCGAAATCCCTGGCGCGATTTTTGTTCGCCGTACAAGAAGCGACGCTTTGAGAATTTTTAATCCAACACCGTTATTCAGGGATGCAGCCATAAGACAAAATGAATCTCTGGCTCGTACAAGGCGTAATCGCATTTCTACTCCATTCAAGAGAAAACGCTCTTGATTAAATATATCGCAATGTAAATGCCCGAGCAAATCGATCGTTTTCCCCGCTGACAACAGCTCCTTCCGTTCCCTTAGGCCAGAATTATTTTCTCCACTCGTATCATCCATAGCTCCGGGCGTATCATCGTACCACAATACCGAGGTGAGATGCGAATTTTTAACGCTCGGTCCATAATTTAATAATGTCTCTATATACGCGCGATAAGCGTATGCATTATTAGGCGGAGAGACCAATTTTTGATTTAAATAGACATCAACTTGATTAAACAATGAATGCAAAAAATTGTTCACGGGTCCAATTTCAGGAATTTTCTCTGTAAGAGCTGTTTTTTCACTCGTGCTTGCGATATTAGGTTTTTTTATTTGTACGCGAAGACTGAGCATAGTGTGGGCGAGATCTATGTACTCGTCACCTTGACCAGGCACGACAAATTCTATTGGGGAATCATCCGTGAGTGATGAAATTGGTTTGTAATAAACCCAGTTTGACCCCTCAATCGTAGTTTGCGTTGGAGGAAGAGAAAACAGCTCGAGTTCGGATTTCATGCACTCGCACGAATGCGCATGTAGGAAAGCCATTTTTTTTTTGCTTACGCGAAAATATCAGCTACAGTCCGTTGAATTTTTCTCTTTATTTTTTTATTTTTTTTCAACGTCTTCTTTTTCGTGCTGTTGATTTTCTTCTTCTTTTTCGGAGAGACACGTCGCTTAACACGTCTACTGGTCGAATGTCGGGTGCGCGAAATTTTCCGCTTCTTATATCCCGAGCCCTGAATCAATCGATCAATTTTTTCCTCGGCCTTCCGTTTCAGATTACTTCCTGATTCACGCACTCTTGCGCGAAAAGCATCTTTAAGCGTCATACCTCTTTGTAGCATATCCCCGGCGATATTCGCACCGGCACGCATCGCCTCTTTACCCACAGCTGTCGCGCCTTTGCGCAGGAGTGGTAAAACACGACGAAAAAGCCCTCCGAGAAAGCTTCCGATCCCGTGACCGCGCTGATTGGGTGTGCCAATGTAAACGTGGCTAATTGCGCCGTATCCTCGTCGACCCAAGCCGATCTGTAGATCGCCGCTATGAATCTCGCCGCCGTCGTAATAATATTGCTCCATACAGACTTGTTAGTGCAGCCGTTTGAACTGCAACGTCACCGTTAACGTTCCGTACTCGAATGGTACAGGTTTGCCAAACTCGTCCCTTATATCGATCTCGATCGTGTGCAAATTATTGCGAATAAGAGGGATATAGCGTTGTGCGGGAAAATATTTTATTCTGGTTGTACCATATTCTCCGCCTCCGTCCACTGGTACGACGCGTAATAATGGTGCCGGTATATCGCCAATGATACTCGATTCACATATATCCGAATAGATAAATAAACTATCCGGGATAGCTCGAGAAAGCGATGCGGGATGCGGACCTTGGAACGATTGCTTCGGCCCTAAAGCCAGATTTTTCAGAGCCTGGTCACCCAGTCCTAGCAATTGCGCTATAATGGGAGATACACGAAAATCATGATAACGCGAATCATCGCATATTCGTGAAACTCTAACCCGACCGTTGGGCTCGAGTTTGAAATAAAAATGGCCGTATATACATGTTAGTTTATTAATACAGGCGAGTAAAGTATCGATAGAGGAATATATCCCGCTGGGCACGATATCGAACTTTATCGCTCGTCTCGTATGTTCATTACGACCAGATTTATCGTAGTCTCCATCTTCGACGATTACTCTATTTTCCGATTGGGGGATATGGAGAAAAGTCATTGAGTAGCTAATTTCTGCTCGCGAAACCGCCCAATCTCCTTCCAATCGTAATTGTCTCGGTAATTTTGTGATATATTTTGTCGTCATATTATCCGGAAAGTATTCCATACTACTGTTACTCGGTAATACGACAAAGAAAAAATTATTTTCTCGTAAATTTATGCTGTCTAATATCGGGTTTTACTCTCGCGAACACGTGTCAATTCCTCGGTATAAAAAATACCGTCGATAATTTCGTTATCGAGATCGCGTAAAATATACACGATTGGATTACGATTTTTGGATATTCTATCGATTTTAAATAATTCGTTGCTCCATCCACGTTCGTATCCTTTCGCGAATGCTGCTTTCGCACTACTGATTCGTACCACATCACCCAGCTTATATTTAGGCATTTTATTTTTTCGGTTATGCGCGTATCGTCGAGCAAGATTTTTTCGCGCCTCGGCGGCGTTTTCTAAAGTCACCTCTGCCGGTCGTAATCTTGTTCCGCTGTGACGTGCATGGTTATAGGCATTTACAATTTTTTGCAACACATCGATGTAACGTTTGTTTCGCGTATGTGTGAAATAACGCCACATTCTTTCTTTTAACGTACGATCAAATCTCTCGGCGATCGCAGCTTTTACATCGGGATTACGCACCGTGCGAAAAGAAATATTTTTTTTCTTCAAAAATTCCTGAAAAGGTGCTCCGATAAACTCCTTGCCACGATCAGTTTGCAACTGATGAGGCACTCTATTTTTACAACGAGCGAGTAT
Organism: Alloplasta piceator; assembly: GCA_946863875.1. Lineage (NCBI taxonomy): Eukaryota > Metazoa > Arthropoda > Insecta > Hymenoptera > Ichneumonidae > Alloplasta > Alloplasta piceator. The sequence continues at coordinate 13,775,472 of OX333081.1, read as the reverse complement.
TCGTGCAAAAGCTCGGGAAACATTGACACTCGTTTTATCGCTCAACGGCTCGACCCAAGCGTATTTGCTCAATACATCTATCACTACCAAGAGATATACGAAATTATCATTATACGTTGCGATTGAACGAAGATCGGCTAAATCTGCCTCCCATACATCATCGATATTACTCACATTATATGTACGACGAGGAAATTTACGCCGTACAAATCGATGCATGTTATACGAATCTTGTGACTCAAGCCATGGCAATATATTTTTCTTATTGATTCTTTTATCGATAATGGCATGTTTAAGAGTTTGCATGCGGGAAAAGGATGCAGGATGAGCAGGATCGTGATAAATTTTATCAAGGATCTTCATAATTTAAGCGTTGTCCAAGCAAGGCGTCGTCTTTTCGGCTTGTTATTATCCGGCAGCTGATGTCCACGGCCTTGCTGATTCGCGAGCGTCTTATCTACTTCCTTGTCATCCGATTCCTCAGCTGGTCCGGTGTAAAATGCAGTGCCGCTTGTCTCTCCCTCGCCGTCATTATCGCTGCTGCTGCTGCTACTGAGGCCAATGTTCTTGACCGTTTTTGGCAATATGAGACGCTTACGCGGTGTCGAAGTCACAGCTGAGGGGGCAGTCTCTTCTCGCTGCAATTCCGGATTTCCTATAAACTCCTGTGGCATCTGTATCTTCCGGAGGTGTTCGGCAAAGTGAGCTCTGCCCTCAGGTTTTGCCCTTTTTCTCGCACGCATAGCGTCATTCACGAGATCAACTATGTTTGAATTTGGAATTCTCGTACCACCAATGGTAACCGCGCCATTCCTGTCCCAACTGATTTTTTTATTGGGCGAAGTATTTCTATGCAAATTGCGCAATAATAATTTTGCCTTTGTTCGAAATTTTTTCGGTACACTATCGATAATCAGTGTATCGTTCAATTGGGATTTAACGGCATCGATTAATGCCGTATTACCGGCGTTGATATTATCTTCGCGAATTTTCGATATTTTCAAACTGGCCTCATCCTTCGTCGGGTCATTGTTCGAGTCATCGCTGTCGTTACGCGAAGCCAAGGCTATTCGAAGGTAACGCTGTAAAACCTGCAGATAAGCACTCCACTTGTCTCTCTCGCTCTCGTACAGATCACAGTTTAATATTTCATGCATTTCTGTATCGAGGCGCGAGAGCGGTGTTCCACTGGTCTGCACGGTGTTGCCGCTCAGCTGTGTAGCTGACTCAGCGTTTCCTTGCAGCGACTTTTGCTCGCCTAGTCTCTGTATATTATCATGAGGAATGAGAACCATTTTTCTAGCATGCTCCATGATTGATATACCGCAAAACAGGAATTAACAGATTTTTGAAAAATGTCAAACTGTTTTGTTTTTTTACAATTAATCGCCGTTTTCCCACCCAACTTCCTTTCTTTTCAGCTAAACGACGAAGAAGCGTAGCATGACGGCGCAAACGTTTTCGTTGGCGATCATTGAGCTTCACATTTCCGCGTAAAACATTCAACGCACACTCGCATATGCTCCGTATCAAAGACGTATCAGCTACGCGCAAAATCGTGTGCAATTGCGTCTGTGTGAGATAACACAATGCGTGTAAAATAATGAACTGTTTTTTCCCGAGAGCTCCTTGCTCAGCCATTACAGCCGCATTACTGGTACATCGCGGCTAGAGTCTCGTATTTTTATTTCTTTTCGTGGTACGTATACATAATGATACTCATCATCGGGAAATACGCAGGCGCGGAAACGACAATTATCTGGTGTAGATTGTTTGAGATCGAACAATAGATACCCATGAGGCGCTGCAGTCGCATCAAAATACACCTCTTGGACGAATCGCGGATTTTCCGGACACACCTGTCGCGCGAGATGCTGAATTTGCGAGCGATCTCGTGGATTTTTAAATACGACGATATAATTTGCGTTCAATGATATATCACGCTGCCCATGTCCTTGATGAAAAAGATTTTGCGTGATATAAATTACGCTGAGATTTTTATGATGGCTACCCTTCGTAAATAAATCGACGATGCTATTTTTCGAAGCCTCGCGCATGAGATCATCGATGACGATGAGTTTCGGGCGTTGATCATTCGAATAATCCGCCGACTGGGGTAATCCTTCGCGAAATTCAATTTTTTCCCCATATTCCGTATAACCAGGCTGCCATTCCGAGTTATAAAAAAGCACGCGTTCAAATCGTACATCCGACATTTCACGTATGTATTTAAAAATTTTTTTTACAAAATATGTTTTTCCACATCCCGTGGTACCACATATCATTGAGGTCCATGGATGTTTCCAGCGTGTATCCATAATCGCGACTGTGCAATTTATTTTACGGAATGACTATTTAAATAAGCTTACATGGCGGCGGCGGCGGCGGCGGCGGGACCGCGGTACGAGCTTATATGATGAGCGCTTTTAAAAGCTCAAACGCGCGCGCGGAATTGCAAGCTCATATGAGCGCGAATATGAGCTTATAATGCGCGCGGCTTTGCAAGCTCATTAGACGCGCGCCCGCAAGAGAAACAGATAATATTATTGGTGAAATGAATAAAATTTGATTAATGATTTTATTTTACAGCAATTCATATCCGTAATAATAAAGTCGGATGTAAAAACTTGATAATTTGCAAAAATTCCGCGATTTTCATTGAAGAATGATCGATTATCGCATTATTGCGTATTCAATGGGCGTGATGAATAAAAGTAATTTCATTATGGCCGCGTTCTTAGCGTTTAAAAAGTGTGTATGCGATAAGGGCTATCGCTTTCATGATGGCCGAGCGCTAATTCATTATGGCCGCGCTCATATCAAAAGATAAAGTCTCATCGCGCGAGTGAGATTGAGAGAGAGAGAAGGAGCGAATGTGAGAAAGAGAGAGAAAGAGCGAGCAGCGTATGCTACCACGTGCGAATATCCCAGTCAGACGGCATGGCGCCGGACAGCGCGGTGCAGGGGGTATGCTGCTGGTACTACGTCACGCGAACAATGATGGCTGCCGCGCGGGATATACGGCGTCAGAGGAAGCGCGGTGCGGGAGGCAAGCTACTACGCGAGAATGAAACTTTCTCGCTATGCTTTCCGCGGGAGCAAGAAGGATAGCGGCCGCATAGGCGCAACCTCTATTTTCTTGCGTAGCGTATTATACGAGCTCGCACATTCAGGGGAGTAGGAACAAAAAATTTATTTATAGTTTTATTTTGTTTTCTTTTTATATACTTATAATTATATACTTATATAAATGTACATTTTTTTACAATAGCAATATTATAAAATATTATATTTAATATTTTTGAATTATTTGTTCAAGTATTATTTTGAGAAAACCCGTAAGGAAGCGTGGCATAATTTCCCTGTCGTTGGCGCTTTACATTTACCGGGATACATTTCTTTTTTTCTACCCGTGTAACGACTCTATGAAATGGCGTGCGACGAATCGCGTCGAATTTTAACTCAATAGGAGTATTTCGCGCACCTGTCACGAACTCGCGAATAGCCTTATAATTTACGTGAAGGCTGTTTGCAAAAATTAACGTAATACCTTTAACCTTGCAAACCTCTTTCGTTGTGCCATCGGGTTTTTGAACGATAAATGCGTAGAATTTTGGTCCACCTGATACAAACGAAGAAATATATGAACCACGACCATGTTCGTTCAGCTCATCCGTCAGGTCACCGAGAAATTCACCTTTCGGAGGTTCGTATTCCCCGCTACCTTCACGACTTACATAAATACACGAGTCAGTATCGCAATACAATATTCTACGGCCGAGTCCCTCGAGATATGTGTGCAATTTGAGACGTGCTTGCGCCGTTGTATAAGCAGCAATCACAACGTTTGATGTTGAGGACGGTCGAATAGCCGTACGCGTGCTTATATAATTGACATACATTACATGATGATTGATCGGTAATATGCCAACGACTTCAATTTCAGGGCTCGTAAGCAGATCCATGAGCTCGCTTCGCGTTGAAATAATCGCTGTGGTAGGCTGATTCTCGCGTTGGCCAATTTTACTCCAAAATGAATTTAACGCAAGTTTAGCGAGTGAGCGAAGGCCCGGATTCGATTGCAAAGCACCTGGATCGAGCCGTATACCCTCGGCTTCCTCGTAAGATACGATGAAACGAGTAATCGCGCTAGGATCATCAGCGCTATTTGCCGGTGGCCCACTCGCTTCCTGCTTTATTTTCAAAAACGTGTTTATATACTCGGTAAATAAACCGCCATTTCGCGTTATCGGGTCATAACGCGCAATTTCGTATTGCCAAATTTCTTCGATCCGAGTGATCGTATACCCGAGAGAAACAGCTTTTCGCAATTCATCCGCGACCCATGTACCGGAAAATGCGCGTTCATTAGGATCATCGTGTATACAATTTTGATGATTATTATTATTCATATTTTCGCAGCATGCTCTGCACAATGCAAATAATAATTTTCCACGTACGCGATATGGTAACACGGGTAAGTATAAATTTCTTGGTGCTAGCACGACGCATTTGACGAGACCCTCAACACGATCAAGCTCGTTATTTGGACCAATAATTTCACGACATTCATCTCCAACATATATTCTCGGATGTCCTACCGGAAATTTTGCCGTCTTACACACCCACGGATACAGCGAGCAAACATCCACGTATCTTATCTTTTCCCCGACTTCTATATCGTACAATTTTACAAAATTTTCCGTTCTCCCTCAGAAAAAAGCATCACGCGGATCGAGCGGATGAGGAAGTACCATGGGATGATTTTCCACATACGCACGCATCTCGTCATTATTTTTTATCAATTCGTCATATTCACATTCCCACATTTCTTCTAATACATATCCCTGCGCTCTAATTCGCGCCGATATAGTTACAGTATGTTCGTATCGCTCATCCATCGTATCACCGAATTTTAATTGTTTATCTCTGTTTATACGATAACATCGAGGGCACCCGTGCCAAAAACATCCGTGAAATTGAAGCACGTGACGAATGTCGGCTTCGTTTTCTTCGTAGTACCCATCCACCGGGGGTAACCCCGCGGGCGGGCGATACTCTCTCGAACGTCCAGCATGTATGATAATACGATGACGATCTCTTTCGAGCCATATGAGCCACAAAACGGCCTTGCGAGATTGCTTATCGCCCCAGCGGTATCCACCGGGTGGCAAAATAGCAATGCGATCGCGTTGCAAAACATTTTTACGAAATACAAGCGAGCATGCAGAAGCGATTGTACAGCTTTCGGCAAAAGGACAAACGTTTCCGCATTGAATCAAAAGTTTTCGAAATGCCAAGCACGAGCGTCTTAAAACTGTTACATCCGTGCGACAATAATGCACAAATTCTTTAGCAAAGTCAAATTGACATTCCGAGCTCTTAATTTCATTGTACCATTTCAAGAAATTTTCTCGAGCCTCTGAAAACATCGTGTCGGGCGAATAATAATCGAGAGATGGTAACGAACCGATATAATTTTGATTTTCCGGTAAATTGAATAAATGCGGAAATGTTCCTTTTGTAACTGTTTCAGCGAAACCGAATGCTTTCGGTAGTGCGCTGAGCGACATCGGAAGATAATTTAAACTATCAAGAAAAGCAATATTTCCGACACGCATGGAGATAATTTTCGTACCATTCATTATTAACGTTGGCATTTGAGTCTTTTTATTCTCGATAAGATAACGAAGAATAAATTGGCCATCAAAGCCCCTTGCATTGTGCGCAATGCATATGATTTTTGAGAATTTTGAATTAATAGCCAGCTCTACGAGAGCGGCAATTGGCTCGTTTGAAAATACAAATTCGCGTTGACCGCAAATAGAACACGGATTTTCTATATCAAGATCATCGAGACACGTCAAACATACTCGCTGCGCGACACAAAGATTTGGCTCGTGCACACGTGTCAAATTATCGCCTGGTAAACGAGAATGTTGCTGTGTTTCAAAATCATAAAAAATAAATTGCAGCGATAGATTTTTTTGTTTTTTCCCAACAGGGTTTAAATCATTAGTTCCTTTAACAGGAGAAATATAGCACTGGTGCGAAGTTGAGCGCATAAATTTACACATAGTGCAAAAAATCATTCCACATACATGCTGATGCTTTGATGAATTTTTAATTAAACGATTACATTCACGACATACTTTTAAGGCCTGACATACGCTCAATTCGCGTTTAGCACGACAACCTCGTCCTCTACTATTTTTCGGTTCCTTATGCAGCGCAAAACACCCGTTCCCAAAAAACATGCGATTACAATCCCTGCATTCCTTGAAAACTGCTCTATCACCCCTGCAAGCTACCGATTTACAGCGAGGACATTGCTTGGAGCAGCGATGCTCGTGTACTCGTGTGTATTTAGCGTTACAATCCAGGAAAAAACCACGACTGCCGAGTGCTCCGGCAAGATTAAGAATTGGTTGATAATGGCGTGAGCGTTCGTAATACAATATGTACAATTTATGTTTGATACGCCCATGCACCCCAATTACAGTTTCTCGTCCGTCATAAAGAGCTTGAACGCGTCTTCCGAAAGTCAAAAATTCATAAAGTACAATCGCGATACCATCACGAGCCAGGTATTCTTGGAATTTATGAATTTCGCGTACGCCGCATCCCCGTTCCGGTATTTTTACGCGAGCTTCACGTACAAGTTCCAATGCTTTGCTCCGTTGGTACTCGCGACGACCGTCCCGAATTTTCTGCCAATTTTTGTGTAATTCACCCGATCGGAGTTCGCCTCGTTGAGAGTAAACCAGCGAGGCAACGATCGAACGGGGTAAACACAAATTATCGCGATTATGAATTTGCAGAATCGAGTCTTTCGCTATACCCTCGTGTGTGAGACGTTTGCCTGCACCATCCTCGACACCGCGTACCACACTCACACTCATTTCACACACACCCTCGTCCAATCTTAATTCTCGAGCACTCTGCGCAATGTCATTTATGAGCGTCCATATATCATTCGCTGAAAATTCACGCACCGGTCGAAAAGAAATCCAAGCTGGTCCATGAGTTAAAGCTGGTGCTGTGAAGGTCATCCCCGCGTAATCGTGTGGTTGACAAGAGTTCGTGAGATGCGTGAGTACATCTCGTATCGCGCCATCTAACCACGATAAGTGTTCGGTGTTCGCAGGGGGTGATCGTACGCGAAAACTGACTCGCCGTCCACGGGTTTTGAAACGGCGAAAATAGCACGTATCTTCAGAGACAATGATGAATCGCTGCCCAGGAGGTAAAATATCCCCCTCGTCGCGATCATTGTTATCGACAGCACCACCACCACCTCCAACTTGAATATCTGTAATAAAACGAAAAAATATATATTTATTATGCAAATAGAATGATAAATAACTTATCGAAATTAAACAATAAAAGATATATACTTCTACCACTCGAAGCCATCGGCAGCATCGGGGTAGCGATTTTGAATTGCGTATTCTTGCTCTACTGCTCTTCTGATCATCAAAGGATGATATCTTTGCAACACTTGATCACCCAATATTAACGGAGCTTCTTCCGTGGAATATCCTATATATATATGTTAGGAAATCATTTATACAATCACGCCTCGTGTCAAATAATATTTACTCTTTTATGTAAATATTATTTTTTATATAAATTTAAAAAAAAAGATAAATATCAAACCTGAATCAACATCGGATTCTTCTCCTTCTTCTTCCTCTTCTTCTTCTTCTTCTTCCATTTCCGCCGCGTTGTCTTCTTCTTCTTCTTCTTCTTCTTCATTGTCCTCTAACATCACGACTTCAACCTCGCCGTCGCTTTCGTAATTTGGAAAGGAACTTGTTGATGAGCCGCTTGAGGAAGGTGGTGGTGGTGGAGAACTAGCCCATGATGGGCCTGCTAACGCCAGATTACGCGGGTGATGACATGAATCTTCGATCAATAAATCATGAGGGCGGTAGCGTTTTTTCGAAGCATCGAGCCAAAATTCCTTAGTCTCATCGGCTTCATCGCTCTCATGTTCCGAATCAGATTTACCTTCCACGTTGAAATCGTATGTCTCCGCATCAACCAAACTCATTTCTTCATACCGATACACTATTGAATTATATAAAATTCAAGTAAGAAAAAAACCAACCGTCACGTGCGTATAAATAATTAGAAAATTACTATAAAACTTACGGCGTTCTTTGAATATCGGATGAAATATTGGATCGGAAGACTATCCCCGTCTTCGAATTACTCTCACCAGCGAATCAATCAAAGGTTGAGATTGAAAATACCCTGCATTATATGCCTCGAGAATTTGACTTTTTGAGCAATCATATAAAGCTCCACGAATTTTTCGAAGAACAATACGAGCGTGCATATAATTAACCATCATTTTGTAATTTTCGAAAGGCCATTTTGTAGCCAAGCGCGGGTTTCGATCAATTAAATAGCGTAATAAATTAAGAAGTACGCTACGCTGTATAATCCGCACCATGATGAAAAAGAAACGTTCGCAATGTCGGTTGCAAATCAACTGTCGAGTTTTGATAGAGTCTCCAACATTTAATATGTCAGGAATATCAGAGGAGAAATTTTATTTTCTATACGTGTCCTTTCTTATTGTAAAGAAAAAGACCGTGCTGGTAGGGATATTCTTCAATGCTGTAATATAATCGTAAGCAAAGCATCTATAGCATAAAAGAATGAGCTCATTTCGCTGCAGTTTCGAAGGTATCAAAATATAACCTGAAGAATCAGTGTGAATAAAATTAAACAACGACACTCTGTATTAAACTCTGGGAAAAATTATTATTTTTACAAGAATATTACCGATAAATCTTCATGAAGCCGAATAAACGGTTTCATTTTTATCGTAATTAATATTCATCGCAAATGTGCAGGCTCTAAAAACTTAATAATTACCATAAATTCCCCAATTGTATTATATTTTCATTCATGAATATCGATATTCATGTATTCGCCCATTTATAAGGCGTGGCAAATAAAAATGATGGCTGCGATCCTCGCATTTAAAAAACCGCATACGATAAGGGCTATCAGTTTCATGATGGCCGCTGACTAATTCACGGTGATGATTGGTACAGCGTATATTATATACAAGAGAGTATAGAGCGATAACTTTTATCACTTCCATGATGGCCGACCGCAAATTCATTATGGCCGTGCATGTATTAAGAAAGGATATAGACGCGAGTGAGTGAGAAAGAGCGCGTGCGAGAGTCTGACGAAGAGAGAGAGAGACCACAAAAGATGGTCAAGGAATGTTATCGTAATGTAGAGAAGGATAGCGAGGGCGCTAGAGCGCTGCAAACGCTTTTTTGCTGAAAAAATACAAAAAATTACATTAAAAAATTCGAGTATTCGAAATGACACTTCCAATGGTTAGAGGAGATTCTGGAGATATTATAACCCCGGGATTCAAAATCGATCCCGTTTGAACCCTGGAAGATACAGGGATTTTTCTCCCATTTTTGAAAATTCACCCCTCCTTTGAAAATAAGGATCGATAGCCCTGAATTAAGAATATCAATGGAAAAAGGATATATTGACGGTATTATAATCCCAGGATTCAAAATCGATCCCAGCCATAACCACGAAGATACGGCCTTATTACCGAATAAAAAAAAAAATTTGCTGCAGAGCGCAATATAAATTTTCAAGAAGCAGAGACAATAGCAAACTTTGAATGATTTTGCGATGGTCTCGCGACGGTAATATGATAGATGCTGAGGTAAGCATTTCTTTTGATTTATTGCCGCCATTGTATTTATTGTCCTTGAAAAAATATATACACGTGTGACTGGCTAACTGTCTAGTTATTGGCAGCAGCGGCGGAATTTATAGATATCAAAGAAAAACGACAATTGCGAATAAAAAATAAAAAAATATATATCGAGCGATATTCGAGTTGGAGGGGGAAATGATTTAAAAGCAGCGCAATTTGTCGATTTTATATCATTTAAGAAATCACGAGCGCACGAAGAGCAATCTGAAATGGAAAATATCGTAGCATCGAACGTTGAAAGACGCGTTACTTCGCCGCATCTCGCATTAAGTACGCTATACGGATTAAATAGATCATACGGAAAAATAATAACATCGGGATTTGAATTATCGCTGGTGAGCGGTTATCTCACTCCGGTTGTCAAGATTTTGGCAAATTCTTTCGCCGGTGTGACGCTTGGAGTGGAGGATTGGGAAAAATTTAAAAACGATTATCCCCGAATCGATCGATACTTCAATGCCTGGGGTATCGAAGCTGAAAGAATGTGCGGAACGAAGATGGATAACGGCGTATTCACCGTGCTATTGACCACGTGCTATCAGCAGAGAGCCGTGTGTTTTGGGTGCAGCGAGAGGGACAAGGAGGAAACGGGAAATTTATCAGCAAAACGATCAAGGCCAAATTACTCGCCAAATATCACTTTGCTGCATCAAACATTCAAAACTCTCGTGGAAACGAGTAAGTGTATTGACGTACACATACAACGTTTACAACGAGACAGCGCAGCGATGAACGAGTGCATGAGTGAGGTGGTGTCGTATATCCGCGAACACCTGGGCGGAAGAGCAAGCGAACGCGCGGCTGTGGAAGAGTTCGTGGAATCAAAAGACAGTGTAACTAAAATACTTTTAGAAATTGGTGAGAAATTAAAAAAAAACTATCCCAAGTTTGGAGAAAATTTTTTGGAATTAGCGCTCCGCGAAATAATAACATTGTATAAAGACAAAATCGTGGAAAGTGTAACAACTTTAATCGAGGTTTTTGAATAACAATGTATAAATTTTTTTTCTTCGATTTTATATGTAAACACCGAAGAGAAGTGAGCTCACTGCGAATCAATAATAAATATGTGAAAAAAAAATTGAAATCATCCATGTATTGTTTTTATTGAATATAAGCGAAAGTATGTACTTTTCGATTTGCTGCGAAAAGTGAAATTATTTCATAAAATTTTTAATCGTTCATGTATAGATTAATGCATACTGTCGCTTATGATGATTCTTTTTATTCTCTCCTATACATCCTACGCTGTAGTAATAGTAAACTCCACGAACTCTTTGGTAAGAATGGTGATACACTCGCTAACGTTCAAATTCATCGAATTATATGCGCTCATATTAAAAGATTATACGAGTAATTCTATATCTGTCGTTCAGCGAATGCATTCTGAAATCTGCACGTGCAATTTTGCTGACGAGGATTTTTGAGCACTGGAGCATCTTTTTCTCACATGAAGAGAGGCTTGATGTCTTCGGACGAGAGCTTCAGTCTTGATTCAATCATTGAAAGTATAACTTCGCTCACGAAAAAAAAAATTAAAAATGTTTCCGCGTTTTGACGTATCCTTCTATCCGGACAATTTTAACGCGAGGGTGGTGAATGTATTGAGTGGGTGCGACGTGAACATTCGTTCGGAATATTTGGGTGCCGCGTATCAAGATTTAAAATACTGGTTGGAGGTTTTATATTTAAAAGAACAGCAAGGGAGACTCTTGGAGCCGCGAGAGCTCGTGCCGGGTACAGCGTGTGTGGCGATTAAAAACTTTTCTGCCCTTCGGGGCGAAATAATTTCTATCGACGATCAGGGTTATGCGGAAGTGCGACTCGTTGATCTAGCCGAATCGGAATTTTATTGGTCCTATCAGCTATATTTTGCTGAGCCGATTTTCGGGGTAGTAGCGCCTCTCATAGCGGAATGCGAAATTCGGGGGATGGAGGGGCTCCGCGGCGACGATGGGGCCAGAGACATTCTCGAAGGGGTGTGTCTCGGTCTCAACACCGTGAATTGTCAGGTGATGTCGCGTGATCACGAAAACGCTGTGCTGAGAGTTCGGCTCAGCCATGGAGTTAACGATATCGGGAGGGTCGTCCACGGAATTTTGGATATGGACGACCAACCGTACGATGCAGGCGAGCCGGATGAGGGGGTTTATACCGATGATGTTGAGTGAGTGTACGCGCGGGTGTGTGTGTGTGTGTGTGTGTGTGTGTGTGTGCAATTATCATCATCATCATCATCATCATCATCATCTATCATCGTTTGGTGAGTAATTGAAAAAAAAAATTTCAGCAAAAAAAAAGTTGGTACCCGTCTATCGCCCCGCTCATCCCCACTCCTCGCCTCACTGTCTACCTCATCGCCGAACTTTTTCTCTACCACCGTAAGGTGGTGGGGGGAAAATGGAGTGGTGGGAGAAGCCGCATGGTGGGGGTGGGAGTGGGGATGGGAGTGGGGGGCGCCAGACGGGTACCAATACTACTGACGTCCTTTATATTCACATCGTCAATTATATATAGCTCTTTCTAGATGTAGAAATTCAAATGAAATTTATATTGAAAATAATTCAGAAATCTCAGATGAAATTGATAATATCGTTTGGAAAGAAGTATTTAATTTATGACGCGGTCAGTGAAATCAATTGAAGAATTATCTAAGATATTTAAGAATTGTGTTCTAATTTTCTAATTTAACCAATAAATATTTTTGTCAAATTTAATGTACACGTGATTTTTAAAAATTAGCATGGTTTGGGACTATATATAATTATTCAAAAAAAATATTTTTAATTTAAAATTCTTACGAAAATAAGATTGTATCAAAAAATATTTTTTTGAATAATTATATATAGTCCAAAACCATGCTAATTTTTAAAAATCACGTGTACTTTAAATTTGACAAAAATTTAAAACATAAATTACAGGATATATATATTATTAGTATTTTTTTCGGCAAAACTCTAACAGAGAACAAAATTGGAATTTAGTCAAGTTAACAATTTCTTCATTAACACTTAAGGTTGATATTACCACCTGGTGTATTAACGTTTCCATGTATCAATATTATGTAGAAATTCTTAACGAAGTTGAGTAGGCCTACAATGGGGATAAAACTATAAAAAAACGCGCCGAATTATCTACTTCATAGTGGTGAGGAAACGATAATAATATTTTTACTTTATAAATGTGTATGATTTTTATGAATATTTGCTTATTTTTATATAATACAAGAGCATCTTGCGCAAATTTGTTTCTTTTATTTATTTAGATCCCCCTGACACCATGTTGTTCACGATCTTCATGGGCCATCATGTACAAGATTAATTTTTGCGACGCGAGGGCGCGTAGCGCCCGAGCCGCACGGACCCCTAGTATATATATATATACGAGGGGTTCGTGTGGCTCGGGCGCTACGCGCCCTCGCATCGTAAAGGTTCGCGTCTAACCCAAACCCCGACCCCCCGGCGGCCAGCTTCCCCAACCCCCTCCCCACCATCCCACGCCTCCCCCCTCCACACCCGGCAACCAACCGCTGAATTTGGCCATCCATGGCCAACTTCAGCGCGCTCGATTCTCGAATCCATGGCCAACTTCACCGCGCTCGATTCTCGATTCCATGGCCAACTTTACCCCGCTCGATTCTCGTTTCCATGGCTAACTTCACCCTGCTTAGTCTGTGGCCAACTTCAGGCCGTCTCGATTCTTGTACACGGCGGCAGCGGCGGCGGTGGCGGCGGCGAAATATTTATATAATATAGAGAGATATATACACATAGATATATATTAAAATAATTCATTTCAAGCGTATAACAGCCGTCTTGTCCGTTATGATGCTACTTCACCCATTCTCAGGTAGAGGCGCAGAGGCTGCCCAATAGTGCCGCGTGCACGCTCGGCTACCTCACGATGCGAAAAAAATCATAACGGACAGGACGCACGTTTTCCGCACATAACTCTTGTAAATTTCGAAAGCTTATACATTAAACTAAAGGCCGAGACTAGGAGCTTTGCAAAATGTGACAAAAGATATAACTTTTCGGACCGTTGAAAATATAAGTTTTCAAAATTATTCAATTTTATTTATGCCGAAGGCTATACTACATTTCAATCATTTATACATAAAGTTTAGATTCAACCGATGTAAAAATATATTCTACATACCTCCAGAAGTCGTATCCATGTTGCAGAATTGAAATTAAACCCGTCACTTTGAAGTTATGGGTTTTTGAAGTCAGCGTTATTTTCGTCTGTTCAGCGCGTGACACGTACACTCTTCACCAACACTAACTGCCAACTGACGCTGCGGCGCAGGTATACACTTAAAGGGCTTTCCCTTCCACAATAGAATGCAGTTACTAGTCCTCTACCTGAATGACTACTCAACTGCCCCTATTTCGAAAATTTATTTTTTGGGGTTTTGGCGAGGTTTTTGGGCTTTTCTCCTACTGTGTGTTCATGTTATTATTAGTCAATTATTTCATTGTTGTGATTATTTGGGTGATTATCGATCATTTCTTTGATTGTTATAATTATTCAGTTTTTATTGTTCATTTATCTTATTGTACTAGTATTGGTTGGGTTCCACCGTAATTTATTTTATTCCCCGTGGGATCTCTCGATTCAGGTTATCGGATTTTTCTTTTATTACTATTCATCCTTTGCTGTCGCACGGTGTGGCCAAATCCCAAAAAGCTGGCCAAAAGTCGAAAACGTTACAAATTCGGCAGAAAGTCAGTACTCGGGGATTTTTAGGGTCGCTGATTATGAATCCGAAGTCAAAATTGGAAATAAAAACAAAATGGCGGATTTGAAATCCCGAAAAGCAGGCAAAAAGTCAAAAGCGTTATAAATTCGGCTGAAAGTCAGTACTCGGAGGTTTTCGGGGTCGCTGTTTGTGAATCCGAAGTCAAAATTGGAAATGAAAACAAAATATCGGATTTGAAGTCCCAAAAAGCTGGCGAAAAATCGAAAGCGTTATGAATTCGGCTGAAAGTCAGTACTCGGGGGTTTTTGGGGTCGCTGACTATGAATCCAAAGTCAAAATTGGAAATAAAAACAAAATTGCGGATTTGAAGTCCCAAAAAGCTGGCAAAAAGTCAAAAGAATTACGGTCCATAGAACTCAATACATTAAACTCTCTGATATTCTCTCCCCTCTGGTGCTTAACCATATCACTAAGAGGCATATGAGGGATTCTCTGTCAACTCAGCCACAGGTTTTGGTAGAAAAAAATTTTTATTTGTGTGGTTTCATTTTTTTACCCTAGAACCTCGATCCGTATCACTCTAGTGATCTTTTCGCGAAATCGTCAGATTTCAGTCATTTTTTCAGTCAAAGAAGTGGCTTTTTTTGAATAAAAAAATAATCATTCTATTTTTTGGTAAAAAATCAGCGTTACCGGAACGTAAAAACTATTTCAAATATTCCGCTCGAATGCTAACACAAAACTACAACTTCTATATGCAGACATTTTTTTTCAATTACTTCAAATTTCCGAGATATGTTCATTTGGAAAGAAAACGGCGATTTGTAAAATTTTTAATTTAAAAATGTGAAGAAATTCACGAATTAGTAGCACTTTAATATAACCAATTATGGGGCACATCTGAGATGGTCGAAAAAAAGTGGCTGAGTTGACAGAGAATCCCTCATATATAGATATAGCGCTCTTCAACTCGACCGACCGCGACACACTGCTTGGATGAGTGCCAATGTATTTCAGTGTACAATGAAGACCGCAATTAAATTCAAGAAAAAGATTCAATTCAAGAAAGACATTCCGCGTCGTTAATGTACGAAATTCAGAAAACTATGTTTAACATTGCAAAAACTCGTAGCAATGACACGCGCGCAGCTAAGCGCAGCCATTTTCGATGTTTTCCATTCAATAATACATCTATCTACAACATGTGATAGGTCAGCTCGTGGAACACTGTGGAACTTATCAACTTTTCTCTACGTTTTTAGAATTTTCACTTGTAATTTTCCGTGAATTTTCGTACAAATGATTTATTTATTATTATCGCATGAACTATTATTATCAATTTTCAGTTACAAAATTATTTTCTACTCACTTTCAGCTATTGATTCTATTCGAAAAAATTCGAATCAGATATATTGTAAAGTTTTGGCGTCCTGTTCAATACAGCGTTGAAATGGTCATTTACTGAACGACGCGTCGAGCTCGCTCGAGAGCTCCCTTTCAACTGCCGTCCAAAAGCAGGTATAAGGGTTAGGGCCCGCTGATGCCGAGAATTTGACCTTCGGACTCTTCCCCCACCTAACCCACGACTAAAAATTACCGAAACTTAAACTTTATTTTTCGAGTTTTGGCCAGCTTTTTGGGATTTGGCCTCACTGTGCATAGCGACAGAGGAAGTTTCTTCGCCATTATCATCGTGCGCGCACTCTCGATGATCGTCCTGTTGTCGCGCTCGGCTTTACCGTTCTGCTGGGGAGTGTAAGGTGCCGTGTTTACTAGCTCGATACCACGAGCCTCGAGATATTGCTTCATCTCACGGTTGCAATACTCCCGCCCATTGTCCGTGTGTACCACCTTCATCGTCCTGTTGTTGCGCTCGGCTTTACCGTTCTGCTGGGGAGTGTAAGGTGCCGTGTTTACTAGCTCGATACCACGAGCCTCGAGATATTGCTGCATCTCACGGTTGCAATACTCTCGCCCATTGTCCGTGTGTAACACCTTCATCGGCTTGCCGAATTTGTTGTTGATCAACTTTTTATACTTTCTGACAATGTTGAAAACATCAGATTTATGTTTTAAGAAATAAACATACCGGAATCCTGATGCATTATCCTTGAACATTACGCAGAACCTTGCACCACCGATCTACTCTTTTGAGAACGGTCCGCACACATCCGAGTGTATGTATTCGCCCTGTTTTTGTGCTCCTTTTTATCTCGTTTTTCTTAAACGGAAGTCTGTGTGCTTTTCCGAAGGCACACGATTCGCAGGAGAAATTGTCGATGTCCGCTAATTTCACACCGCGAATTAGCCCCTTTTGAATCATTTTGCGCAAGACTCTATTATTTACGTGTCTCATAGGTTCATGCCAGACACGCAAGTTGACAATTGACACATTTGCTTCTTTTGCCACGCTTGGTTTTCTCACTTTGAAGAGCATTCTATAAATTTGATTTTGTTGTTGCACACCGACACCGAAAACTTCACCGTCTCGGTTAATTGTCACAAGTTCTCCTTTGAACGAAACCTCAAAACGTTTTTCACTGCACACCCCGACTGAAAACAAGTTCTTTCGAGCTTTCGGAACGTAGAGCACCTTTTTTATATGAGCTTCACACCATTTACCGTCCACCAGTCTGTCGATGAGCACAGTGCCTCTGCCGGTAACGTCACATACGCTATTGTCCCCGAACGTTATCGTATCGCCACTGGTTGGTGCGAATTCACTGTACCAGTCCCGTCGGTAAGTGATGTGTCTGGACGCACCGCTGTCGGTAAACCAGACATCGCTCGAGTCAGCTGCCGAGAGTCGTTCTAGGACCTCATTACGCGGCACTGTCTCCGATTTCACTTGCTGCTTTTGTTCACTTGTTGAAGCGACGAACGCACACTCGCGAGGATTTTCATCGGTATTGTTTTTGTCCCTTTTCTTTTTCCGGCACTCACGAGCGAGATGTCCTTTCTTTTTGCAATAAAAACACTCGACACTCGTATTCTTACTTTCGCGGTTTTCTCACTGTTGTTGTTGTTTTGATTTGCGGCGACCTTTTTCTTTTTGTTCCCGCCAATACTAATAGCGGCTAACGCGCGAGTGACGTCATCGCCACCTTCGAGTCTTCTTTCTTCCTTTAGTAACCGTTCCAACAGACTATCGAGGGTTCGTCTTTCTTCGGGTACACTATCCCATGCTGTCTGGAGAGCGTTGTATTTTTTTGGTAGGCTGCCAAGAACCTTTGCCATTATAGCCGTGTTCGAAACCGCTCCTCCCAGATCCCTCAGTTGAGACGCCATGTTTTGTACCCGGGAAACGTGTTGTCTAACCGACTTGTTTGATTCCATGCGATGTCCGTGGAACTTTTGTAGCAAGATCATCTTGTTGGACACTGATTTCTGCTCGGGGATTCTAACCAACTTGTCCCACATTTGCTTCGCTGTGGTGCAGTCAAGCATACAGTCGAGCTGGGAATCCTCTATTGACGAGGAAACTATGCACATGACCGTCGCGTTGTCTTTTACCCACTTTTTGCCATCGGCCGAATTTTCGTCTACCGGCATTACACGCGCGCCCGTTACAACGGCTTGAATCACGTTCGCGATAAGCATCGTGTTCATTTGAAATTCGAGCCATCAAACTTCTTGATGTTCTTTATAAGATTTGATTCCGCCATTTTCGTTTGATTATCTTCCAGGCGCGTTTACTGGTACACTACAATGTCGACCACAAGGGAAAGAAAAATCGAGATAACCGTTTTCTCTCTATCGTTCTCTCACTTCGATAATCAGGCGTTACGCAGGCTGCTTGCCTGGGCCCATAACCTATTGAAATTATCGAAGGAACGGAGGAACGATAGGATTGAAGAGAAAGATGAATTACAATATATATAAGTACGCTTTATTACTTTGAGTTAACATGTAATGTAAAGACTCGGCCGCCGAAACGACTGAATCCATGCTAACTCGCCTTTACAGGCACACGCGGCTACTTTGAGTTAACCGAGGAACTCCTTGTTGCGCACGTCTTGCGGACAACGGTCACGGACCAACTAACTGTATAATGTGCCGGTGACTCGAAAGTAGTGTGCTGCGGCGCCTTAGTACTGAATATTGCTCATTCATGCGCGGTGAGCCTATCGACGTGTGATAACTTTATTTCTCAACAGTCGGAATGAAAACCGTCCGCGGAAAAATTCTTACGATAATCTTCCAAAGAATCTTGAGAAGAATCTTTGAAAGAAAGTCAATGAGAATCTTGGAAAGACTCTTGAAAACAATATTGGAAAGAATCTTTGAAAAAATAATCAAAAGAATCTTGTGAAAAAACTTTGTGAGAATCTTGATAAGAATCGTGGAATCTTGGACTGAATCTTTAATAGAATCTCGCTCCGGATCCTACCTGTGATTCTTTCGGAGGTACTCAAAATTGACTTTCAACGTGCAAGTTTCGGCCAACTTTTGCCATACGGATATTTAAAAAAAAATGAATACTGTTTGAGGTGGCACGCACTATACCCGGAAACTTTCTCCGTCCTCGTCAAACTGGGAGTCCAGTGTAGTTAGATTACACCCTGTATAAGAGAGTGAAAATCATTCACCATTTATTCAGAGAATTTTTAGTGGGAACCATGTGACTTTGGTCTCGAAAATATGTTAAATGACTTTCCTTACTGGGCGAATAAATGGAATGTGCATCGAAACGTGTTACTCGGAATGAAAACCGTCCGCGTAAAAGTTTTTACGAGAATCTTTCATAGAATCTCGATAAGAATCTTGGAAAGAATCTTGAAAAGAATCTTCGAAAGAATGTCAATAAGAACCTTTGAAAGATTCTTGAAAAGAGTATTGAAAGAATCTTGGTGAGAATCTTGCAGAGACTGCCTCTTCAAGGTTCTCACAGATAACTTGGGTTAGTTTTTTTGAGATTTTTATCAATGCAATCTGCAAGATTCTTCTCTCGAAGTTGGGAACAATGAATTTTTAGCGATAATTCTCTATTCGGATTCTAGAGATCTTTCCAAGATTACACTTTGAAGACTGTTTTAATCATGAATATAATTTGTAAGATTCTTCACAAGATTCATTGGCCACAACCTCGCAGTTTTTTTCCAAATCCTCTTCGAGAAATTTCCCAAGAAACTTTTCAAGTATCTTGCGCTGGATCGTATCCTTGACTCTTTTAAAGATTCTCTAAAAGATTGTTTACAAGATTTTTGAAAATATTCTGTGCAAGAGTCTCCAAAAGCATGTCGGAAAAAATCCCCCAAAAGGCCGTTGAAGAAAATCTTGGAAAAAATATTATGGAGAATTTTCAGAGAGAATTTTGAATGGAATCTTAAAAATATTTCGAGAAATCTGTGTCGAAGATCTGGGCGGAAGCTCATTACATTCAACTTCGATAAAAGTATCTCGTAAGGAAGTTAGCGGATCAAGTTGATAAATACATCAAAGAGACACCCTCCCAATTTATCCTCCGAGAGTCATGACGAGAATCGTGGCAATACCTTCACGGAGAATACAAGGCTAAATAATGAGTAGAAATTTCTAAGATGTCTCGACAGTTCTGCATTGAGGAACTTGAAAATAGTACAATGGATCCAAATTCGAATATGGCACAGATGGTTTATAATAGTTTATGTAATAATCAAGATCTTCCCATCTCATGATAATTCCGAGTTTGCAAAGTATGAAATAACGGATTAGCTGCCAAAGAATTTCGGTACATTCCACCATTATAACAATCGTAGAGTAGCAATCGACAAAAAAATTAATTACAGTTGATGTTGCAGGGGCATGCGTGATTAGATTCTCAGATTCTTTTAAAGATTCTTCGGAAGACTCTTGAACAGAATATTGGAAAGAATCTTTGAAAAAATAGGGAAAAGAATCTTGAGAAGAATCTTTGTAAGAATCTTGATAAGAATCTTAGAATCTTGGAACGAATTTTTAATAGAATCTAGCTCCGGATCCTATCAGTGATTCTTTCCGAGATGCTTTCCAAGATTCTTTCAAAGATTTATTCAATGGTATTCAGGACAGGCTTTGAACGCGCATATCTCGGCCAACTTTTGCCGCATGGAAAGTAAAAAATAAATAGTATTCTATTTGGGCCGGCACGCACGATACGCGGAAACTTCCTTCGTCCGAGTCAAACCGGGAGTCCAATGTAGTCAGATTACACCCTGTGTAAGCGAGTGAAAATCATTCACCATTTTTTCAGAGAATTATAAATCGGAACCATGTGACTTTGTCTCGAAAATATGTTGAATGACTTTCCTCGCTGGGTGAATAAATGAAATGTGCACCAAAACGTGGTAGTCGTAATAAAAACCGTCCGCAAAAAATTCTTACGAGAATCTTTCAAAGAATCTTGAAAGGAATATTGGAAAGAATCTTTAAAATAATCTTGGAAGGATACTTGCAGAGAATGCCTCTTCAAGATTCTCATAGACAACTTAGGTTAGTCTTTTCGAGATTTGCATCAATTCAATCTGCAAGATTCTTCTCTCGAAGTTGGGAACAATGTATTTTTAGCGAAAATTCTCGATTCGGATTCTAAGGATCTTTCCACGATTGCTTTGATGACTATTTCAATCATGGATATGTTTCGCAAGATTCTTTACAAAATTCATTGGCGACAAACTCGCAGTATTTTTCCGAATCCTCTCCGAGAAACTTTTCAAGAATCTTTTCAAGTATCTTGCGCTGGATCGTATCCTTGACTCTTTGCAAGATTTTCTAAAAAACTGTTTAGAAGATTCTTGGCAAGAGTCCTTGAAAGAATGTCAGAAAGAATCTCCAAAAAGCTGTTGAAGTGAATCTTGAAAATAATATTATGTACAATTTTGAAAGAGTATCTCGAATGGAATCGTGAAAATGTTTTGAAAAATCCGTGTCGAAGATCTGGGTGGAAGCTCATTCCATCCAACTTTAATGAAAGTATCTCGTAAAGAATCTAGCGGATTAAGTTGATAAATACATCAAAGAGACACCCTCCCAATTTATCCTTCGAGACTCTTGACGGGAATCCTGGAAATACTATTACGGAGAATACAAGCCTAAATGATGAGCAGAAATTTCAAAGATATCTCGATAGTCCTGCATTTAGGAGATTGAAAATAGTACAATTGATCCAAACTCGAATCTGGCAAGGATAGATTATGACTGTTAAAGAAGTATCTTAGACCCCAAAAACACCAAAAATGTTGTGCAAAAATTCAGACAAGTACATTCACGAAAGTATCTCTGGTTTAGTCTTCTTACAAAAAGTTGTGAAATAAATAGAAATGAAATTCACAACACGGATTGTCAAGCACATGTAGTTTCCTAATATTACGTCAAGTTTGCACTCATGATTTTTAAGGGTGGAGCCTAAATAATAAAAATTTGAAAAAATTTCAACGGCAAAAATTTGTAAAACAGTTAAACAGAGTGAAAATGGTAGACAAAGAGAAATTATAAATTTAAAAATAAAAATCGAAAAGAAAGTACTTGACGAGTTTGTTTTTAACGGACAATAAGTTAAAACAGTTTTTAGTGAGCAGGTAAACACCAGAATGTCAGTATATGCTCAGTAAAGAAACTCGCCAAATACTTTTTATTTTTTTGATTATTTTTTTATAGATAATTTCTCTTTGTTGACGATTTTCATTTGATTTCACTGGGTTTAAATTTTTACCATTAGCATTCTTCGAATTTTTATATTTCGGCTCCGAAATGAGGAAAGTACATGTGCTTGACAATGCGTGTTGTGAATTTCATGTCTATTTATTTCACAACTTTTTGTAATAAGACTAAACGAAAGTATCTCTACTTTCATAAATTTACGTGTCTTAATTTTTGCACAACATTTTTTGTTTTTTTTTTGGGGTGATTTGTCCACTTTCTGCAAAGTGTTTCCATTCAATTTATTAATTCAACATAATACATTACTTCACTTGAAAATATAATTCAATATTATTAAATTATATAACTTAACCCGCGTAGAAAAAAAGTATCCTGCAAAGAATCTTTTCAACAATCTTGTAAAGAATCTTGTGATGGGTCTTTGCGAGAGTCTTGAAAAGAGTACAGCATAGGACCGCGAAGAAGACTTTTTCCAAGATTCTTTGAAAGATTTTTCAAATGATATCATTTGAAAAATGATATCAAGAATAATGATTTTTCCCGCGTAAAAAAAAATTTTTTGAAAGATTCTTTCCAAGATTTCAAGAATCTTTTTAAGATCCTTTCAAAGATTCTTTACAAAATTCTATGAAT
This sequence comes from Alloplasta piceator, assembly GCA_946863875.1. Lineage (NCBI taxonomy): Eukaryota > Metazoa > Arthropoda > Insecta > Hymenoptera > Ichneumonidae > Alloplasta > Alloplasta piceator. The sequence goes on along the minus strand of OX333081.1, from coordinate 13,752,748 downwards.
CTTTTTAAGATTCTTTCAAAAAATTTTTTTCAGCATCGAATCAGAACCTTCCGAAGGATCTTTGAAAGAATCTTTAAAAGATTCTTTGAAACACGGAAAATTCAAAACTTACCAATTCAAGTTAATTTTCGAAAAAGAAGAAATTTGAGAAAATCAAAAAACTTTATTTAGGAAAAAGATAGAAAATTTAAAATAAAGATGACCCTCATGGCCAAAGTCCGCTTTAACCCGGCGTTAAGTCTTGGAAAAATTAATTCAAAGATTCTGGGAAAGATTAATGGGAAAAATCTTTCCAAGATTTCAAGATTCTTTTAATTAAATGAATGAATTCTTTCTAAGATTCTTCTAATTATTCTTTCCAAGATTCTGTGAATGAATTTTTCCAAGATATAACGCCGTGTTAAAACGGACTTTGGCCATGAGGGTCATCTTTATTTTCAATTTTCTTTTTTTTTCCTACATAAAGTTTTTCGATTTTCTCAAATTTCTTCTTTTTCAAAAATTGACTCGAAATGGTTAGTTTTTCGTTTTTTGTGAGGTTTCGAAAAAACCTCATTGTTTCAAAGAATCTTTTAGAGATTCTTTCAAAGATTCTTTGGAAGATTCTCATCCGGTGCTACAAAAAAATCTTTGAAAGAATCTTAAAAAGAATCTTTGAAAGATTTTTAAAAAGAATCTTTGAAAGAATCTTAAATAGATTCTTAGAATTTTGGAAATAATCTTTGAAAGAATCTTAAAAAGATTCATTTTTTCTACGGTGGATCTCATGAAAAATCTTTCAAGGAATCTTGGAAAAAGTCTTCCTCGCGGTCCTATGCTGTACACTTTTCAAGACTCTCGCAAATACCCGTCACAAGATTCTTTACAAGATTTTTGAAAAGATTATTTTCAGGATTATTTTTTTTCTACGCGTGTTATATAATATTAAATCATTATATAATTCAGCATTAGTCAAAATTTTAGCCTTAATGAGGTTTATAATTTGTTTACTCATCGAAGGAACATTTTGTATCCAGTATCTAATTCGTGATGTTAGTAGCTGAAGAAAGAAAAAATTGCCAACCTCAATATTAATACTATTTTGTTCACTGCACGATCAAGAATTTTGTTTGCTCCGCAATAGAGACAATCGTATTCATAATGAGGCTTAAGATTTTTTCATTCATCGCTGGTATATTTTTCATTTAGAATCTAATTTGTGGTGTGAGTTGAAGAGATGAACCTCAATATTAAGGGAAGGTTCTAGTCCAGAGGCCCGAAAATGTGCGTAATTTAATGATTTTTTTTTGAGAGTACATACGTATTTTTTAAAAAAAAACTTTTGTGGCATTTATTTGTCTATATTTTAAAGAGTTTACAAAATTTTTTTGAGTAAAAATAATACAAAATGGCAGCTCCAGTTCTCACTGACGACGGTCGTGCGCAGCGGTGGACAATGTGCGCGGGGCACTCTACAGCCCTGCCAAGTGATCTGAAACGAAAAAACCAGAAAAAATCTTAAAGTAGATGAAATTTGGGGGGCCTTATGAATTTCCGATTTTTAAAAAACCCTTTTTTAAAAAAATGGGGACCCTTCGATAAAAAAAACACCTTTTTTGCCTCTTTTTATTTGTTTTAACGTTAAAAAAAAACAATAGTAAAAATTTTTTTTGACAAAAAACGCTTCCTGAAGGCCCCCTAAATTGAATAAGCTTTAATTTGAGCCGTCAAACGTCGAAATCGGTGTAGGCGTTAAAGCGGAATCGCGCCCCGCGCGCAAAAAAAAAGGTGTTTCCAGAAAAACGCGTTTAAAGTTTGACGAAGAAAAAATCGTATATAATGTTTTTTTTTGACACTTACATCTAATCAGCTATTCCCGCACCATACAGGATTCCTTCCTCATCTTCAAAAAGCATGTTTTGCTGAACTTTGGTGCTGATTTTGTCAATTCTGGCCTTTTTCGCCAACACTGATAGATTCGCCTCCGCTGATGTGATGAGCGCGCGCTTCTACCTGTTTTCGGCCGACGCGCTCTCTCGTCTATACGCTATAACTCGTAAAATCAATTAGATAGGGAAATATCCTTTTGCCTACACATTTTTAAGACCTTAAGGATGAAAGTAAAGCAATACAAAAAAAAAAGTTTTTTTGGTCGATTTTGACTAGAACCTTCTCTTAATACCATTATGTCCACTGCGCAATAAAGAAATTTTTATCTAAATTGAAGTTTATGATTGTTCCTCTCATCGATGGATGGATCAGTGTCTACAATATAATTTTGCTTGTCTGATGGATTGCACAAATTACATTTTAGACACCAAATCATACATCAATAGGAGAATGAATTATAAACTTGAATATGGATAGAATTTTCTTATCCTAATTATAAATTTATAATTTCGCTTCTCCAATGGATTGCACAAATTATATTTTAGACACCAAATCATCCATCGATAAGAGAAAAAATCATAAACTTTAGTATGGATAGAACTTTCTTATTTTAATCATAAATTTATAATTTTGCTCGTCCAACGGACTCCATAAATTATATTTTATACACCAAATCATCCATCAATAAGAGAAAAAATCATAAACTTCATTATGGATAGACTTTTCTTATTCTAATTATAAACTTATAATTTGGCTTCTTCGACGGCAAAATTCATATTTAGCATTTGAGCAAAGGGAATTTTATACATTTCAAAGTTTCCCTTTGAAAAACTATTTTTCACAGCGAATCATCATCTTTGCGGATTCTAAATATCTTGAAATTGTTTTCTTTGCTCAATGGCAAAATATAAATTTTGTAATTGAGCAAAGGGAGTTTTATTTATTTCAAAGTTTCCCTTCGAATAAACGTTATTTGCGAAATCTCCTTTGCGGATTTGTACATTCAATAAAATTTTTGATTTTTTTTGTTTATCTCGTAAAGTAGAAGGATATTTTTAACAGCACGCGAAATAGAATTTTTTTATTTTCGCCACGTCATAATTCAAACATTGCATTTAATTAATTTAATTGACCTCCAGACCACATCTCTTCTTTATTTCTGACCGTACGATCATGTACTAGACAAGATATCATGATTCTCTGGCTGGCTGTTCGTCAACGTACACGGATGTACACAAACGGATTGGTTGCTCGGTGACGTCAAAACTAGAGTGTGCAAAAAATGATGATGTCCACGATTCTTTCAAAGATTCTCTACAGGATTCTTTCAAAGGTACTCGGGACAGACTCTGAACAAGCATATCTTGACCGACTTTTGCCGCACGGAAATTAAAAAAAAAAAGATTCTGTTTGAGGTGACACGCACTATACGCGGAAACTCATAAATATCACCAGATGTAACGGCTTTCTCTCTTAAATTTTCAAACACGAGTCGAATCACTATAATTTTTTCCCGAGCAACAATATTTTTCAAAACTACTGTGTATATTATATTATTCCATTTCTCATGTCTAATTCTTTCTTAATTAAACACCCTAATGATTGTGAACTTATAGATATAGTGTATATAGATCAGAGTGTCTTATATGAATTAATTCATGCATCCAGTAATTATTCATATAGCATATATATTAGGGTGATGCAAGAAAAATGATTTCAGAGCTCCATCGAAAACCATAGTACATTTAAAAAAAAGTAATCTTTCCAAAATTTGAGATTAAAAAAAAAAATTCAGATAGTTCTCAAACGGATTTTTGGTCTTTTTTTAGATGTAATTCTTAACAATTTAAATGATCAATTTTTATTTTTCTGTATTTTTCACTACAGATTATCACCAAAAAAGATAACGAACAGATCGAATAGAATAAGTGTGAGGTATGTTACTTTGAAGATCCAACTGAACAATAATTTCTTTTGGTGCTAGATGGATATAATAACAACCCAACAAACACACTTGGATGATTTACGAAACATTTACGTATAATTGAAATGTAATAACTACGTCATCTAATGTTCATCACAAATTCGTAACTTTTTCATAAAGCACGTAAACGAGATGTATATAATACGTCCTGACGATATGTAGTAAGGATGTCAATGAAAGATGTAGGAATTACGAAAAACTATAGACATCACAAATACGTAACATTGATACGTCAAGATCTCGTCACTCTTATACGAGATATTTACATGTACTGTAAACTTGTCAAACTGTTACGAGTCGATGCTGTAACAATTATAGAACATTGGTGATATTATAATCTCGTAGTATAGGCTACGTAGCAAATATGTCACACTGTGACATAAATGTTATAAGACATTTCTTGTAACAAATCCGTAATAATTATAGAACATTGCTGTAACAATTATAGAACATTGGTGATATTATAATTTCGTAGTATAGGCTATGTAGCAAATATGTGTAATGTCTGACATAAATGTCACAAGTTTTTTCTTGTAACAAATCCGTAACAATTATAGAACATTGCTGTAACAATTATAGAACATTGGTGATATTACAATCTCGTAGTATAGGCTACGTAGCAAATATATATAATGTGTGACATAAATGTCAGAAGTCATTTCTTGTAACAAATCCGCAATATATACGTATCATATATTACGAGAAATATCTTCAATCATTTTAAGGTTATGTCGATTAAGGAAGGTAAACAATATGTGAGTGTAAAGTACAAGGAGGTGATATCGAATAATCCAGCGTAATACAGAATAAACCAGAATAATACAGGATACATTGCAAGAGGTAAGTTTAATGTGATCCCTTAATTTAAAAGAAAGAAATAAGTTAAATGGGTATTTGCCGTGATGGAAAAACACCCAGGAATTTCCCTTACTCGGTCTATAACCTTGTTCGCGTTGCATGTGTTCGGTTAATTTCTCTTTGCGCTTTCTTTCTGTGTTGCAGGCCTGTCTTGAAATTGGTAGCTTATTTTCAATTTTACAGGCATTGTCCTGGTCGCAATTTTGACTTTAATCAAAATTTGCCGAGCTCATCGCATAATAAGAAGTGTTAGGAAGGAAATGAGACGTCGTAGAACAAAATCTATCTAGCAATTCTTTCTGAATCATGCGCAGAGTGTAAGAACCCAGTTTTGAGTTTTTACACTCTGTGTAAAAACCTAGCTTTGAGTTTTTACACTCTGCGACTGATTGAGAAATAATTGATAGACTGATTTTGTTCTACGACGTCTCATTTCCTTCGTAACTCATTTTCCCATGGGATGAGCACGGCACATTTTTTTTGCTCTTTATTTCAGAGTTGCAGGCCTGCTTTGAAATTGTTAGCCTATTTTGAACTTTCCAGGCATTGTCCTGGTCACAATTTTGACTTTAATCAAAATGTGCCACGCTGATCCCATAGGAAAAAGTGTTACGAAGGAAATGAGACGTCGTAGAACGAAATCTATCTAGCAATTCTTTTGGAATCATGCGCAGAGTGTAAGAACCCACTTTTGAGTTTTTACACTCTGTGTAAAAACCTAGTTTTGAGTTTTTACACTCTGCGCATGATTCAGAAAGAATTGATAGACAGATTTTGTTCTACGACGTCTCATTTCCTTCGTAACTCGTTTTCCCATGAGATGAGCACGGCATATGTTTTTTGCTCTTTATTTTAGAGTTTCAGGCCTGCTTTGAAATTGTAAGCCTATTTTGAACTTTCCAGACTTTGTCCTAGTCACAATTTTGACTTTAATCAAAATTTGCCGCGCTCATCCCATAGGAAAAAGTGTTACGAAGGAAATGAAACGTCGTAGAACAAAATCTACCCTAGTAACTTGTCTAACCACTGATTCTAACGGGTTATCTAACCGCGAATCTAACCAGTTAGAATTTGTGAAAATTCTACCGTCTTTCTAACCGGACTTCTAGCCACTACGCGTAATTTTACACAAGTTAGAATGGTGGTTAGAAAGGCGGTTAGAATTTCATATTCCATTACCTACCAAAATCCAACCATGCCTAACCTACTTTCTAACCGCTTTTTCTAACTACCACCATTGTTCACTCAAGTTAGAAAAAAGGTCAGAAAGGCGGTTAGAATTTCAAATTCCATCTGCTACCAAAATCCAACCGTGCCTAACCCACTTTTTAACCGCTTTTTCTAACTACCACCGTTGTTCACTCGAGTTAGAAAAGGGGGTTAGAAAGGCGGTTAGAATGTCAAATTCCATCTGCTACCAAAATCCGACCATGCCTAACCCACTTTCTAACCGCTTTTTCTAACTACCACCATTATTCACCCAAGTTGGAAAAAGGGTTAGAAAAGCGGTTACAAATTCAAATTGCAACATCTGTCAAAACCTAACTCTCTCTAACCGGCTTTCTAACCACTACTCAGGTTAAAAAGACTGTTACAAGTTCGAAATAGAACGTCACGGATGATTTTACGCATCTGGAATGATGGTAACCAATTGAAGATGCGTGTACCTGTAATTAGTATTTTGTTGTGGATATTACAGTCGGTGGAGTGATACACAGTATCGCAAAATGGTAGTTTAATGCATTACAAATTTTTGGTTACGTAACAATCGCGCAAAATCAATGTTCACACAATACAATCTTCTTTTTTCCCGGTTTATTCGTGTGCGGTACACGATTTTGAATATTCTTCACGCTGTTTTTTTTTTGAAATTGTTAACAGTAATTAACGAGCGTTTGGAAAAAAACTTTGAATTGTTTAAAATCCGTATTCATTCACTTAGAGGGAATTTGCATTTGCAGTAGTAATTTTACAAATGCAATTTAATCGCAATTTCAGCAACAAATCATTACACGAATAGTACAATTACAATTTGAAGCACAGAAAACAACAGTTGCAACAAAACAAATGCAATAATGAAAAATGTATCAACATGTTTAGTATATAAGCACGATATTTACAACGTTTCATCGTATGTCATATAGTTTTACCGGTATACAGCATTGATTTCACCCATTATAGTGTCTATCCGTTGACGGTATGTGATTGCATCGTGTTGCATTTAATCCGTTTCCAAATATTCGCCAGTCTCGGCGCGTAATTAATCTTTGGTCGACCAGTCATCAATATAGCCGGTGCTTCTATTTCGGCAATCGTTATGAATGACCGGTGTGAAGTGGATACGACGTTTATGCTGTGCCGGGTTTTAAAAGCGTTTCCGACATTAGTAAGTAGTTCGACAAAGAGACCCCACGTAACATCTCCGTTGTGAGAAAAGCGGCATATGTTCAAGATTTCAGCAAAGCCAATGCTTGCGACAGAATTAAATTTATTGCAAAACTGCGTTTTCTCGTTGGCTTCCCGGCACCTGCATTCAATGCCCTTTATTATTGCTCGCTGGAAAAATGTGAGGTTATCAGGTCGATAATTTGCGGCTTCCAGTATTTCAGATTGCCAATTAGACGGCTGATTCTGGTAAGAATTCCCAAGTCCTCTCACGCTAGTATCGGACCGCCGAATTAAATCTAACGGATGGATTCGTCTAACTTTTGGACCTTTTAAGATGAAATGAATTTTCATCCTTCTTGCCAATACGATAGCCGGATTGTGTACGAAGATGTTGATGAATCGATTGAGCAAAAATCTCGTTGCAATTTGAAGTGGCCTTGCTTTTGCACCTGTTACGAAATCAATAATTTTTTTATTGAATGATTCGAACGGAAGCGCGCGGTGGGCCCAGACTGGTCCCTAATTTTCCACGGTGTCTGTCAAATGAATGAGCAATTGAACGTTGAATGTTATTCTTCCTTCGCCGAACGTCTCTTGAAACTGTCGCGTAATCAAAAATCGCGCTTCATCGAGCTCTTCGGTACCGATACTGTCCTTGTTCAATATATACGCCGCTTGAGAAAGTAATGCAATGTGCTTGAGATCCGCCGTTCGAATGATTTCTTCCAAGCAAGGCACGCAATAGTAGAGGAGCCAGTTTCGCCACTCGGAAGTCTTCCAATGTTCAATAGTTTCTACCGGTCGTGGTGCTCTTGAAATGGTACCATGCGGTCGAATCTTTTTTAATCGCGAATTGATCATATTTAGGCAACTCGGGCTTCCTCGGTACCAAGGATCATTTGCATTTCCATGCAGCAACAACATGGTATGTTCTTTGACTACGCCTAAGTACAGATTGTGCATACTTTCCACAACAACGCCTCGAGCCAGATTGAACTCACGCAGCATTCCGAGAGTGGAACGCCCTTTTGTACCGAATATTTTTTCTTTTCCTCGTACGCTTGGTTCATATCCGCTCTCATTTTTGAATCGGTACGTGCAGGACTATCCTCAATAGGATATACTCGAGCAAGTTTATTTATTCGTTTTCCTTTGGCATAACAAAACGTGCATCCATACTCTCCATTGAACTGGGTCATGTTGAGAAGCGCAGGTCGAGCTATGGAATCCACGGTACAAATCAAAGTTATGAATTTGCTCGTAACAACATTAATGCCATCAGACTTCCAAGTCATATCCGTTTCGTACAAAAATACTAACTCCCGACAAGTTGGCAATGTGAATGCATTCAGGACAGGATGGAACGTGTCAACCCAGATACCAGCTAGCAACATATATCGTTTTCATGCATGAGGCGGTAGCTTATTGATGGTCAGAAGTATGGGCCAAGCGCTGGCATTTGATGAATTTGAGACTTTGCAGCCGTCTGTGTTTATTGTGAAAGAAAAGTTATTTTTTGAGCTTAAAAAGCGTCCAGGCGCGCAGTGTCTCAAATATTCCTTTCCGTCGTATATATCCTCAATGCCTTCGGGATTCGTTTTTTGTCGCGTATACCGGTACTGTAGAGAATCCACGATTCCCGGTACAGAGAATAGTTGTCGAAGCTGCGGTTCTAATTTCATTTGAATGATAACGATCGATTATCTTTTCCCGGGCCGGTGCTTTGGCAAAAACAATCCTGTTCCGGTTTCGTTCCTTGCCCAACGGTAGTTTTGCATAGGCTGCAGTATAAATGGCGAACCATTGCTACGTCGTCGTCTCTGAGTAACGTTCTCCATAAACAATCCATCGTAGAAGGTAGACTACTATGTACCGTCAGTCTTTTCATCATTTGCAACATCGCAAGAGTCGTTTGGTACGTCAATCGGTGCCGTACCGATATAGCAATAATCTCGGTTAGTATTTCACTTTCCGATACGTTGTCTCTCACGCTTGCCCTCCGGGCTAAGTCATCCATGCCCGTTATCGTAAATACATCAGCGAGTGGGTCTCCATCGTTTTCAGGTTCCTCAATTCCCAAATTCTCACTCGCTTCATCATATTCGGAATATCCGTCACTATCTGTGTCATTGCCGTTGTTGCCATGTTGCTCCAACCATTCAACGTCGGAATCATCAACCATGGATTCTCCATCAGAGCGAATCTCAAGCGCAGACACGTTCTCGGCATCAACAGGTGTTTTTGCCCTACTCATTGCAGCGCTACAGCTGCTGCTGTTTTCGATCCTGCGTTGATCGCGCTGCTTGATTTCGCTACCTTCGTTGTTTCGCGCTAATGAGGGTGACCCTGGCGATGCATCGATGTCCAATAGCCCCTCGAGTTCTGTATCCGTTGATTCGACATTGTTTGTTTTTGGCTTGGGACAAAAATACAGGGTCATTATTAATAATTGAGGTCAAAGTATATTACGTATGTATTTTATGGTCAAATTCAATTTCAAACTTACGAGTTCCATTTCGGCTGGGAACCGCAAATGTTGGAAAGTTACGTCCGCCGGGTACGCCTTCAAGTGTGACAGGTACAAGCGCCTCCTTCTTCGTTTAATGGTTCCGAGGCTCAGCCCTTTACGGGAATGAGATGGCCCCGGAGCTTCCGACATTCCAGATCTTGGTACATGAAACAGCGTTCATTTAATTTTCATTGCAGTTTCGGTACTTTCAGTTTCGAGGATACTGACTTTTCTGAAGATAATTTTCATGCTTTTCATATCATGAAACAAGACCCAAATAAACAGAAACAGTCCTACCGACTGCAAAAAACTAGAAATAATTCAATGTTCCCCGAACGAGACCCAAATCAGCTCAACCAGCTACATAAAGAAAAAGTCTGAACGCTCAGAACGGTATTAACTTAACAATTAGCTTTGCGTGGGTGCTTCGCTGCATATCTCCAAACAAGCGTGGAGAGGCACAAGCCTTTCCTTTGCCTTATAATTTATCGATGAAATATTTAAAATATTCCAGGAATTGCAAATGAATTTCGAAAGGAACTGGTAAATTATTTATAAGGATGCTAACATTTCGAAGGTGTTTATGTGTAATTCATTTTGATACAATTGCAATTTCGTAGTCAAATTTAAATTCATTAATAATGAATTACAAAATGAGAAAGGCATTGATTGTTTATTAGTGATAAATTGCGCATTTTCAATCATTTCATACTTTATTCATATTAAATAACAAATTATAAGGTAATTAGTAATTTATGTCGAAAGAATCACTAATACCAAACGAAGTGAGAATTAATTAATAATACATTACACATTTCCAATCACTTGATAATTTTTTTTATTCAATTCGAAATTCTTCACATTTGGGTAATTCATTTCGAAAAAATTGCAAATTCCAAAGGTAACGATTACTTATTTGGGATAAAATTAAAAAGTCAAAAAGAAACAGATAAGTTATTAATATTGAATTACGAATTCCCAAAAATTTGGTAATTGTTTTGATAGATCACCACAAATTCCATAGGAAATGCTAACTGGGAGCAAATGAATTACAAATTTATACAAATTTCGCACATAATGAATATACTTTTCATATTACAAAAAAAATATGAAATGTATTTCGAGTCAGTTAAAAACTTGATAGGAAATAGAAATTTCAGGGATCGGCTGACAAAAAATTATGATTTTCCATTTGTCAATTGATGGATAATCGATCATTTGAAAAGACAGAATAGCAATTGATGGAAAAATTGAAATTATATCCGAAATTGTATTTTACATTATCCAAATAATCGGTAATTGGTCGAAAAATAATATCAATTATTGAGAACATGGGTAATTGGTTTGGAAATAGTTCAAATTATCCGAATAATCGGTAATTGGTAAAGATATAATATCAAGTAATCATAAAATGAGTAATTAGTCTGAAAATATTTTCAATTATTCGAATAATCTGTAATTGGTCGAAAAATAATATCAATTTTTCCGAAAAATGGGTAATGGGTCTGGAAATATTCTCAATTACCCGAATAATCGGTAATTGGTAGCAAAATAATATTGATTTTTCAGAAAAATGGGTAATTGGTTGGAAAATAATATCAATTTTTCCGAAAATTGAAGAATTGGTTTGAAAATATTTTCAATTTCCCAGACACAAAATTAATAATTTATTGACAATGTGTTTTTGAAAAAATAGGAGTGATGAGAGATATATAGTTATGCATGCAGATATATATCTCCTGTACATATCTCGCCTGTATGTGCCAGCAAATACCATTATATGCCGGTATATGACTGTGTATGCCTGTATACACCTCTATATATATCTCTACATTTCTCTTATCACTCCGATTTTCAATAAATGATTAACTTTTTTCGGAAAAATTGAAATCATTTTGAGACCACTTGCCGATTATTCGGATAATTGAAAATATTTTCAAACCAATTACCCATTTTTCTAATTAATTGATATCATTTTGCGACCACTGACCGATTATTCCGATAATTGAAAAACTTGCAGACCAATTACCCATTTTCTGATTAATTGATATTACCAATTACCGATTGTTCGGATAATTGGAAATATTTTCAAAACAAATAACGCCTTTTCGGAGTAATTGATATTTTTTTCCGACGAATCGACGCGATTATTTGGATAATTGGAAATTTATTTTTTCCCATTAACCGTTGTTGGGTAATTGAAAATTTAGATTTCAAACTTATTAATTTTCAAAAAATTGATAATATTTTCCGAAAATGCGTCTGAAAATATCATTACTGCCGATCTCTGGATAATATATAGTAGGGGTGTGCGAATATTCGAAAATTTCCGTCGAATATTCGGCATCGAATCGAATCGATATTCGGTTAGAATTTCGAACCGAATATTCGATTTTTTTCGAATATTCGTTTCTTTTTCAAATATTCCATTTTTTTCGAATATTCGATTTTTTTCGAACATTGGATTTTATATCTAATATTAGATTTTTTTTCGAATATTCGATGATTTCCTCTTCCATTCGAAGAGGACAGCCTCTTTGTACAGTTTCTGAAGGACTCGGATAGCCGCTCCGTAGAGTTTCGGAAGGCCTCGGATAGCCTCTTTGTTGAGTTTCAACCTCTACGTAGAGTTTCTAAAGGCCTCGAACAGCCTCTCCGTAGAGTACCTGAAGGCCCCGGACTGCCTCTTTGTTGAATTCCAGCCTCTACGTAGAGTTTCTAAAGACCTCGAACAGTCTCTTCGTAGAGTTTCTGAAAGCCTCGGATACCCTCTCCATACAGTTTCTAAAGGCCTCGGACAGCCTCTCTTTTGAGTTTCAGCCTCTACGTACAGTTTCTAAAGGCCTCGACAGCCTCTCCGTAGAGTATCTGAAGGCACTGGACTGCCTCTTTGTTGAATTCCAGCCTCTACGTAGAGTTTCTGAAGATATAAGAGTTTCTGAAGGCCTCGGACAGCCTCTCTGTTGAGTTCCTGCCTCTACGGAGAGACTGCGCGAAGGCATAGGTCTGAATCTTCACATTCCTCAACTGCTCTGAATTCAATACCGTTTCATATCCCGTCGTCTTCGTCCAAATATGTTTTATTTATAGTAATTCAAAATTTCGATTTCGAAGGAGGACTTAAGAGCAGGAAAAAAATGGACAGCTTTTCGCAGCACAGCGCACGAGAAAAAATAGATTTACATAACATATATACAAGTGCTCCTCCAAGTTGTTGCGAAAAGAGGCTAGCGACTTTAATATCAACCCTTCGAGATAACTCGGGGGTCAAAATGACCCCAGACGGCGTTTTCTTTACAGAATGTGTGACCTTGAAGGGTTAAATTACAAATTTGAAACACATTAGTAAAAACCCTGCAAATGGGACATTTGCACATTGCTTCCTCATCTTAATCATAGCTTCCTTTATCACAAAGTATGGCAATCAAATTTGGCTTCCTCATAAAAGAGGCTTTGTTGATTTTCGAAAAACATGAGTAATCAACGTGCAAATTTGCAAAATTCTTTCAAATTTACTTCTTGCTAAATTTGATTTTTGCGAAATTCAATAGCGAACAACCTTGATCACTATTTTGAATGTGTACAAAATTTCAGTATAATATCTCTAAAATAGCTGAAGTTAGAGTACGTTATTTGAAAAAACAAAAAATTTGATAAAATTTTAATCATTTGATCGATTTTCGCCGAATTTGAGAACGAATATCATTGATAGCTATATTGGCTCTATGTAAAGTTTTAGTGTAATATCTTAAAAATTCACAAGTCAGTGCACAAGTCGGAGCGTTTACGCAATTTTCCAAAAATTTCAACATTTCATAATATTTTAATCCCTCAATGAATTTTCGCCAAATTCAATACCAAACAACCTTAATAGCTATACTAATTCGGTACAAAGTTTCAGTGCAATATCTTGAAAATTGCACAAGCTAGAGCGTTTACGCTATTCTTGCAAAAACGAGAAAAGTCGCTCAAATCTGAACACTTGTCAGAATTAAAAGACATTTTTTTCATAATGAGGAGCAATTCGCGTTCGAGAAGTGTGCTAAATTTTAGCTCGATATCTTGAAGCGTTCTCGAGTTATTAATTATTTACATGTGAATCTCAAGACACACACACACACACACAAGCGCGCGCAATCACAAGCATCCCTCATCACAAAGTATAGCAATCAAATTTGGCTTCCTCATAAAGGAAGCTTTGTTAACTACCGAAAAACATGAGTAATCAACATGCAAATTTGCCAAATTCTTTCAAATGTACTAATTGCTATATTTGATTTTCGCCTAATTCAATAGCGAACAACCGTAATCACTATTTTCAATGTAAACAAAATTTCAGTACAATATCTCGCAAATAGCCTAAGTTAGAGTAGGCTATTTAAAAAAAAAACAAACTTTGATAAAATTTTAATCATTCGAACGATTTTCACCAAATTCAATGACGAACATCCTCGATAGCTATATTAGCTCTGTAAAGTTTCGGTACAATATCTTGAAAATGGCACAAGCCAAAGCGTTTACGCTATTAAAAAAAAACAAAATTCCGAAAAATTTTAACCCCTTGATGGATTTTTGTCAAATTTAATAGCGAACAATCACGATAGCTCTGTGCAAAGTTTCAGTACAATATCTTAAAAATTGCTCAAGTTGGAGCGTATACAGTGTTTTTTCAAAAATTCAAAATTTCATAAAATTTTAATCCCTCGATGCATTTTTGCCAAATTGAATACCAAACAACCTGAATAGCTATACTAATTCTGTACAAAGTTCAAGTGCAATATCTTGAAAATTGCAGTTAGAGCGCTTACGCCATTCTTGCAAAAACAAGAAAAGTCGATAAAATCTGAACACCTGTTAAAATTAAAACAAAATATTTTCATAATGAAGAGCAATTCGTGCTCGACAAGTGTGCCAAATTTTAGCTCAATATCTCTAAGTGTTCTCGAGTTATTTATTATTTACATCTGAAACTCAGGACACACACATCCGGACATTTAAAAAAAATATTATTTCTTGATGTTTTAAGACATTTCCAACATATTGGAATAAAAATCAGTAAAGAAAATATTTCAGGAAAACAAAGCTATCTTTATGAGGAAGCAAAAATGAAGCTAACGACCTGTTCAAGTTTGCAATATGCAGCGAAACAAGCCACCCACAGTAAATGCTTACCTTTGACTGTTGTACCATGAACGGTGCGTTCCTCGGTCAGGAGTTTTGTAACTGTGCCGAAGGTGCTATTGAATAAGCTCGATCAACCTTAATCAGCGATTTCTTGTTCTACGACTTAGTATCTCGTGGTCTGAGTTTATTCTAACTTCACCGGATGCTCCGGACTCTGTGTAGTCTTATCTAATGGAAACACCGCAAATTAAAAATACGTAGGAATTTTACACATGCGAAATGAGCCGATCCATGTCACTTCTGCCAGTAAAAAAAAATTCCACAAATAATATTGAATAAAAAACAAGAGAAAATTATTAAAAAATTTCGACACTCGGTGAATATTTTTCAATAAAGTTACTCGATTTTTCAAAATTGTTTATGGAATTTAGTTTTTCACCGGCGGAAATGATATAGATCGCCTCATATATGTTTTAAAAATATGATTTCGGGCGATGGGGATACCGTATATGATCCGCATATATTTCATTGAAATTAGGAAATTTTACTTTCAGTGCTCTCGATTATATTGCAATGTTTTTTTTTAAAGCCTAGTTGGCTCGCCCCCTAGGGAGCCGTTCCACTCATCATATTGCAATCTTAAGTGAAATTATAATGCGTGATTTTTTACTAACCTCGTTATTTTTTTAACCACTTGTTGCATCGCCATGAGGCATTGTATTTGTGCGACAAGACCGGTGGTGCGACGCAAAAACGATATAACACATTCGGAGATGAAATACCGGTATGTTCAATTCACTCTCACGAAAGAAGTTTATTTGGTTGTCCAATAACATCGCGAAACATTCCACAACGACGCATAACAGATATTTATTTCTTGATGATAGATATCTGTTAACAGAAACGTACTTTTCATATCACAGGACATTCGCCATCTTGCCTTTAATTT